>JAVJIF010001962.1:0-181847 GCA_038442645.1 Agave tequilana
CTCCAACTCCTTCGGCAACCAATTCATTTTGGTTGCTGTCGATTATGTCTCTAAGTGGGTAGAAGCTGTACCAACCAAGACGAATGACAACAAAGTGGTTGTCAAATTCCTCAAAGAGAACTCTTCTCCCGGTTTGGTACCCCTAGAGCAATAATTATTGATAATGGATCACATTTCTGCAACAGAGTTTTTGAAGCTCTGATGCAAAAATTTCCTCAATCACAAGTTATCCACCCCGTATCATCCCAGACAAATGGTAGGTTGAAGTCACCAACCGACAGATCAGCTCATTCTGGAAAGACTGTCGGACAAAACCGAAAGGATTGGTCGGTTAAAGCTCAATGATGCATTGTGGGCTTACCGTACCGCATTTAAGACAGTTCTGGGGATGTCTCCTTACAGACTCGTGTTTTGGAAAGCCTGTCATCTGCCAGTAGAATTAGAACACCGGGCCCTCTGGGCAATTAAGCAACTCACTTCGACCTGACCAAGGCCGGTGAACTGAGGAAACTGCAGATTTCTGAATTAGAGGATACGGATGAAGCTTATGAAAATGCACGAATCACAAGAGCAGAACCAAACTTTTTCATGACCAAATCATAACCCGGAAAACCTTGCAACCAGGAGATAGGGTTCTGCTATACAATTCTAGGCTTCATATTTTCGTGGGGAACTGAAAACCTCGTTGGACGGGACCATTCATTGTGCGCACTGTTTTCCCACACGTGCTGTGCTTATTGCAGACCCTAAAAATAACACGGAGTTCAAAGTGAAGGGCAGAGACTGAAGCCCTTCTTGACCACTGAGCCGATGATTCCGTATGATAGTGTGCTGACTCTTTTTGCCCCATCATACACCTAACCACAACAATAAAAAATAAAATAATAAAAAAAAAAATGTTTTACTTACCCCATGTACATTCTTTTTGACATTTCTCTCGCCTTTTCATACTTGCCCGTCCCGAGTCCACGGAGACGGTAACCATTCCTTCCCCTATTTATTGCATTTGCATTTCCATCTGCATTCATTGAGGACAATGCATTAGATATTGTGGGGGTGGGGTGGTGCTAACACTTTTTCTTTTTCTTCTTTTTTTCTTACAAAAAAAAAAAAAAATATTGAAAAGAATTTCATACTCTTTATAAAAATACCAAAGACTTGTAGGAATTACGGGAACCTTAGTAATAAATCTTTATTTTTGCCTAAGTTACACAAGAAAGAATGGTTTGACTAAAAAGATAGGAGGATAAGGAAAATAACTCATACTTTTTATTTAGCCTTAGTAGATATGGCATAATTCGCACACACATGCTTGGGATTTAGAGACGCAACTTTTGGAAAAAAAAAAAGACTGGATAATTTGTGCCTCAGAAGCATGATTGTTCACGCCAAAAAAAAAAAACAAAACAAAAAGAAAAGCTGATAATTGTGCCTCAAGAAGCATAATTACTCACGCCAAAATTTTATAAATAATCTTGATTTCGTGGCCTACTCCACTTGCATATTTGACCTGAAGGGTGTTTTTCCACCTGGTGCCCTAAGACCATCTGGTTTGAGAGTCATCGGTTTGATATGTGCTACATAAGTAAAGTAGAAAGCCTAATGGAACCAAGAATAATAGTAATATTAATAAAATTAAATATATTCAAAGCTGAGTTGAAAAATCCAAGCACTTCACACTTACCACATAGCATATCTATCTAAAGCAAAATAAAAGAATAAGTTAGAAGTACAAGATCCTTTCTAAATTTAGAAAAACCATAATTTCTTCTTTTATGAAGGCTAAAATATAAGAGGACTTATGAGGGTTAACCTAATTCTTACATCATTCGGTCATTTTTACTTAGATAATTGAAAGTTCTTTTTCAGATGTATAAAAAAATAAAAAAAAAATCTAACACTAACTTCTTTTACTTACTGGATTTTGTGGGTGCAATCCGCTGAAAACCCTCAGGAGACATACTCCTCCTCTAGGGGGGACCTAGAGGTTTAAAGGCTTGTTGCACATGCTCATGTGCAATCGCGTCACCTGCGAAATGGTGTAATAATTTTCTTAGGTTTTTTTGTTTTGCTCGGACGAGAAAAATATAAGTGTGGGGGTGTGATTAGTATCTAATTTTGCATAATTTTATACCACATCTTTCACATTTATTAATAATAAATTCTGCTAATAATACCTTAATTACTTGATCCTAGGTCAATGGTGGGCAAATGAAGAAGAAGACCAAATCACCATTTAATTGGTGATTAAAGGGCTATTAAATAGCCATTGACCTAAAGAGGAGGTTCTGTACGAATCAGGGGCGAAAAAGACAAAACCGGGTACGAGCCGACAGAAGGACGTAGGGCAACGCGCAGCAGGCGCGCCGCGCGCGCCGCCCTGGATTGCCGCAAAATTGCGGTATTTGCCGCAATTTTGCGACAGTATGGGCGCGCGGCGCGCGCCGCTTCAGGTCACTCTTGTCCCCGTACTCCTTGTCCCCCTGATGCCTATATATACCCCCTTGGGTTTCCCGAATTGAACCAGATCTGAGTTTTAGGCAAAAATTTGTAATCTTGTTGTTAGTTTGTTGTAGTTGTTCTTCTTCTTCTAGTTTTAGTCTTAGCCATTAAGAGAAAGAGAGAGAGAGAGTGTAAGAATTGTATTTGAAGGGTGACAAGATAATACAAGTACTACTTCTCTTCCTTCTTTCATTTACTTGTCTTGCATTTACTTCTATTGTAGTGTACTTCCTCTCTTTAAACTTTTCTTTTCATTTGTTTTCTTGTAGTATAACTCTTTTTTTCTTAACTTCTCCTCTTTGTAGTGTAACTCACCTTTTCTCTACTTCTTTTCTTTTTCTTATCATGTCTAACTAACTTTTCCATAGCTTGGCTAACTAACTACTCACCCACTAATTTCTAACATTTGTTTGATAACCCGTATGAATCATAGTGCCAAACAAGCCTTATGCAAATGAGAGCTATGGCATCTTAAGATGAGGGTTTCTAACTCTAATTTATCTATAAGTATCTACTTCTTATACTTCATACTTCCGAGTTTTGATGATCTATGAGTTGTGTATTTTACTTGTTAGACTCTTTTCCTTTTAACTTTGCCGGATACCAATAGTGCACTCGAGTCTTCCCTTATTCCTCGCCTTCTATCGGATCTTGATATGGGAATGTCCGAGTTTTTGCCGTGTAAGGCTAAGTTATAGGATGAACTCTCACTCAATTTTCACGTGATTAGTTCCAATGCACAAGTCGTGTTTGCCTATGATCCATCGTGAGGCTATCTCCAAAAGTTAGAAATTAGTGGAGCACTTAGTAGAACGTTAGCCTGCATCTTTACAACTAAGAAACAAAAATCACTTTTACAATCCACCAAAACATTTTCCAACAATTTCTAAAAATACTTGTTTTCACTTTTCAAACTCTTTATTTGGAAACAAGAACTTTCTTTCTTTCTTAACTTTGAAAGCCGCATCAAGCTTCTATCGCTCTCCCTCCTTGTGGATACGACCCGTACAGCCACTTAGCTACTACGGAAGAATCGCAAAAGTTAACATCAACCCACACTTCATTCTCTCATTTAATACTTGCTTTTTACCGCGATCAATGAGCAAACTCCATGGCTACCACAACAATGCTTGATAATGAAGAATAAGGTATAAATGTAGACATTAAACTTTATAGAAGTATGATTAGTAGTTTACTTTATTTACAGCTATTAGGCCGGATATCATGTTTAGTGTATGTCTATGTTCTAGATTCCAATCTTATCCTAAAGAGTCCTACTGATTGCGGTAAAACACATTATTAGATGTCTTAAGGCACTATTAGAATGGGCTTGAGGTATCCGAAGACCAGACAATTTTTTATGACGGTTTTTCAGATGCTGACTATGCTGGTTGTAGAGTGGATAAGAAGAGTACAAGTAAAACTTATCAGTTTCAAGAAAATTATCTTGTTTCATGGTCTTCTAAGAAACAAATTCAGTAGTCCTCTCAACCGCTGAGGCGGAGTATATTGCTGCCGCGCTTGTTGTGCACAAGTCCTTTAGATGAAACATACTCTCCTTAATATAATTTGCATTATAATCATATTAAGATATTTGTGATAATACTAGTACTATTCATATGACTAAAAATACAAATCACCATAGTAAGACAAAGAACATCGAAATTCGATATCCTTTCTTAGTGATCACTGTGAGAAGGTGATATTAAATTGATTATGTTTCAACTGATTTTCAACTAGCAGATATTTTTCTAAGGCCACTTAATTTTTAACAGATTCTCTTTCATTTGTGAAGAACTAAATTTTATATTGTTAATTGATGAGTTTTTCTTCTGATAAAATCTACGTATGTTTTAATTTTTTGGTTGCTTTTGCTTACTCTTTTTGATGCATGACAAAAAAGGGGAGAAGTATTTATTAGTGTATTTATTTGATTATGCTCTTATAAATGCCTTTATCATATAACTTGTTGATATCTTTTACTTGATAGCTAGCATAAACTTGAGGGAGAGTTTTACAAGTTCTTTCCTAGATTTTATTTTAAATAGCTCATATGTTTTGTCATCATCAAAATGGGGGAGATTGTTGGCCCAAAGATACAATCCCCGGTTTTGTGTTTTAATGATAACAAGCATATAAAGTTATTTTATATTATCAAGTTCAAGAGTATATTTAAGGTTCAAAAGTCTTACATGGTTCAGAAGATCTAATAGATTTCTTTCTCTAAAGAAAGGTGTTGATGGCTCAAGGGTACTCAAGAACAGGATCATAGCTCAAAGCACTCAGCATCGCTCAAACGTCACTATCAGATAAGCCCGCTTGAAAATTCTTGTAGTCAATTAGAACCTTATAAGAAACTAGTTTGTTAAGAGTAGAATATAGATTTGAGCCTCAAAGATAACGCAGAATAAAGTGCACGTTTTCAAAAGTATGGTTTTGACTGTTTGATTTTGATACTTGTTTCACATTTTCTTAGAAATTTCTTTCTCAGTTTAGAAGTTGTATCTTAGGCTATGGCATGTCTTCTCTCTTCTAAAATTCAAAGAAAAATTATTTAAAATTTTTCTTTATCTCCAAAACTATGTTGACCCCATTTTCGGCCTAGGTCTGTCGACCGGCGGTCGACTGTGCCTATTACAGGCTAGAATAGTCGCCCGCACGGTCACCGAACCTCTGCCATTGGGGTGTGCATGTTGTGCACATTCTCGGTCGACCGACCGGTCGACCGGATCCCTTATGTGGCCAACTGTGCGATCGATCGATTGTAACTAGTTTGGTCTCGGTTAAACATGGTCGACTGGTTAGTCGATCGAGAGCCAACGGTCAAATTTTTTTAAATAGCCGTCGAGATCGGCTGTTCGACCGACAGAGTGCCAGATTGGCAGTAATGACCAGTTCTTTTAAATCTGTTTTTAAAATATTCCTTTTAAAATGTGAAAAGTTGAATTTCTAAGATCAATTTCTTC
This sequence comes from Agave tequilana, assembly GCA_038442645.1. Classification (NCBI taxonomy): domain Eukaryota; kingdom Viridiplantae; phylum Streptophyta; class Magnoliopsida; order Asparagales; family Asparagaceae; genus Agave; species Agave tequilana. Next base: position 5,469 of record JAVJIF010001962.1, read on the forward strand.
CTTTTTTAGACCTGGTAAAATAATTCTAAAAGTTTTTTTTTAAAGACCTATATAAAGGGTTATTAGGATTGAATATTTTACAACAATAAATTCTATTGAAAATCTATAGGATTTTGTAAGAGAGTTGCAAAGAGAGTATTTGTGATCTCTTGATCACCCAGATCTTGTTATCTCAATTGGGATTGTGCTGTCTCTGGTGTAGAGGATTGAGTTGGGGAGCTGTGTACTACAAGCGTGTTGTAATTGCTTGTTGTAAGGTCCCTTTGTGGATGATCCATAGTGGATAGTGAAATCCTTCATAGTGGTGAATGCGGGACGTAGAGCGGTGTTCAAACCTCGGAATAGATCTTTTTGTTTGCGATTATTTTATTATCTCTATTTATTTATTTATCATTTATTTATTCTTATCGATCATACTCATCTCAACAAGATAGCAATTGAGCACCTCAACTTTTATCTAATAGAATCATGAGGAAAGTTCAGAGCCCTTCACGGAAAGAAGTTCAGAGCCCTTCACGGAAATCCGGCTTCAAGTCTTGTTGATCGATTGCATTATTTCATATTAAATTGTTTAAATTTTTATTTGATTAGCTATTCACCTATTCATCCCCCTCTAGGTGTAATATCAAATCGCTGCCCAAACATGCTCAACTTCAAATTTGATCTATTCTCGAGGGATGCAGTTCCATCTAATAGAGAAGTGACAACACTATATATATCTGTAGAAAGATATTGAGTGATGACAAGAAAGAGATTGTCATAGGGATTTAATTTTTCATTATTTCTTCAATGTTGACATCATGCATCATGGTCTCCCAGATTCATTCGGGCTCGATGTCAGTAGGTTGTGATGCGATCCCTTTAAGGGAATACACTTTTCTTTGGTATTTTTCAAACTATTGGATCCCAAACCCTAATCCATCCAACCGATCTGAGTAGGGTCGAATCGATCCCGATCGGGAAAAGAGTTCTATAAGGGTGGAATAGTCAAACGAAAATGACTTACTGATCAGAGGTTTACTGTTAACGTGATCATGAATAGTACTTTTGTGATTAAAGCTATAGTATTACCTTGACCATGAATAGTACTTTTTAAAAACTTATCATTAATCGGCATCATGAGTGCCTCACCATTCGATTTGCATGGCGATAAGCTCCATTTTTGAATAAAGTATCTCTATTGCAAATGGTCCTTCCCATTCGAGTTGGAACTTGCCTGTGATCTTATGTGTCATGATCATAGATCGCCTGACACTAAGACCAGATCTTCTCTCTGGAAGGTTCTTTCTTTGATCTTTTTGTTGAAGGCATTCGAGATTCGAGCGTGATATAGATCAACGCGTTACTGAGCTTGTAGCCGCTTCTCGTCTAGCACTTCAAGCTCTTGGAGATTGAGTCAATCATTGTCTCCTTCTATCATCTTGGTCGCCAAAATAATGTAAAGTGATAGAATTTGTATCTCTAGGGGTATGACTACTTCACACCATAAGCTGGTGAAAAGGTTTATTATCTGTGAGGGTACGGACCATCGTTCAATAGGCCCAAGATATTTACTAAGCTTCTAATTCCAATCTTGCTTGCTTGATGAGACAAACTTTTTGAGGAGCTCAATGATCATCTTGTTGAACGCCTCTACCAACCTGTTGGCTGTGGGGTTGCAGGGCGTCAAAGCCACATTCTGTATTCGTATTTATCACAAATCGAAAGAATGATTGGCTTACAAATTGGGAACCATTATCATAGATGATTCTCCTAGGAACAACCAAATTTATGAATGACAAGGTGTTTGATGAAGTTAACCACATTAATGGTTTTAACTTCGATGAGCGGTATGGCTTTACGTTCACTTTGAAAAATAATTGGTTATTGCAGAATGACTGATGACCTCTGCCGGTGGAGACTGATGGATCCTATCACGTTGATTCTCCAGGCTTCGAATGGCCATGAAGCAACTGTGGGATGGAGCAACTCTTGGGTTGGTGTGTGAAATCTGCATGGATTTAACAAGCCTTGTATCATCTTGCATATTACACTGTGTCAGAAATTATTGTTGGCCAACAATAGTCAAGTATGTACAGTCGATTCTTCAGCTTTGGACTGGCTGATGGGCACCATATATGCCATCATATGCCTCTTTGATTACTTCTCATGCTTCTATATTAGATAGACAATGGAGAAGTATACTATCATATGACAGCGGTAGAGTGTCTTTATCATTGGATCATAGTAAAAATGAGGGGATCATTATCGAATAGAAGCTACTTCCTTGTGATCATCAGGTAATATGTCGTGCAAGGCATAATCGATGATGAAGAATCGCCAGTCTCTAGGTTCAAAATTTGTTGAGGTTGTATGAACTTCGCTAATCTCTAAGCTATACTTTGGACAAAAGAGATGACGAGTAGCCACCGTGAGACGGTAACTAGTGTCAGGCGGTATGGCCAATGTAGTTACAAGTGCAGCTAAAGCATCTGCCCTCGTATTTTAGAGGCGAGACACATGGCTGATATAGAAGCTATCAAATTTGTTAGCTAATTTAATGGTTGCAAGGTGATAATATATCAGGTCTTCATGACGAACCTCATACTTTCCCTTGATTTGGTAACCAATCAATTTATAATCACTATAATCTTCAAGATATTGTACCCTCGTTTGTGTGGCGAGTTAAAGGCCAACGAGCAGAGTGTTGTGCTCGGCTACATTATTGGAACATGGTTCTGTTAATGAAAAGGCACGAGAGAGAACATGGTTATGCGGCAAGACAAACATAACCCCACTCCAGCCGCTATCTTTCCTTTGGGGCACATTCTTGACGCATCATCAAAGAACATTTATCAAACTTTGTCTTCTGATGTCATGTTGGTTTCGATGACCTCATCTAGAATGTCTTCATGCAGCTTCAAAGTTTTCGAAACCGGATGAGCTGTTAGTGTCTGGAAGGGCTTGACTTTTGATTTCCATCTGGGTACAAAGATCATATCATATTAAGACAACTATATGGCCCAATTAGCCATCTAGAGTTTAAAGATCACGGGTTTGTCATGAGAATCCGCAGGAGATTGACTCTTGAAATGACATGGATGATTTGCCCAACCAATAATGCTATGTCCTTTGTATGGCAAAGACCAGAGCTTGGCATTCTTTCTCGACTGAGTTGTAGCGACATTCAACCCTGATTAGAGTTTGACTCAGGTAGTAGATGGCTTGTTCAAATCCTTCTTCATTCTTTTGCACAAGCAGTGCACCTAAATAATGATCCATAGCTCTTACATAGAGAAAGAATGGTTCCTGAAATGGGAGCTATCAAGACCGGAGGCTTAGTGAGGTATTCTTTGCTATCCTCGGAAGCCTTTTGGCAGCTGTCGTCCCAGAGGAAAGAGATGACTTTTTTCATTAGCCATTTGAATGGATGACAGCAACCGGATAAATTTATGATGAATTTTTGAATGTAGGCAAGCCTGCCTTGTAGACCTCTGAGCTCCTTGAGAATCTTTGGAGGCTGCATACTTTTGTTAGCTTTAAACTTGTAAGGGTTAAGAGGAATCCCTTTGGAATGTGATAATGAATCCAAGGAACTTATCACTTAACACTCCAAAGAATGACTTTATCGGGTTCATTTTAGCTGATAAGCCTGCTGTTGATAATTAAAAAAGACAAGATTCTTATTGGTCCGAATAATGTCTAAACTTGTTGACATTTACAAAAGACAAGTGACAGACGAGCTAAAGACCAGTTTTCACCCATCTCCGAGGGACAGGGAAGCAACTTGGACTCCACTGATCCAGCAAGCAGACAGTGAACCCGGATTGTTTCTGAACATACCTCAGCAGGTCTAAGATGCTAGCACTTAGCATTACATGAGCCCAAAGGGATAGCCTCGCCTGAGAGGCTAAAATCATCCAACTTCGCCTTGAAGCTATTCAAAGCCTCGCCAGGAAGCTAACTTATAGCTTCACCTGAACTGCTAGAGCGCAACTCCGCAGAAAGAGTTAACTTCGCCTGAAGCCACATGCAACTGCGCATAAAGGGTATACGGTAGCTTCGCCACAGATGTTATCTAGCTCCGCCGAAGAACTTTCTTCTGACTTCGCCAGATACTGCCTCCAGCTCCGCTGTGAGTTCAAAGCGGGCATCGCCGCTGCTGGTCTGTTATGGTCAACCTTTGACCAATCAAATCTCCAGATTAGATCAAATCTACTCAGGATCAAGATCAAATCTAATCAAGATCAAATCTGAGATCAAATTTGGCAGTTGATTGTCACAATCTCTTGACTCTTCTAAAACGAGTAAGAAGATCAGGGGAAATCCTCCAACGATATGGAAAGGATCAAAACAGATCAAGAGGATCAACCGACCTGCCATTTCTAGCTTCGCAGAAGCTGACCTAGCCTCGCAGTAAGGCTACTTTCCATATTTAAACAGATTTGATTCAATCTGTTTCCATATTTTCAAGGGACGATTATACCCTTGCTCTCCCTATAAATAGCCCGCCAGGGACACAAGGAGGGAGGACTTCTTCGAAGAGCTTTTCTGAGAGGCGATACGCAAGAGAGAAGACTCCACAAGCATAGACTTCTTCACAAAGCATCGTGCGTTCTTGAATTCAGAGACTTTATAGAGAATTGCTTCTCTAATCAGGGTGCTGATACCCTAATACCTCTTTTCAAGGAATCTCCGGAACCAGGCGAGAAGGAATCCCTAATTGAAGGCAGGTTTTGAGAAGTAGCAAGAGGGTTCTACCAACCTTCTGTTCTCTGATTCCCCGAACCAGGCGAGAAGGGAATCTCATCGCTCGCATCATCAAAGGGACAAAGTGGTCGCGCGCTGACCAGACTCCTATCGGCACACTTCTCCAGAATCTCTGAGGAGATCTACTTGTAATCTTTTAGAATACTTGTAATTTAGCTCCTCAAACTCTTTTTATTGTAAGTTTTCCCCTTTGCAAATTATATAGAAAACAAGATGGTGACTCCGCTGGGGAAGAAATTCTCCACTGTCGAGAATCAAGTGTCGCAATGCGACGAACAGACCTTCGGGGCTAACTCTGAATTCAGAAAAGCCGGTGCAGCCAGAGCCCCTTTGGCTAAATCTTCAAAGAAAGTCTCTGCGGAGACAGGAAAGGTTCTCTGCGAACCTACTGCGGTTATTTGGCGCGACAGGGAAGCACGCCCGCAGCCCAAGTCCTACACTCTCAAGAACTTGGTCGTCCAGTTCGATCAAGGAAGATTTGAAGAAGTCCTCTCTGGGGGTGGCCTAATGCTTCGAGCATGGAAGCATCGGAAGGTTTCCACGACCAAGTTTTCGAAGCAGAAACCAGAAGCAGAATTCTGCCAACACTCTTCAGCCTCGCGTGTGGCTAGTCAGGTTCCTTGCGAACCTAAGTCTCCTCCGTCAAGGCGGATGTGGAGGCCTAAACAGAAGTTTCTGGCCGAAGCCTCAGGCATAGCTACGCCAAAATCGCGCCTCCTTCGCGAAGAAAAAGGCAAGATGCCTGTCTGCTCCAACAATGCTGCCGACCATGAAGTCACGATGGCAATCATACCGTCACCCAATTCAAGAGCAGTAATGCCTTATGCCAGCCTCGTTCATATGAGCGAAGCTACTGTACCACAGCATACTCACTGGGTCCATGGCCGCGAGGCTAAGACCAAAGTGTTATCTAAGGCTAATCCCCTTTGCAGCGGCATAGCGGGTAAAGCACCGCAGCGTGCTCCGCTCTCCAGTTCGTCAAGCACTAAGCTCGCACCTGTTGGCGAAGCTAGAACTGAAGTACTATTCAGTGCTAATCCCTTCTGCAGGGATAAGAGGAACGAAACATCATCCTATGTACGCTCCAGAAAGGCCTCTCCACAGGATTATTTAGGCTCCCATGGGCCTGACTTACAGGAACTCTTGGCGAACAAGCGGAAGTTGGTGCCTTTCCGAACCACTTCCCCCTATTGTCAACAAAAGGGATGTCAGTTGGTGACAGTCCACTCAACTAATTGCCGGCAATCAGTTTTTGATCGACTGTCCGTACATCTCCCTATGAAGTATCGCAAAAGGAACATCTCACGAGATCCGGCCTCCACATCCGTCAACATGACGGAAGAGGACGAGAGTTACGCAGGGGAGGTCAACCATCTGACAACACCCCCTACAGCTCCCCAGATCCAGATTACAGCCCAGGCTTAGGCGAAGTCTTGGTGCATGAAGAAGGTATCTTCTGAAACACCAGATCTAGGGTGGCGATACCCTACAGTTACGAGCAGCCTTCTTCCTCGACGGCCCTAGCCTCGCCAGAGCCCAGGAAATCATTACAACCATCGAATGAAGAAGATGAAGACAGTGGGTACGCCTCTTCGGCGACAGTTAGCTCAGTGCGAACAGACAAAGCATCAGTTAATATGGCTGATAATACTAACGACGACCTTTGTCGGCGCCTGGAAGCTCAGGAACAAACTTCCCAAACCCAGCAAGAGGCCCTGGATAATATTCAACAGATGCTTGCTCGACTCTTCAGCAATCGGAATGACAATGATGCCGGGAGCAATCACGATGAGGAGGAACATTTCAGCAATGAGCAGCCAAAGACGGAGAATCCAAAGAGGTTTCTTCCTTAGACACCGAAGTCCTTAAAGGCCTCCAAGCTCAAATCGTATCCCTATCTCAGAGGGATGAATTAAAGAAGGTAGGGGCAGTCCGTCCTTACCCGCTGGAGTGGGATTCGGTGCCATATCCACCGAAGTTCAAACCACCAACGTTGCATACCTATGATGGAAAGAGCTCGCCAAATCAGCACATCTACTACTTCCGGTCTAAGACTGGTAATGTTATAAGCAACGACGCCATCATGGCTAGGCTGTTCATTGGTACCTTAAAGGGGGTGGCATTTGACTGGTTCCAAAGTCTCCCTCCGGGCTCTATCAATTCCTGGATCGACCTGGAAACCCAGTTCCTCTCTCGTTTCTACGAGGACGATACCGAAATAACCATGGACAAGCTCCTCTCCACTGTGCAGAAGAAGGGCGAATCTGTCCGCGACTACATCGAGCGGTTCAGAAACTTATCCTTGATGTGCCTAGCAGGGATGCCATTACCCATGCTCTTACAGACATGCAGGCACAACTTCTTGGACCAAATAGAAGTTCGCATGGGGGCTGTCAAAGCCCACACCTGGAAAGAATTGGTCGAACAAGCTGAGATAGCAGAAAAGTCGGCTAAAAAGTTCGAACCATCCGCCCCCAAAGGCAAATGGTGTATGAACAATAAAGGACGTAGCGACATGGCGCAGTCTTCTCAAGCCAAAGGGAAAGAGACTATGTCCGTAGAGTTGTCTGGGGACGTGCAGTCGAAAGCCAAGAAGAGCGGCTTCAATAATCAGGAGTCTAAGTTCCCTTCAAAATAGTACTCCTTCAAAGACGATCAGGTGGTCACGATATTCCATTTTCTTCACAAAGGGAATAAAATGAAGCAGCCAGATGCTCGGCGTCCCAATGAGATAGGACGCACAAACGACCCCAAATACTGTCTCTATCACAGGATGATTCACCATCCTACCGACAAGTGCTATGTCCTCAAAGATAGAATTCAAGCCTTGGTCGACGCCGGAGTCCTGATGCTAAAGTCAGAGCAGAAGAAAGTCACTACCAATATGGTGACCATCGAGTTCGGCAAAACTCCAAAGGTCACAGTTCCTGACGGGACTTATTCAGTCCCTGTGCCACGGTTGGAAGTCAAGCATCCTCCAGCTAAAACTCAAGATAATAAGGGTCTTGTTCCCTTAACATTGGAGACAGGGGAAGTCATGTGGATACACCCAGACCTCGTCCAAGACGAACAGTGGGATTCAAAGAGGCCCAAGTCAAAGGGCAAATCTTACAATGTCATCTCCATCCTGCCAGACGACGGCAATCTTACGTCGGCCTCTCTCAGCGATTCTGAAGGAGAAAAGCATGCTTGCACAACGCAGGCCGATGTACCTCAGCCGACGGGTACTCGATCTAGAAAATCATACTTAAAATAATATGAGAAAGCTACTGACGAGACACAACAACAAACGACGTCAGTACAAGTACCAGCATCCGCTTCGATTCCAACCAAGGGAAAAGAGAAGCCTAAAGAAGTCCGGTTCGACCATGTCCTGAAGAAGCCTTCAGGCCCAGGGCTTGATACGCCCTTTCGTTTTGACATATTGGCCCAGCTGGCTAATATCCCAGCTCGTATTACCATACACGAGCTCCTTCGTCTCTCAAAATAAACAAGAGAAGCACTCAGAGATGCACTGGCCAATTCAGAGTCATTCCTGACATGCATGCCAGAGGTCCCTAACGATGACGTTCAGTCTTCTTGCCCTGAATGCCATCATGTGCAATCAAAGGTACCTGCTATTACCTTACAGCGGAGGATAGTTTGGCAGATGTTCTTCGATGGAGCATCGCGAATAGGTCCTAAAGACAGGATTATTGCCGGCGCGGGGGTTGTGTTTATCTCCCCACAGAATCATGTCCTTCCTAGAGCATTCTCTCTGACGGAATCGTGCTCCAACAATGTAGCAGAATATAATGCCCTGCTCATTGGTCTTCAGCTTGCCCATGGAATGGGGGTACGCTACCTTGAAGCCTACGGCGATTCAAAACTGATCGTCAATCAGGTTAAAGGCGAATATGAAGTTCGCCACAAGGATTTGGTGCCTTATTACCATACAGCCATCGAATTGGCTAACCTATTTGAAGGTTTCTACATCGGCATGTGTCTCGATCTCAAAATACCAAGGCGGACGCTCTTGCTGCATTAGCAACAACATTAGCCTTACCAGCCGACACCGAGTATCACCTCACAGTCGCAACTCGACATCTTGTATGCTCTTAAGCATATGCTAAGAACCCGACAAGTCCATAATGTCTGCACGGATTTTGAGCCGAGAGATTGGCGATTTTCTCTCATCGACTATGCCTTATATGGTCTGCTGCCAGACGATCCTAAAGAAGCGGCATCTATCAGACGAAGGTCTCTCCGTTTCTACTACGATCCAACTCTGAAGACACTTTACCGTCGTTCATATGACGGTGTCCTCCTCCGTTGCCTGTCCAATTCAGAGGCACAGGAAGTGCTTAAAGAAGCACACGACGGCACTTGCGGAGCTCACCAACTAGGTCCAAAGCTCAAGGACAGGTTGCATAGGCTTGGATATTATTGGCCAACCATGATAGCCGATGCCATCCAATACGCACGAAGGTGTAAAGCATGCCAGATTCATGCGGATTTCATACACCAGCCTTCAGAGTTGCTCCACCCGACTGTTACTTCATGGCCATTTGAAGCATGGGGAATCGATGTCGTAGGGCCAATCAGCCCCTCTTCGACAAGAGGTCACCGGTTTATCCTGGCAATAACCGATTACTTTTCAAAGTGTGCGGAGGCTATACCATTGGCTGAAGTCAAAACCTCTAATGTGTTTAATTTCATCAAACACCATGTCATCCATCGATTTGGTGTCCCTAGGCGGATCATCCACGACAACGGTCCCCAATTCATAAGCAAGTATTCTATCGGTTCTGCGATAAATACCGAATTCAGAATGTGGCTTCAACTGCCTATAATCCCGCCGCTAATGGCCTGGCGGAAGCATTCAACAAAACGATCATCAAGCTACTCAAGAAGTTCGTCTCCTCGAACAAGCGAGATTGGGACGAAAAGCTTGGCGAATGTCTTTGGGCCTACCAAACCACGGTTCGGACTCCGATAGACAATACGCCTTTTCCCTGGTGTACGGGTGTGAAGCAGTCATATCTTTGGAAATCCAGATGCCGTCATTGCGAGTCGCTCTAATGACTAAGATCACATCAGAGGACAATGATCGATCGCGCCTTCAAGAGCTCGAAGCCCTAGATGAGAAGCGGCTACAAGCTCAGCAGCATATCGAGTTGTATCAAGCTCGAATCTCAAAAGCCTTCAATAAGAAGGTCAAACAGAGGGTCTTCCAGAAAGGAAACCTAATTTTAGCCGTCAGACGACCGATGATTATGACGCATAAGACCAAAGGCAAATTTCAGCCTAAATGGGAAGGATCGTTTGTCATAGAAACAGTCTATTCAAACGGAGCATACTGCCTTATGACTTCAGATGGCGACCAACTCATGATGCCGGTCAATGACAAGTTCTTAAAAAAGTATTATCCTTAACCAAGGATCCTTCTCATGATCAAGTTAACATTACACCTCTCATCAAGACCTTCGTGTTCAAAGTACACACAAATAGAGCCTTTCTCTTCCTCCAAGCGAGATCACACAACCATAAACTAGTAGGAACCTGGCCATACACTGGCTGTCTTAAAGGAGAATCAAGGTTACACATACGTTAACCAGATGATCCAACATCCTTAACGATTAAGGATAGAGGAAAATGTTGGCCTTTAAGCCCAACATAAATCCTTGACAACTCATCATGCTGAGGGGAATAACATGGCTAGCCCAATTCAAACGGTAGTTGGTAAAGGCATATCAAACCCGTTGACAGCTGGGGATTTGCTAAAAATCCTAAGGGACCAGTTCCCATTTGATCCCCTCTCCAAAATCACTTACCAATTCTCATCCATAGAATGGTAAGACAACGTATGCATTTCACTGTTACGTTAACATTAAACCTATGACAGTGATTCCCTCATTTTTTTCGAAAACGAGACCTCCAAAATCACTTACCAATTCTCATCCATAGAATGGTAAGACCACATATGCATTTCGCTGTTACGTTAACATTAAACCTATGACAGTGATTCCCTCGTTTCTCCCCGTGAAAACGAGACTTGTTCCAAACTCCATTACAACCTTGAGCTTGGTGGCGTCTCATTCGGTTATGTCATTGCGACCTCTGAACCAGCAGACAGCCAAGTCTCAATTTCGAGCTTGTCGACATTTACAAAAGACAAGTATCAACCCGAGCCCTGTTGACATTTACAAAAGACAGGTCTCGATACTTGTTGACATCTACAAAAGACAAGTATCACCAACCTTGAGCTTGGTGGCGTCTCATTCGGTTATGTCATTGCGACCTCTGAACCAGCAGACAGCCAAGTCTCAATTTTGAGCTTGTCGACATTTACAAAAGACAAGTCTCAACCCCGAGCCCTGTTGACATTTACAAAAGACAGGTCTCGATACTTGTTGACATCTACAAAAGATAAGTATCACCAACCTTGAGCTTGGTGGCATCTCATTCGGTTATGTCATTGCGACCTCTGAACCAGCAGACAACCAAGTCTCAATTTCGAGCTTGTCGACATTTACAAAAGACAAGTCTCAACCCCGAGCCCTGTTGACATTTACAAAAGACAGGTCTCGATACTTGTTGACATCTACAAAAGACAAGTATCACCAACCTTGAGCTTGGTGGCGTCTCATTCGGTTATGTCATTGCAACCTCTGAACCAGCAGACAGCCAAGTCTCAATTTCGAGCTTGTCGACATTTACAAAAGACAAGTCTCAACCCCGAGCCCTGTTGACATTTACAAAAGACAGGTCTCGATACTTTTTGACATTTACAAAAGACAAGTATCACCAACCTTGAAGCTTGGTGGCTCCTCAACCAGTTATGTCATCGCGACCTCTGAACTGACAGACTGCCAAGTCTCAGCATTCAATCCAGCAAAGGACTATTCTCTCAAATGGCACCAATACAATTTAGAACTGACAATTCAGAAAGTGGAACAATTTGAGGATTCGACAGGGAGTCAAAACAAAAATTATTATTTTCATTGATTCCAAAAGGATGGGATACATGGAGGCACATATATTACAACCTACGGGCGTACATTATAAGATCTGATCCGCTCTTCAAGGGAAGCCAGCCTCGTCCTTCTATCATTAGCAGCCCGGACAAGCGCCTGCGACCTCAGCTCAACCTCATTAAAGTTCGTCGCCTGGGCCAAACGAGCTTCGACCTCAACCAAGGTTGCCCTCTGAGCTAACTCTTGCCGCGAGAGTTCGTCACTCTGGGCCTTAAGCTGCTCAAGCCGCGTAGTCTCTTCAAGACGCACTGGTTCAGCCCTTGATAAGAGAAGATTTGCCTTCCTGATCATCTCCTTGGCCTTCCCAATTTTGTCTTCAGCGTCAAGAAGAGCACTGGTGGAGGCATCAATGGCATTCCCAACCTCTACTTTCCTTGTCTCCAAGGATTTCAAGTCAGAAGAAATAGCCTTAGCAACCTCCTGAGCAGCAAGACAGGCTTCATGCATTTGAGCGACAAGATGCGCAAGCTGCTCACTAACCGAAGACTCCAGGTCTGAGCGGCTAAGACGGCGCCATTCCTCTACGTTCCTCTCAAATTGATCTACCAGGAGTTCCAAGGCAGTGGCCTGGTGATACCCTTCAAGGTCCCGAATACTTTCAATACTGCGGGAGAGGACCACCTTTAAAGTTGAAAATGACATAGTCGAACCTTTCAAGACCAGATCGATGGATCGCCCTAAGCCTTTATAAAAGCTACCGACTATGTCACCTATAAAATCATTTTCGATCTCGGCCACTTCTGGTAGATGGACAACCTCAGAAAAATCCACCAGCCTGGTTGACACCACTGTGGAAGGAACGCCAGAAACACCGGCTGCAGCAGCATGACAAATCATCGTTGAGCTCGGCGAAGTCCTCATTGAAACCAGTACACTAGCCACCGCTGAGGTAGGACTAGTGATCATCTCCTGAACAGCAGGCTCAACCACCAGCGTTGGGAAGAAGGGCTTGTAATCACCCTCAGCTCTGCACGTGCCATAACTGACGGCGCCTCACTCGTTGATATAGTTGGGAGTGAGGACACCTCCGGGACTACCACCCCTTTAACCTCTGTTCCTTTGTCTAGCTCAGGCCGATAAAGGGGCAAATCACCATACAGCGCGTCCAACATAGCAGCATCCGCCGCAGTCGAAGTGCTTATATCACCCCTGGACTCCTCAGGAAGATCAACTGGTTCCCTTGAAGTTGACGCACCCTGAGGCGGAACAACTGCAACAAAATTGTGTTCAGAACAATACCAAAAGACGATGTCACCTCAAACGTCTCGGCAGCCACATCAGTCTCCATGGGCTCCATCGGAAAATTCTTTGCGGAGTCAACACAAATGGCCGGCCCGCTTTCGCTTGCCGAGTCTCCCGTAGACCATCCAATAGAGCTTGACGCTACAGGACTTCCTTTGGAAGTCCCAGCGCCCGAAGGACCAATGTCAGCCGCATCACCTCCGGACTCCTCCGGGAGGGCAAAAGAGCCAGCTTCAGTTTCATAAGTAAACAGGGGATCATAATGTTCCCCTTGCTCTCCAGCGGCCTCAACTCCTGTATCAAGAAGCAAATAATGAGCTATCTGGAACACATAGAAGATATATTACAAAGACGAAGCTGATCTTACCTAAGCTCGGAGCAACTTCACCAGTAGTCGGTTCAGCAACCGACGGTTCAACTACTGAGGGGACAAGGGGAGGAACCGCCACAGATGGTTCGCCCTCTACAACAACCGTAGGAGCTCGACGACGAGGCTTCTTCACCAACTCCTTCCTACGAGACCCACCTGTCCGTTTGCGCTTGAGAGGGGCATCAGAACCTTCCTCCTCTGCTTCTTCTACATGTCTTGGGGGAACTGTCCCCATCACGCCAGAACCGGCTGCAGAAGCCCCGGCACCTGTCTCCATTTCAAAGCGAGGACTTTCTGCATCCGAGGCTTCGCTGTCATCCACAGCAACGAATTCCTCCATGCCTGGGACGCGAACCCTCTTACCTTCTCTTCTCTCAGAGACCTTCCGTTTTAGCCACTGAGAAATTAACTTCACACCAGAGCTGTTAGCATTGAATCCAAGGGGTGTGGAGTTGGAAGTTCCATACCACTGGCAGAAGCTCAGGGTCATTAGAAGATTGGGAGTCCTCAACGGCGTATGCAGCCGCACCCCAGTACAGCCCGTAATGAAGAATTACCAAGCACAGGCCCCGTCAATAAGGCTCCCCATGAAAGCCAGATTGAGATCGGGTTACCCACATACAGTTGGTCATATCCAAACTGTCAAGCAAACCGACTTGGGACATAAGGCTCCAAGTAGCAGCTATCCCCGCTCCGGTATAATAGATGTGAAGGCCGGATGCTGACCAGCCACTCAAAAACTCCCCGGCTCAGGGACGAATGCCCCTCCCCCGCATCTTTGAACTCTTCCTCATAGCTTGCACCCCAATACGGGAAAAACAGCGGAAGAGACTATAGACGTCATAGCGACGTACTAATTTACGGGCCTCAGCCACGTAAGTCTTCTGCCATGAGCATCCTTCGAATCGGCGGAGGAGCGCCATTCGAACATCTTGCAGGGGATCCTCTCCAGCTTCAATTAAAGAAGGACAATGCAGGGCGAACCACGCCATCAAGTAAGTATACGGCAGACCTATTCTGGGGTTAGGTCCGTCGCGGGGCGAAATGGTCCCCTTTCCATGCTTCGTCGTTGGTGGCCTGCAAAAAGCCTCCGTCAATGCACGAAGGCCTCTCTGGATACAACACACCATGGCCGAGAGAAGTCCCAGAGGACGACCATGAATCAAACGAACAGCGGGCAGCAAAACATTCGGATGAACGACGTCACCCGAAGAAGACGGCACCACGCACCTCTTCAGCCAGACTGTTAAGAAACCAGCCAGAAGTGTCTTCCGGGACATCGGCCTGCGAGCCTGATGATGGAAACTTCAAAGGACATCACCCTGCTCATAGGGACCATCGTCTTCCTTCACAACTAGATCCCCTTGGAAGTGCTTTTGCATCCGGTCAAAGATGTCTTCATTAGCAACTCCACATTGAGCCGCTTCAGGAGTGTTCTCCATATCTGGGAACAAATAATCTCCTCAGCTCTTCAAGCTACAAGAGGTTCCCTTACTGCCCCCATGCATACTGGAGCAAATGTACAAGTGGCACATTAACTCCCTGTAGGTCTCGAACAAGGCAGGCTCTTGCTTCTCCAGAAGAGCCAATTCTGCCTCGTACAGGAAGTATTCTTCATAGGGAAGAGACCCAAAAGGCAGAGCAGAGACTTCCCACATCTCATGCAAGGTCATACCCAACTCACCGACAGGGGTGAAGAAGGTCCCTGAAGCTGGGCAATACAATTCAAAGATGGCGTAGAAGTACGCCACGTTCATCTCAATACCATAGCAGGTCGCTCTGACGGCCTCATAGAGGTTTAGCCTCTCCAAATCCTCCTCGAAATGAGCGAGGATGTATACAGTTAAATCCCTCCATCATGCCTTCGGAGGGTGAATCCAGCCTGGAGTCCTGAAGTCAGTAGCTGGGTAGTTCCCATTGACCTTGCAGAATTGGTTGCCAAAGGTCAGCGCCACAGCAGGATTCTCTCCCACTGGGATCTCTCGCGACACATTCCCAGGATGTAGACCCATTATGCAGCGAGGAGGCCCCGCTCTTGCATAATCAGGAGATTGAAGCATTAATTTTCCTATGTGGACAGAGTCAGTACTCCAGGTCACGTCCCACGACATCTTCCGAGCTTGCGTCACGCACTGGAAGGAAGACAAAGAAAAATGACGCTTGTTGGACGGAAGGTAGAACTTCTCACCATCCAACTGGAAAATCCACTGCCCTTCCCCTTCCAGTAGTTGGTGATCAGGGTCTGGTGCGGCATCCCCGAACATGAAGTCGGGCTTCCTATAACTTCGACGGTCGATATCTTCAAGAGGAGCCGTAGTCAAAATACTCCTCGTGGTGTATTGATCACCACCATGAATAAGCGTGTCTCGGACGACGGAACTCCGCTCACTAAACAGAGAGGCTTGCCCTTGAAATTGCAGGCTGATATTACCGTCGATCCCCTGGTCATCCCGAATAGGCTGTTTAAAGGACCAGGAGTGTAGTGCACTGCAGAAGCAAAAAAGGAATTATGATTAGTTCACCAGCCAAGAGAACACAAAGACACAAGTTTCGCCAAGGCATAGCCTCGCCCTTTGAGCGAAGCTAGCAAGGCAATAGCTTCAACAAAGCTTAGCCTCACAGTCAAGTCCGCATTTCGCAGAAAATGTCCAAGTGTTAGCTTCGCGTCGAGAAAGCTTAAGCTGAAGGCGGTACAGCCCCGAGGACTAACTTCGTCAAAAGGGCATTATGGTCATTAATCCTTTACGGTCACGATTGAAGGGACAGATCCGTATCCTGTTGTTCAACAGGACGAAAACAGCCCAAGTGACAGCTTCGCACGGAAGCTTAAAGAAGAACTGTTCAGTTCTTAGATCCCCGTCCAAGAAAATAAGGGAAATTCAGGGAAATGGATTCCCTAACAATAACAGATCATGCTCGATTGTTCTAGATTCATCCAAAGATAGCCAAACATTGGCTTTAAAAGAGAGACGGCAGTCTCTAATCGAAAGGGAAAGATCCCTACCGGCGATTGGTCGTTCGGTGACCGGAGGAGGAGAAGGACCCTCCGCTGCAGAAGTTGTCACTTCTTTTCCCGCTCATCTCTTGGGCGCCATTGAAGAGCTACGGAAGCTTTCAAACTTTCTAAATGGAGAGGAAAGAGGAAGAAGAAGAGTCAAAGGTCTCTAAAAATTTCAAGTAAAGAGATCTGCTCTTTCTCAGCCCGATCGGGCTTTTATAGGCCAATGAGCGCCTGAAACGATGCCTTGTAAACAGTACAGGCTGTCATTTTAAATTAATTCAAAACGCCGCCTAAAGCGCCTTCCCGAGAAGCGCTGATTCATCCACTAAGGGCTAACCTCGCCACGAGTCAAAGTGCGGACTTCGCACAAGTTCATCAAGAACTTCGCCAAAAGGGTTGCCTTAGCCCGCTAAAGGCACAGTTCGCCGACATGCCAGTTTCGCGCGAAGCTCATTCAAAAAGGACCTTGTCCTTAACTCCGCACGAAGTTCAACCCCGTTCTCAATGAAGGCAGGCAAAAATCAAATGAGCAGAAAATGAACTTTCATTGATTTAAAAGCAAAGGTACACTGATATTACATCAAGGTTGTGTTTCGTACAACAGATTCAGTTGCTCAGCAGGATCATTTGCGCAAAAGGCATACAAGTGATTTTATCTACTTTCAAGCCAGACCAACTGGACACGAAAGGCCTTCCTCCTGCACAAGGCCATAATCCTTCACATAAGGACAGATGGTGCCACCAGGACAGATGGTGCCACCAGGACAAAGTCTGTGATCTCACAGGTGACGTCCGCTTTCCCGAAGTGGATCATCTCAGATAAGCGACCACCAGCTTCGCCTCAAAAGGGATCATCTCGGATAAGCGACTGCCAACAGCCTCTGGGACACACATCAGCTGCCCCAGTTTGTTCCTCCTGCTGAAAAGTAAAGCTTCAACTGGTGAAGCATAAGGTAACTTTTCGGTCTCTTTCATCAAGTCACAAGATTGGTGAATATAGCTCACTGCAATGCAAATCAGAACAGATTAGCAGTTACACACGGGAGAAGCTGCAAAAATACTAAGTCAAATTCTTTGAGGCGAAGCAATCTGCTCCAGTCAAGCATTGGTTTCAGCTAATGCAGAGGATAGCCTCGCCTGCACAGTAATGATGGGTTAGCTCAGCAAATGCCAAGTCCTAGCCTCGCCTATATGGCTAAGCCAGACTGATCTTGGGGGACACAGTCTTAGCCCCACCTATATGGCAAGACTGGCTTAACCTTGAAGGAATTAAGTCCCAAGTTCTACCTGTGTAGCGGACTTAAAATGCAGTGATCTTTCTTTGATCAAGTCAAGATGATAGCTTCGCTGGGAAGCTATGATAAAATCCTTCTCTACAGCTCAGTCAATTGCAAAATGAAGAACAAGGGAAATCAATCCCTGAAATAGCTATCAAAGCTAAGTTAAGGGAGAAGAACTCCCTGAAAGATTATTGGTGAAGTCGTTGAACGATCAAGACTTACCGGTCCTTGGCCGGGTAATGACCAGAGTGGGCATTCCTACTAGTTCAGAGATCTGAGTATCTCTTTCAACCAAGAGAAGAGAAGAAGAGCAGATCACTTCTCTTCAGAGGACCTCAAGTGTCCTATTTATAGGCCTCATGGCCTGAGCGTTGCCGCCTCAAGCATGGAAGCACGAGCACATTTAAGGCATTTACTGCGCCTTGAGAAAAGGGACGGTTTCCCTTGGAACCGTGCAAAGGAAGAAGCGTCTCCCTCATAAAGGCACTCATGGCGCCTTGAAGAGAGGGAATATCCTCCCTTGGAAACGCGCAAGGGGAGAGTATCTCCCTCGATCAGTGCGAGAGAAGAAGTGATCCTTCTCGTAATCGGCCCACGGCAGTTGGCCTTGGGAAAGTAACAGATGTTCCAGAGCGAACCTACCTAGCCGCGAAGCTAACAAGACGCGAATCTACATGATTCCTCGGCGAATCTACATCCCAAAGTAGGATTAAAAGCGAAGCTGAACTCAACCATCATGACGACGTTCGTACTTCACATACCACCGATCAAAGCAATTCAAAGTATTTCGAATTCTGGACTATTGCAGACTTTCGAAAACTTTGATGGGGGTCTTGTTGACACTTAAAAAAGACAAGATTCTTATTGGTCCGAACAATGTCTAAACTTGTTGACATTTACAAAAGACAAGTGACAGACGAGCTGAAGACCAGTTTTCACCCATCTCCGAGGGACAAGGAAGCAACTTGGACTCCACTGATCCAGCAAGCAGACAGTGAACCCGGATTGTTTCTGAACAGACCTCAGCAGGTCTAAGATGCTAGCACTTAGCATTACATGAGCCCAAAGGGATAGCCTCGCCTGAGAGGCTAAAATCATCCAACTTCGCCTTGAAGCTATTCAAAGCCTCGCCAGGAAGCTAACTTATAGCTTCGCCTGAACTTCTAGAGCGCAACTCCGTAGAGAGAGTTAACTACGCCTGAAGCCACTTGCAACTGCGCAAAAAGGGTATACGGTAGCTTCGCCACAGATGTTATCTAGCTCCGCCGAAGAACTTTCTTCTGACTTTGCCAGATACTGCCTCCAGCTCCGCTGTAAGTTCAAAGCGGGCATCGCCGCTGCTGGTCTGTTATGGTCAACCTTTGACCAATCAAATCTCCAGATTAGATCAAATCTAATCAGGATCAAGATCAAATCCAATCAAGATCAAATCTGAGATCAAATTTGGCAGTTGATTGTCACAATCTCTTGACTCTTCTAAAACGAGTAAGAAGATCAGGGGAAATCCTCGAATGATATGGAAAGGATCAAAACAGATCAAGAGGATCAACCGACCTGCCATTCTAGCTTTGCAGAAGCTGATCCTAGCCTCGCAGCAAGGCTACTTTCCAGATTTAAACAGATTTGATTCAATCTGTTTCCATATTTTCAAGGGACGGTTATACCCTTGCTCTTCCTATAAATAGCCCGCCAAGGGCACAAGGAGGGAGGACTTCTTCGAAGAGCTTTTCTGAGAGGCGATACGCAAGAGAGAAGACTCCACAAGCAGAGACTTCTTCACAAAGCACCGTGCGTTCTTGAATTCAGAGACTTTATAGAGAATTGCTTCTCTAATCAGGGTGCTGATACCCTAATACCTTCTTTTCAAGGAATCTCCAGAACCAGGCGAGAAGGAATTCCTAATTGTAGGCAGGTTTTGAGAAGTAGCAAGAGGGTTCTACAAACCTTCTATTCTCTAATTCCCCGAACCAGGCGAGAAGGGAATCTCATCGCTCGCATCGTCAAAGGGATAAAGTGGTCGCACGCTGACCAGACTCCTATCGGCACACTTCTCCAGAATCTCTGAGGAGATCTACTTGTAATCTTTTAGAATACTTGTAATTTAGCTCCTCAAACTCTTTTTATTGTAAGTTTTCCCCTTTGCAAATTATATGGAAAACACCTGCATAATGTCAAACACCATCATTAGGGCATGTAGGTGATTGTCATTGTCAAGAGTGTTGACAGCAATATCGTCGACATAGCATTCCATCGTCTTTCATAAATGATTACAAAAATAGCGCTTCTTGCACGTTGATAGGTTGCACCGGTAATTTTCAAGCCGAATGGCATCATCGTAAACACCCCTAATGGTGTTCAAAATGATGTATAATTTTCGTCATTTGGGTACTTTTTAATTTGTTGTTCCCTGAGAAACCATCTATAAAGGATATCCTTTTGAAATTGCATGTGTTGTCAATCATGACGTCAGTGACGGGTAACAGAAATTCATCCTTAGAACATATTGTGTTAAGATAATTGAAGTCAATACAAACCTTGATCTTCCTATTCTTCTTGAGTACAGGGACAATATTAGCAACCCAGTCTGTATGCTATTCCTCTCGAATGAAACCACATTCGATGAGTTTGTGAACTTCGATCTCTATTGCCTCCATAATGTCGGGGCAAAATTGTCATTGTTGTTACTTAACTAGTTTAGCATCCGATTTGATGTTGAGATAATGCACTGCTACCTAAGCGTTAAGGTCGATCCTGTCTTTATAGCTCCAAGTAAAGACATATATATATACTCTCATATAAGGGATATGAGCTCTTGCTTTTTTGTTGGCGAAAAACTTTCACTTATAGAGATGAGCTTTCTGTGTACTTGATCACCCACATCGACTTGGATCACCTTATCTTCAGTGGGAGGTTTGCATTATTCAAAACTCTTTTCCCATTGGAAATCGAGTTGTTGAGCTCATGGATTGGTGTCGAATGGCTCAATATCTTCATCTTCCTCCACCTGACTGATTGATGTTATGTTGGCGAGGAGATTTTTGAATATTACCCATACTAACATCTGATTCCCAGCAAGATGAGTCTGAAGAATATAATAGTAAAGATCCATCGGTGTCTGATCAGGGTGAGTGGGTGGGAGAACATATCCCAATACCCTGCGTGTCTGATCATAGTAGTTAGTTGGCTTGCCTTTTAGCACAAAAGGTTGCAAAAGAATGCGTCGTTCTTTTTCAAAATTTAATCCGTCTCCATGATTTAAGTCGTATCCCATCCTTTTCATTATGCAGTATGTTGATCGTGCGTAATGAAAGAGCTGTAGAGGCTCCGAGTTTTTGTTCGAGTCTCTAGATATTGCAATCTGAGGCTGGACTCTTCCAAATATGATTTGCAATCAATTCTTCTTGGAAGATGGGATAATGAAGACAGATCCTTCTCCATCTCTACATTCATCCACGTCATATCTGATATGGGCAGGGACATGTACAAGGAATGTATCGGTGAAAAATACATTATCAAGGCACAAAGAATAATCAGAAGCAACATGTTCATTGATAATCTATTCGCCGTCATCATTAGCAGAATTATTACATTTAGGATTACCTAGATATGCTATAATTTGCTTCATTACAAATATAGCTAGCTTGTCTTCCTCTAATTCAGCGTCCTCCACGTTGCCACTGTCGATGTCTTCAGGTAATGGTTCTTTCACTACTTTACTATTCTCTTGATAGAGTAGAGAATCAGTAAAGTAGTTTTTCACTCCTTTGAAGGCTGCATTTCGAAAAACACCATCCTGACCATCACCTTATCATCCATGTACTTGAAGCATTGGTGGAGAGTGGATAAGATGATCCAATTGGCATGGATTTAGGGTCGTCTGAGCAAAAGATTGTAGGATGTGTCAGTATAAATAACATAACACATCACTTTTGGCTTTAAGTCCCCAATTTGACATTGGAGATGGATCTTGCCTAGATACTTTCGGCATTGAAGTTGTATGTCATAGTAGTCGTCATCAACAACCTACTCAGAGGGATGCCGAGAAAATAGAGGAGTCTCTTGTGTTGGCCCAGAGGCCCATCACTCTAGTTTTGATGATGATTAACTCATGTAATTATAGTACTAATGATCTTGTGTTTAATTAGTGTCAGATATTTGATCAAGATCATAGTTGGTGCTTAGCTTCAACAAAGGATTTAAAGTCAAAGTTTTGGAGCTAGCACATGTTGATTCAAGAGCTCACGCATCAAGATTGCATCAAGTACTCAAGATGAGTCTAGCTCATTGGATCAAGGTTTGGACCAAGTCAAGAAGGAGAAGAAGACCTTTAAGCGAAGATTTTCAAGAAGACTTGTGTCATGTTTGTAAGTGTCAAGATTTTATTTTTTAGATAAAATGTAAAGGATAGATTGGTTGGTGGATTGCTCAAGTTCATATACACTCACACACAAGATTTAGATGTGTTTTCATAAAAGGTTTTCGATTTAGAAAATATCGTGGTTTTTAAGCTTCAAAATATACATGTGTTTTATCAAAACTTATTTTAGAGCATATTGTCAAAAACATAGATATTTCATCATATATGCATAGTGGATCATATCCGTGCACACTAAGCTTAAAAAGGGTTTAAAATATCTTGTTTTTGTATTTGGAAAAGTTTTGAAAAAATTGTTTTTGAAAAATACAGATTTTTGTTCAAGCTAAAATTTCTATATCACAAAAATAGTTCAAATTGTTTGTAATATGTTTTGATTTTTAATCAAACATGTTTGTATATCAAAGTATATCAATGAACTTATTTTTTTAGAATTTATGAGAATTTATGGGATTTTATTGAAGATAAAAAGAACAAATTTTAATCCTTAAAAAACTTGTGTTCTGGCCTTCTGCCGGTTGACCGCACGGTCGACCGAGTCAGAGGTCAGTCGACCAGGCAGTCGACCGATGTGCACAAATGTGCACAGCCCTGTTTGGCTGGAGGGCCGATCGACCGACCCGGTCGACTGCTAGAGAGTTCTGCTCTCTAGATTTGGCCGCAGTCGACCGGGCGGTCGACCGGTAGAGAGCTCCTGCTCTCTGTATTCAGGCCTCGGTCGACCGGCCGGTCGACCGATGGCACAACGGTCAGAAATATGACCGTTGGCCGGTCGGCCGGGCGGTCGACCGACAGTAGGGAATCCTGCTGAGTTGGCCTCCAACGGCCATATTTTAGGAGCCTATATATTGTGGTTCCCTTGGACTGTTTTTAATAAGATTTTAAGTAGGTTTTCAAGATAGTTTTTCCTACACTTCTAAGTATTTATCTCCACTTATTTTAGAGCCAAATACTTTTATATCAAAAACAGAGTTTTTTAAGAGTGTTTTGTAAAAGAGATTTCTTGAGTTTTTCACCACCAAATCAATCCTAGTTTTCTCAAACATAACTTAAGCTATCCATTGCTATATCAATCCTCTAGGGATCTTTGTTGTGAGAGCATTTTTAGGTGATCAAAGTGTTGACATCATCAAAGTGTTCTATCTTGTATTTGAGGAGGCGAACTTGCGGGTTCGTGTTGTTTCAAGTTATTGTGGGAGCTCGGTGTAGAGGTGCGACCTCGTCAAGCTAGTATGCTTGTATGTGTAGTTCTTGCGGGAATAAGTGAGGGGACTAGTGAGTCTAAGAGTTCTAGTGTGAACTCCCTGTAGGTGTTGCGGCACCGAGTGATCCGGTGGGATCGATTTTAGTGGAAATCCTTCATAGTGTTGAAGGCGGGGACATAGAGCAAGGGTGCTCGAAGCTCGAAACAAATCTCCCGTGTTTACGATTGCTCTCTCTCTCTCTCTCTATCTCTCACTTGTATTCTATCTTGCTTGCTTTTATTATTCATATTCATTACTTACTTGATATACTTGTGCTTAAATTGATATATGCTTGAGATTGTTTGCTCACACTTGTATTCAACCAAGAGAGCCATAGCGGCACCTCAACTCTTATCTAGAAGAATCTTGAGGAGATAGTCCAGAGCCCTTCACCGGGAATTCGGCTACACTCTTGTATTATACTTGTTGTATTTAGTTTAATAGTTTTTAGTTTGCTTAAATAGTTTTAATTCCGCATTTATTCATCATTAGATTAGCTAGTCACCTATTCACCCCCCTCTAGGTGATTTCAATTGGTTTCAGAGCTTGGTGCTCTTGATTTGGGTCTAATAACCTGGAGTTAAACATCCTCATTTTTAGCTAATCACAATATTTATACACACAAATAGATTTTATGTCACCTCCCATGTTTGATATTCTTAACATCCAAACTTGGAAATTTAAGATGTCAATGTACCTCAAGCCCTAAGTATTCATGTTTATTTTGCCATTATTAAAGATTCATATTATTTAAATGAAAAATATCTAGAGGCTAATGCAAAAGCCATCCATACCTTAAAGTTAACCTAAATGATGATTATTTATATAGGGTTTCTAACTTTGATTCGGCTTTTGTAGTATGAAACACTTTAGTCTTCCTTGGTGAAGAAAAGCAATATTATGCGGGAAGTGACTCGGATGATGGAAGTGAGGCTTCCAACTTGTGCTACATGGTCGAAGGGGATAACCCCCTTGAGGTAAATTCTGAATCCGAGCTTGATGAGGATGTTGACATGTCATATGATGATCTTGCTTCATTTTGTCAACAACTTCTTGAAAAATATGATTTGCTTAAAAAGGACCGTAAAAGATTGAAAAATAAATATGAGTCCATTTCCAAAGAAAAAGATTCTTTTCAAAATAAATTGGAAAACATTTCTAAAGAAAATGAATCTTTGAAAAAGGAGAATATTTTCTTATTTTCTAAATTAAATGATTTTTGTGAAGGAAATAATTCTTTGAAAAATAAAATCAACTTGGTGGAAAAAGAAAAAGAAATTGCTTTGGAAGAAAATAACCCTTTAAAAAGAAAAATTGTTTCAAAAGAAAAGAAAATAGTTCTAAACAGAAAAGATTGTTGATTCTCATACTTGCCATGCTCTTCATGCTAACATTGATAAAGATGAGATTAAATTTTTAAAAAAAAGAATAAATTGCTTGAGCTCAACTCTAAGCAATTGTGCATTCAATCATAATAGATTGGAGACCTTGTTTCAAAGAAACAAGCACCATATGTTCATGCACATCACCCACGGCATACATATACATACTTTGCACATCATGATCACACTCATTCTCTTGTGCATACTAGAGTGTACGAGTGTACACATTGTGGCCGCAAAGGCCATTTAGCAAAGTTTTGTTTTAATAAGATAAATCATATCATTTTTTCTAATAAAAATGTTTAGGTTCCAAATAATGCTAACCCCCATGGACCCAAAAGAAAATGGGTACCAAAATTCCCACCGCTTGTATTTGATGTAGGTGTGAGATCTCACACGACGTGAAAGGATTGGTGCCTTGGTGGTGAATACATGATGAGTTAGATGGACACACCAAAATTGATGCATCACTATCAAGGAAGTTAGGTGGGAGGACCACCATGGTTTGGAGATATAGAGATGTACCCTAATAATTTTGGTAACTATCTCTAACTTCTTATTTGTTTACATGCTTTTAGATTATTGATTTTTAGCATGTTTTTCATGATTGTTATTAAATGCCATGTTATTTAGACTTATGACATACGTGTATAGTAATTGAGATACACCCATATTCATATGGATCCATATTTTGTGTTCTCACTTTAGTTTAGCTATTGTGTATATCATTACTCTAAAACATATGCATTTACCTTAATAATCATGTTTGTTTATGGTTTTGCACTTCATGTTTTGATTACATGTTTAAATGTAAATTTTCATTAAAAATTGTGCATATACTCGTACAACTAGTGAGCCACATTTGATTATTGTATGTTTGTACTTAATTGCTCATTTGTACCCATTAGATGTACTAGTATAGCCTAGTTTTGATGATTCATGCATTTTAACTTGTTTTTCCTATTCTTATGTATGTTTTGCTTCATGTATATGTTATTCTTATCTAAAACTACTAGATATACATGTATACCATTGAGTCTCTTACCTTCATGCAAATTATATTATAGACTCTTTTGTGTTTAGGATATGTATGTATATTTTTAGTTTTGGATAAAACATACATATACCTTTGAAGTTTGATTTTAATGAAAAATACATTTTATGCTTTTGATAAAAGATATTCATGTTTATTTTGAGCTTTATTGATCATTTTTATGAAAATGCTATTTACATGATTCTTATGCACTCACACTTCATTTGGTTACTCATGACATTATTTTCATGAGAATTTTTTAGCTTTATAGATTACGAGTGTCAAATCCTGTGTTCTAAGCATGTTTCATAGGATATATGATTTGGTTTCATATTTTGAAGGATCTTTAACTAGTTTCTCAAAAATTACTTTAACTAGTTATTTATTCTTCATTTGGTAGTGTTTTCAAAATACAACTATTTTCAAATCTTATTTTTGAAAACTTCTACCCTTGAAGGGCGGATGGTTGGGCGACCATGCCTTGTGAGCCTTATTGAAAATCTTTTTATCATGTGCATGAATAAGGTGGATAGGTATGAGTTATACACATGTTCTTCATGGAATTCTATCTTTGTATACTCAGAATTGTTTTCTATATATGTATGTCTCAAAATCTCAAATAATATCAATTTTAATTGGTATTTTCTTTTTGACACACACACACACCACACACACACACACACACACACACAGATATGTTTTGATTGTGCTTGATTTACAATATTCATTACATGTATAAAGCACAAATTATGTTTATGCTAAGCTTGACTTAAAATTAAAAATAAATTGGTATCTTTATAAGCTTATGCATTGTTTTCAATTGGTACTTCAATTGACATTTTATTTAGTGTCAAAATTTATAATAGATTTCAATTGGTATTACAATAGATTTCAATTAGTATTTAAATTGACATTTATTTGGTATCAAAATTTACAATAGATTTCAATTGGTATCAAAAATACAAAATGTTTTACTTTCATTGGTATCTTAAAAATTTTGTTTACTTCCAAGTGGTATCTCAAAATTTATTTTGTTGACTTAAGAGATTTCAAAATTTGTTTTATAGTAATTTCAAATTTTTTGATATAAATTGCCTATATGCAAGGGGAGCTTAACATCTCTTCTATATATAGATTCATGTTGAGTGTATATTATATTGAGGAGCTTGACATCTCTTCTTTATGCGGTATACGTGTGTAGGAGGAGCTTAAGATCTTCACTTATACATTGTATATTATACTTTACGTGAGTTAGGATTTTATCATCCCTTCTTCATGTAATGCATGTATGCAGGGGAGCTAACTTCACTTCTCTCTTCTTCATGAATGTATATCGCATATATATATATATCCTTATTGTTTGATTTGTTTTCGCCCTTTTGTTGATGATTTGACAAAAAAGGGGAGAGGTATTTGATTTATATTTGCATGTTTATTGACAAAAAGGGGAGAAATATTTGTTGATTTATATATGCATGTTTATTTCATTTTTCTTGTTTTATAACAAAAAGGAGGAGAAGGTTTTTAGGGAGAAGGATTTTTTCTTTATGCATGTTTATCTCCTTGTTTATGCATATATATATTTGTTTAGATTTATGCACTTTATTGAATATCTTATTATTTATTGGTATGTATGAGTTAAGGGGGAGCTTCTATAAAGCTTATCTTTAATCCATGTATATATAATTCCATGAGTTCTGTCATCATCAAAAAGGAGGAGATTGTTGGCCCAGAGGCCCATCACTCTAGTTTTGATGATGATTAACTCATGTAGTTATAATAATAATGATCTTGTTTAATTAGTACTAGATATTTGATCAAGATCTTAGTTGGTGTTTAGCTTCAACAAAGGATTTAAAGTCAAAGTTTTGGAGGTAGCACGTGTTGAGTCAAGAGCTCGCGCATCAAGATTGCATCAAATACTCAAGAGGAGTCTAGCTCATTGGATCAAGGTTTGGACCAAGTCAAGAAGGAGAAGAAGACCTTCAAGAAAACTTATATACACTCACACACAAGATTTAGATATGTTTTCATGAAAGAGTTTTCGTTTTAAAAAATAACTGTTTGATTTTTATGCTTCAAAATATACATATGTTTTATTAAAACTTATTTTAGAGCTTATTGTCAAAAATATAGATATTTTATCGTATATGTGTAGTGGATCATATCCATACACACTAAGCTTAAAATGGGTTTAAAATATCTTGTTTTTGTATTTGAAAAAGTTTTAGAAAAATCGTTTTTGAAAAATACAGATTATTATTTAAGCCAAAATTTCTATATCACAAAAATAGTTCAAAATGTTTTTAATATGCTTTGAGTTTTAATCAAACATGTTTGTATATCAAAGTATATCAATGAACTTATTTTTGTAGAATTTATGGGATTTTATTGAAGATAAAAAGAAAAAATTTTAATCCTTAAAAACCTATGTTCTGGCCTTCTACCGGTCGACCGAGCTAGAGGTCGGTCGACCGATGTGCACAAACATGCACGCCCTGTTTGGCTGGAGGGCTGGTCGACCGGCCCGGTCGATTGCCAGAGAGTTCTGCTCTCTGGATCTGACCCCGGTCGACCGGGCAGTCGACCGGCAGAGAGCTCTTGCTCTCTGTATCCAGGCCTCGGTCGACCGACCGGTCGACCGATGGCACAACGGTCAGAAATCTGACCGTTGGCCGGTCGACCGGGCGGTCGACCGACAGCAGGGAATCCTGCTGAGTTGGCCTCCAACGGCCATATTTGGGAGCCTATATATTGGAGTTACCTTGGACTGTTTTTAACAAGATTTTAAGTGGGTTTTCAAGATAGTTTTTTCTACATTTCTAAGTGTTTATCTCCACTTGTTTTAGAGCCAAATACTTCCATATCAAAAGGAGAGTTTTTTAAGAGTGTTTTGTAAAAGAGATTTCCTGAGTTTTTCACCACCAAATCAATCCTAGTTTTCTCACACACAATTTGAGCTATCCATTGCTATATCAATCTTCTAGGGATATTTGTTGTGAGAGTGTTTTTAGGTGATCAAAGTATTAAGATCACTAAAGTGTTATATCTTGTATTTGAGGAGGCGAACTTGTGGGTTCATGTTGTTTCGAGTTCTTGTGGGAGCTCGGTGTAGAGGTGCGGCCTCGGCAAGCTAGTGTGCTTGCGTGTGTAGTTCTTGTGGGAATAAGTGAGGGGACTAGTGAGTCCAAGAGTTCTAGTGTGAACTCCTTGTAGGTATTGCGGCATCGAGTGATCCGGTGGGATCAATTCTAGTAGAAATCCTTCATAGTGTTGAAGGCGGGAACATAGAGCAAGGGTACTCAAATCTCGAAACAAATCTCCCGTGTTTGCGATTGCTCTCTCTTTATCTCTCACTTGTGTTCTTATCTTACTTGCTTTTATTATTCATATTCATTACTTGCTTGATATACTTGTGCTTAAATTGATATATGCTTGGGATTGTTTGCTCACACTTGTATTCAACCAAGAGAGCTATAGTGGCACCTCAACTCTTATCTAGAGGAATCTTGAGGAGATAGTCCAGAGCTCTTCACCGAGAATTCAGCTACACTCTTGTGTTATACTTGGTGTGTTTAGCTTAATAGTTTTTAGTTTTCTTAAATAGTTTTAATTCCGCATTTATTTATCATTAGATTAGTTAGTCACCTATTCACCCCCCTCTAGGTGATTTCATCTTGGGGATAATGCTTAAAGCAGACCCCGGGTCGACTTGGATCCTCTCAATGCACGTGGATCCAATATACTCGATATAGTACAAAGGTCAATCATGTCGATTGTCTTTAAGGAGCATGTCCTAATGAGTGAAAGCGATATATGGTACTTGTTTTATACCAAATGACATTGGGGACATGAAATCCCATTATCATCAGTAGGAATTGAGGGCGCTTATGTTAGAAAAGATTTTTGAATCGGTAAGTGCATCCATGAGTGCCTCTCTCATTTCCTTCGAGAGGCGGAGTAGCTCGTGTAAAGTAATTGAGTTGAAATATTGGCTAGTTATGCCAATATACCAAAGCGAAAGAGGTGTTGAGTCCTTGAGAAGGGTTCTTCTTCATCAAAGATTTATCAAACTTTATTTCCTTTTGCTTCTTTTTGTCAGAGGGCATAGGAGCCTGGACAGGTGCAGCAGTATCCAATGTCGTTGGTTGTTGTATCCAATTAGGTGTCGGGTCGTACTGTCATAAGTATTGTTTGTCAGATCGAGTACATACCGGCTGTGAAGTTGCGGGCTGGGTCGCGAAGGCAATCTTCTCTTCTTCAGAGTTGCTGAGAGAAGCTACAGTGTCATCATTCTGTGCAAGGGATGACATTGCAGGATTTGCCTTTGAGCTTGTCTGACTCGAATCCTATTGCTCGTCTTTGACAATGTCTGAGTGTACCCACATGATTTTCTCATATTTTGTTGCCAATGGAATGAGATCCTTGGCCTTTTGCTTTTCAGTAAGTGGATTGATCATCTCCATCTTTCCTTTTAGAATAGGGGTTAGTCCATCTTGGGCTGTTACTGATTGAGCTGGAACCTGCACAAAAATACAGAACTTCAGAACTTTTAAAACAGTAGTGCAAGGTGCTCAATTCTACCGCTATAATAAGTGGCTATGCGGGTCGTGATCTACAAGGAGGGACTAGCAATGGAAGCTTTTTAAGCAAGTTCTCTTTTATGCTACAATTAATGGTTAAAAATTCTTCTTTTAGTTCTTAAAAAGAAAAGAGAAAAAAGGAGTTAAAGTCAAGTTAGGAAAAAAGTGGTAGAATGAGAAGATGGAGAAAATAAAAGTGATATGTACAAAAAAATTAAAAGAGTGAAAGAGATTTGGGTGATTATGGTGTTGGTGATCTACACTGAAAGTTACAAGAAAAGAAAGAAAAACTAAAAACCTAAAAAATATACTTACCACTTCGGCGCCTGCTTACTGTTTACCAGTATCGACGATGTACCTTTACTTGAAGGCGAGCGAAGCATGGCAGATGAGGTCTTCCCTATTCCCGATTTATACTATAAAATGAATAGGTGAGCTATACTACCATAGAAATGGATATTCATCACCATAAGCTATCAACGGCACTTGCAAGGATAAGGCAACTTCGAGGCTATCGGTTTCATTTGGATCCACAAACACAAAAGAGGGAAGCGAACAAAAATAAGAATAGAAAAGAAAAGGAAATCTCGATTCAATTCAAATAACAATGGAAGAAAAGATCACTTACACCGGTGTCACCTTCAGTACAAGCTTACTCTCATTCCTCCATGAAAGTCTCCTCTCCTCTCAGTTGCATAAATAAAAAAAAAATTCCATGAAAGAAAACTAAAAACTAAGTTACAAACTACAAATTAGCCTAAGTTCTACTCTCTGCTTGGTCGTTTTCCTTTTACCTTTGAGATTGTAGGTATTTATAGGAGAAATGCAGAGGGTAGAGGAGTATGAAGATAAGAGAAGCTAGCTATTTCTGAATTTGAATCCTCCCCTTATCTCCAAACTTGATTTGATGTGGATATTCAGTTCTGATTTGCAGCTTATTGGCATATTGATTGCTAAATATAACTTATCAAATGATAGAATTAGAAATAATGATCAACTTAAGAGTTGTAGCCCTTTACGTCCTCTTTCTAGATCATCTTGAATCATCAGATTTGAGTTCTGGTAGCGAAAGTTATGATTCAAATACTAAAATGTAGCCAGCCAAAATCTGAGTCAAAATTGCTTCATCTCATCTGTTGATCTTCTCTCTATCCGTTTATCCCTTTAGATTTAGACTCTCTGTATTTGACGTTATCCTCAGTTGATCTTCAGCTTTAACCACTTGATTCACCAAAACTGAATTTAACCAACTGGATTTGGATCATCCTCCTCTAACAAAATAGATCTAGTTAAATCTGAATTTAACTGATATTTATTTGATTTTATCCTCTTTCTCCCTATGATTATCTTCTGCAAAATAGACATTTAAGATAAGAAATTTAGCAGATTTATTACATGATAAATGTGGATATGTAATAAAGAATAATGCAATAAATATGTGCAATCACACCCCCACACCTATCTTTTGCTCATCCTCGAGCAAAACAATAAAACTAAACCAAATATTATTAGACCACTTTCGCAGGTCACGCGATTGCACTGAGTATGTGTAACAAGTCTTAAACCCCTAGGTTCCCCCTAGAGGACGAGTTTTGTCTCGTGAGGTTTTCAGTGAATTACACCCACAAAATCCGTAAAGAAAGAGAAAAATATTAGTATTTTGAAAACACAATTTGAAAGAAAAATATTTGAAATATTATTATAAGATTTAAGTAATCTATAAGTTATAAGAAAACCAAAATTTTCATTCCTAAACTTAGTCTCTATTCAAAAATTTGTAATCAATCAAAGAAAGGAGTCAAATTGTGCTTCTCATCTAGTCTATTACTTTACCATAAGTCATATGCACCTTCGTGATGGTAAAGTTTTGACTAAGGGTTCTTTAACTCTAACTCTTATGCCTTATTTATATATATATATATATATATATATATATATATATATATATATATATATATATATATATATATTATTCTTGGTGGTATTATTCCTTAGTTCTATTAGGCTTTCTAATCTGCCCATGTAACGAGCCTTTAGTCGATGATTCCCAAACCAAACGATCTTAGGGCACCAGGTGAGAAAACACCCCAAGGACTTAAGGACTCGAGCAAATAAGGCCACAAAACTAAGGATTTTATTATATGAACCGCTTTTAGGCGTGAATACTTATGCTTTATGAGGCACAAATACCCAGCTTAATCAGAGAATTTTTATAGATATATATATTTTCTTTTTCTTCAAACTTATCTAATCATCTTTTGCATAAATACCAAGGCTTGCTTAGGCCAAAGCACCTAGCTATTAGATTTGTTTATTTTTCATAGATATACATACATACATACATATATATATATATATATATATATATATATATATATATATATATATATATATATATATATATATATATATATATATATATATATTATAAGACATAAGAATCTTTGTTTTTGAACCCTAACTGTGTAAGTGTATAAAGTGCGCATATTTCATCAAGGAAAGACCAAGACTAAATTACTTTGACAAATTATCTTCCTAACCTTAAAATCAAACAAATAATCTAATTTTGACCAAGTATAAGAAATTCTAGTTTTGATTTTCTATTCCTTAAAATTGACTTAATTTTTTACAAAAAAATATGTCAAAATATTATTTCTATTTTCAAAAAGTTTTTAAAAGTAAAGAAAATGTTAAATTTTTTTTAAATAAAAAGAAAAACCTAAGTTATGTTAGAACCTCCCCACACCTATCTCATGCATTGTCCTCAATGTATGAATTAATATAGATGCATGAAAAAGAAGAAAGAAAGAAAAATATTACCTTAAGGTGGTGGTTCCGGTGGTGGTCTGATTGGTCCGCGAAATACGGCCCAATCGAATTTTCGTAGAGTTCGGAGGAACCCACCAGAAATCTCTCTAATATAACCCACTAAAATGACATATACATGAATGATTTTTATTAAATATTTTACCCCATCTTCGGAGTCAATTTTATCAACACCCTTGTCCCAAAATGGAGTGTGAAAAGATGGAATGATTGACTTGGACTTAGGAAGTATGGGAACTAATGTCGACTCAGAAAAGTGACTTAAGTCAAGTAAAGGTTCAGGAGTCGATATTGGTTCAGGAAGTGGGTCCAATCAAGAAGTTGAAACTCAAGTCCACATTTATTTTCCCACAATGGAATGTGACTTAATATTGGTGATTCAAGTTCAAGAATGACAGGTGTGGGAATCAAAACTGACTCTAAAATATTACCCAAGTCAAGTAACAAAACAGGAGTCAATATTGATTTGGAAATTTGAACTGGATCACAAATTTAAGAATCTAGGTCACATTTCTCATTGAGTTAAATTTCATAAAAATGAGAACTTGCCAATTTGTCAATGAGACTTTCAAAAGTATGAAATTGGTCAAGTTCAATATGATGATCATAATGTTGGCCCAAGGTTACAATCACCGAGTTTTTGAGTTTTGATGATTACAAAACATATATAGTTATTTGTACTAATCATATTTTAGTGTTTAAGTGTGTTTTAGGGTTCTAAGGATTCAAGATGTGTTCTTCCCTAAAGGAAGGTACTTTTGACTCAAGATGACTCAATTCGGGTTCAAGGATTCAAGCTATACAATATTCCATTTGGAGAAACCCTAATTTGAAGATCATGTAGTCACCTAGAACCTTTGTAAGAATTAGTTTGTTAAAGAATGAGGTTATGATAAGTTGGCTCAAGAAAACACACACACACACTTTCATTTTTTCAAAATACGGTTTTTGTTTTGGATAGTTGGATTAGGTGCATGTCTTGGTTATTATACATGTCTCTAAATATTTTATATTTTTATATCTTGTTTATATCATGTATACCAACCCTTATAGCATGCTACTTTATCATATAACCATTTAAAATTATTTTAAAAATTCTCCTAAGTTCAAAATTTTTCCTATAAAAAATACTGTTTCAGGCCCTACGGTCGACCGGGCGGTCGACCGCATCTATTTCAGGCCTGAACGGTCGACCGCACCGGTCGACCGGGCCTTGTGGCTTTGGCGTGCGCGTTTGTGCACGTCTACCGGTCGACCGGACCGGTCGACCACTGACTGACCCTTGCTCTCGGGTTTTGTCAGTCGACCGGGCCAGTCGACCGACAGAACAAATACTTGTTTTTTGTTTAGCCTCCGGTCGACCGACCGGTCGACCGAGTCCAACAGCTAGTTGCCAGTTAGACTGTCGGTCGACCGGGCCGGTCGACCGACAGCCGCCTGCAGCCCCCAACGGCTAGTTTATTGAACTTGTTTTCTGAATTTGATGGGGTTAAATCTTTCAGCTATTTCTAAAATTCCTGAGGCTATTTCCTGACCTATTAAACTAGTTTTAATGATGATTAGATCTCTTCAAATCCCTATAAATAGATGGCATTGGTCCCTTGTAAAAATCAAGAAAAATTCCCATTGTTTTGAGTTTCAAAAAGAAAGAAAAGTTTTCAAAGCTCTTACTTTCTCAAGTGCATTCTTGGTTAAAGTTTTTTCAGTGGTTTTCAAGCTATTTTCTTACTTCTTTACAACTGAATTTTCTCACTTCACTTCTTGAGCCAAAAATCATTCCCATTCTATAAGGAGTTGTAAGAGAGAAGTTTGTGGTCCTTTTGATCACCTTGTTACTTGTAGTTCTTTGTATTGAGATCCCTCTTGTGTAGAGGTTGGATTGGTGGAAGTTCGGTACTCTGGTCTTGTGTAGACCTCTTGTAATTTCCTTTACGGATTTAGTGGAAATCCTTCACGGTGGTGGAGGCGGGGACGCATAGCGGTGGCTCGAACCTCGAAACAAATTCCTTGTGTTTGCGATTGGTTTCCTTATTGTTATTCATTGATTTACATTTCTATCTTGTGATATCTCTTGCTTACACTTCTTTATTGCACACATTTCATTTACTTGCTTTTTCGGTCTTTACTCATCTCAACAAGGAAGCATTTACGCGCCTCAACTCATAATCTAGAGGAATCAAAGAGGAGAAGTTCTAGAGCCCTTCACGGGAAATTCGGCTTCAATTTCTTATTTTGAGTGACCGGTTGCATCATTCATTCATATTTGTTTAAAAAGATCATTAGATTAGCATTAACACCTATTCACCCCCCCTCTAGGTGTTTTTCAATTGGTATCAGAGCTTTGGTCTCTAGGCTCTTGGCTTAACAGCCTTAGAGAGATCCTATATTGCTAATCGCTCTATTCATTTTTTCATCCTCATACACTTAGTAAAAATGACCGAAGAAATTAAGACCCCACCCAAGTTTGATGGCCTTAACTTTTCCATATGGAAGGTTAAGATGACTGTGTTTTTGCAATTCTTAGGAAGCCGGGTTGCAAAGGCGGTGACCAAACCTTTTATTGCACCCCTTGGTGATGAGGACACTTGGTCCGATATTGCCACGAAAGTGTTTGACGCTAATGCTAGGGCATACTATGCCTTGCTTCAAGCTCTTAATGAAGATGATATTTCTGTAAAGTCACCTAGAGGGGGGTGAATTGGTGATGGCTAATCTAATGGTCACTTAATGTCAAATAATGCGGAATTAAAACTATTATGACCTAATTAAACTTCTTACACTAAACACCACGTATAACACAAGAGTGTTGCCGAATTCCCCGTGAAGGGCTCTGGACAAACTCCTCTAGATTCCCCTAGATAAGGGTTGAGGTGCCACGTTGGCTCTCTTGGTTGAATACAAGTGTTAGCAAACAATCTCAAGCAAGTATATCAATTAAGCACACAATGAATATCTAGCATATAAAGATGAGCACAATAAAAGTATGCAAGATATAAACAAAAGAGACAAAGAGAGAGAGAGTGAGCAATCGCAAACACAAGGGATTTGTTTCGAGGTTCGAGCACACTTGCTCTACATCCCCGCCTTCGACACACGAAGGATTTCCACTATAATTGATCCCACCGGATCACTCGGTGCCGCAACACCTACAACTCTCGGATTCCCTAGTCCGTACACACCGCAAGCTCACAAGCTCGCCGAGGCCGCACCTCAAATAACAAGTTCGCACCCGAACTCGAAACAACGCGGACACACACGTCCGCCTCCTCAAAGTACAAGAAAGAACTCTTGGTGATCTAAACACTTTGATCACCAATAAAAACTCTCACAAGAACACTCCTATAGAATGAATATGTCAATGGGTTGCTCAAGTGTTTGTGAGAAAACAAGGATGAGAATGTGTGGAGGAAAACTCAAGAAAATCTCTTTTAACACTCTTGATAAAACTTTCCTTTTGATTGGAAATATTTGCTCTCAATTTTGTGGAGAAAAAACCTCTTGAAAGAGTGGGAAAAACTTGCTCTAAAAGTCTCCAAAAATCTTGATCAAAACAGCTCCCAAATGCCCCATTTTATAGAGTCTGGAAAACTAGCCGTTGGGGTCTGACAGAGCTGTCGGTAGACCGCTCGGTCGACCGGCCAACGGTCATATTTCAGACCGTTGTGCCATCGATCGACCGGTCGGTCGACCGAGGCCAGGATACATGTTTAGACGGGAAAGGTGTTGTATTGTGGAGTATAATTTGCGCACAAAATATATTCAATAAAAAGAGATAAGGTTTAGATTCAACCTCAAGTGCTTGATCACTCCACAATGTACTCGAAATGTAATCAATATACCCTTTCCTATCTCCGTTATAGCATAGGGCTATACCGAGTCGATTCTCAGGGAGAGCTTGCGATGGAAGCGTTACAGTTCGTTGTGAAGATATAAAACGAAGATTCTTCTTTGCTTTAAAAGAATAAAGAATCGTTGGAAAAAGAAATAAAAGAATGGGTGGCTTTGTGTTGGCTCAAAGGCCTTTCACTCTAGTTTTGATGATGATTAACTCATGTAGTTATGTGTACTAATTATCTTGTGATGTTTAAGTTTCAGATCATTAATCAAGATATTAGTTGGTGAAAGCTTCCACACATCTTTCATTTGTTGATTCAAGAGCCCGAGCGTCATAGATCAGACATTGCAACTTGCTCGGTGAATCAAGAGTGTTTGGATCGAGCCGACTTGGAGATTGCGCTCTAGCTTGGAGATTGCGCTCTACAAGAAGACTTAGGTATCCATAGTTTTAGTTTTAAGTTTAGATCCTAATTGTAAAGATTAGAATAGTATGATAAGCTCAAGTTCACAACACACATCTTTCATGTTTTGATTTTCGGTTTTAGGTTTAACCGATCTTGGTTTTCATGAATAGATTTTTATCAAAACAAGTTTACATGGTTTATGTATATTAGATTTGTTCTATATACATGCATGCTTCAATTGTTTAGACAAACTTTGTTTGATAATCTATTCCATGCATTTTATGTTTTGGTATTTACAACAAAACATATTTTTGGACTTAATGACAAAAATCATGATATATATATGTTTCTTGTATATTGAATTTCTATTCATATACAATATGCTTCAAAGTGTTTAAATATCATATTTTTGTATCATGGATGTGTTTTAGACAATGTGTATTTTCTATTCAAAATACAAGGTTTTAGAAAATACGGTTTTTGGTTTTTGGCAAAATTTCTATGACACAAAAATTGTCTAAAATGTTTGAAATTTGTGTTAGGATTTTTAACACAAGTTTGTATTTTAATATAAAATAATAAAACTATTTTTGTGGAATTTTAGAGATTTTGTGGGATTTATTGGAATATTTTTTACCTCAGTTTTCTGACCCATTTGCTGCCTGCCAGGCTAGTTCGGTCGACCGTAACGGTCGACCGCATGTAGCCGGTCGACCGTCACGGTCGACCGACGACGTGCACAAACCTGTGCACGTTTCTAGCACAGTCAGCGGTCGACCGGGACGGTCGACCGGAGCAGAATAATCTGCTCTTGGGATTATTCGGTCGACCGGGCCGGTCGACCGCTAGTTGCCAACGGTCAAAAATTGACCGTTGGACGGTCGACCGGGCCGGTCGACCGGAAGGCTATTTCTGGCAAATTTCTGTCAACGGCTATTTTCTGATAATTGCCTATAAATACCCCATTTGTAAGAGTTTTTCTCTAAGAATTTTTGTGCGAATTTTTCCACTCTCTCAGGTGTTTTTGCTGCAATCAAAATAGGTTTTTGGATTCAAATTGAACAATACATTTGGTGTTTTTGTTAGGGTTTGGAAAATCAAAGAAATGGTTTTTGGGAAAGGATTTTGATTGAACTTCTCTATCTTTGTTTCAGTTTTTCTCAAGGATTTTTCTTTGTGATTTCTGATTTCCATTCCTTTGGTTTTCTCCACACTTGAGCTAAAATCTACTATCTATATCTATAGGATATTTGTGTGGGAAGAAGAAGTTGTTTGTGGTTGTTGTTGTGACCACCAAGTTGTAACCCAATCTTTTCTTAGCTTTGTGCTTTGGGTTGTATCCCTCTAGTTGAGAGGTGATCCTTGTATTGGTTGGTGATTAGGAGGTTGTGATTGATGGCTTGGATTTGTGCCTCAAGGAGGAGGTTGTAAAGAGAGGAGTTGGGTACTCTTTGTAAAGGGTCCTAGGTGGACGAGCTAGTGGAAATCCTTCGTGTGTCGAAGGCGGGGATGTAGAGCTGGGTGCTCGAACCTCGATAACATATCCTTGTGTTTGCGTTTGATCTATTGGCTCTCTATCTCTCTCTCTCTTTACTTTGTGCCTTGCATTTCTACTTATTTTGCTCATTCATATTGCTTGGCTTGGTTGTGTGTGCATCACTTGTTGATCACACTTGAGTGTATTTGCATTAAGTTTTTAAATTCCGCATTTAGTTCATAGATTAGCATTGTCACCTATTCACCCCCCCTCTA
This sequence comes from Agave tequilana, assembly GCA_038442645.1. NCBI lineage: Eukaryota > Viridiplantae > Streptophyta > Magnoliopsida > Asparagales > Asparagaceae > Agave > Agave tequilana. The sequence goes on from JAVJIF010001962.1 coordinate 44,563, forward strand.
GGTGACCTTTTCACTTTGTTCATGATGGAAAATGAAAAGAAATCAAAATCAAGATTGGATTTGTTATTAACACTAAAAGAAAAGAAAACTTTAGAAGACTTTGAAGGTGAAGAAAACCATGGCTAGCTAACCTTACTTCCTTGCTAAAAACTTACTAAACTCCGTGATGGTGAATGCATGCCTCATGTTGATTCATCGGCAAAGATTTGTCTTGCGTGTTGGTCTAATTACTTTCCCACTTGGATGACGGGTGATCATTCTTGGACTTGTCTTGTAGCCTCATAGATGTCATTGGCCTACAAATTAGACTTTCAATAATGGAATCAAAAGAGCTACACTCAAGGGATGCTAAGGAAGAAGATACAACATTCATTAATGGAAGTAAAAGAAGTTGTACAACAAATAGCATATTGGTGCTCCATCTCCATGTTCCATCAAGGCACTTGTTCTAAAGACAAGGCTCTAAATGAGGCACACATGAATCATATGGAGAATTACAACAAGATACTTGCCAAGCATGAAAGTAACCCATCGGAGAAGAGAAGACCATACAACTTGCAAGATTAAGGATAGCAATCACCCATGAGTTAGTAGTTAGCAAGGTAAGTGGTCAGCTAGACATGTAAGAAAAGTTAGCTACAAGCCATTACAAAAGAAAAGCAAAGCATGAATTAAAAAGCAAGTAAAGTAAAGCTAGAATTTAAAGAAAGCAATTAAACTAGAAAATGCAAGAGTAGAGAGAAGAGAATGAATCAATCCTTGCTTCACAAGTTGTCACTCCTTGATGTACACAAGCTTTCTCTCTCTTACAAACTCTCTCTTTACAAAATTTCTAGGGAGGAAGAAGAGGATCTAAAGAACTAAATCCTAGAGAAAAACCAACAAAAATTACAAAGCTATCTTCTAATTTCTCCTCTCTCTTCTGCTCCTTCCACCCTTTTTTCGAAGGCCCTGGTCCTGTATTTATAGCCTCAGAGAGAAGGATCTAGAGCCCTGGTTGTTGGCGCAAAATCTGGGATCCAACAGACCTGTAACTGCCGCAAATTGGCGGGAAAATCCCAGATATTGCGGCAGTTCCAAGTCTGTTGGGTAACAGATTCTTGTTACAACTTTGTTACGAGGTTGTTATCCACGTGGCCTTCTAGAATCTTAAGTTGTTGCGTAGAATTCTCTAGATCCTGGGCTCAAATTTGGGCTTTGAATTAATCTCTTTTGAGCTTATGAATTTAATCTCTTTAATTATTGCTAATTAAAGAGTTTTTTGGGCTTTCTCTCATTTCAGTTGTGGACCTGCAAAAATAGAGAGAAGATGAGTAAAAATCATATTTTTATTTGTAATATGCATGGGACTAATGTGGTAAAATATGCAGAATTGTGTAACAATCACTCCCCCACACTTATTCTTTTGCTCGTCCCGAGCAAAACAAAGAAAAGAAAAACTATACTACCAGTTTTATTACACCACTTTCGTAGGTGACACGATTGCACTGAGCGCGTGCAACAAGCCGTTAAATCTCTAGGTTACCCTAGAGGAGGAGTGTTGTCTCCTGAGGGTTTTCAGCGGATTACACCCACAAAATCCATAAAGAAAGAAGACAAATGTTAGTGTTTTGAAAATGCATTTTGAAAGAGAGACATGTTTTCGAACTATTTTTGCAAAAATATAAGTGATCTTAGGTCATAAGTCCGCCTATAATCATTTTTTTCTTAAACTTAGTCTCTATGCAAGATCTTGTCTTCAATTAAGGTAAGAATTCAAAATTGGATTGAATACTTTATCTTTCATAAAACCTAGATAGTATGCACACCGTGACAGTGAAGATTTCTGGGATTTCAACTCTAACCATCAAGCCATTTATTTATTTATATATATATTTTTTTCCTACTTTTTTCTTCCCTTAGTTTAGGCTTTCTAGTTTACCCTTGTAGCAAGCCTATAACCGATGACTCCCAAACCGGACGGTCTTAGGGCACCAGATGAGAAAACATCCCTCGGGTTTAAGGTCTCGAGTAAAAAAGGCCACAAAACTAAAGGGGATTATTTATTTTCTTTACCACCGTTAGGCGTGAATAATCATGCTTCTTGAGGCACAATTATCCAGCTTAATAGGTGATGTTTTATTTATATATATTTTTTTCTTTTTTTTCTTCTTTTTTTTATTTTTTATTATGGCATTTTTGGCTTTTGTCTCCATCCCAAAAATGTGTAAGTGTGAAGTGCATACTTTCTAAGGCAAAAAATTCAAGATAAAAATATCTCCCCAATTTTACTTACTTAGCCTGTAATTTCAAACAAGATCTATTATTTCAACTAGGTTTAAGATGTCATAATTAAGGCTTTCTTAATTTCTAAGATACATCTTAATTTTCTTAAAAATAGATCAAAACTTTGTCTCTTATTTCAAAAAGTTTTTTTATTATTTTTTTTATATATTTTTTTTATATATTTTTTTATATTTCTAAAAGAAGTGTAAAAGAAAGAAAATCTAAAAACTCTATGTTAGTAAACCCTCCCCCACACTTATTTCATGCATTGTCCTCAATGCATCATGATATATGTATGCATGAAACAAAATAGAGAGGGAAGGAAAAAAATTACCTTAAGGTGGTGGTTCCGGTGGCGGTCTGATTGGTCCATGAAACATGGCCCAATCAACTTTGCTTTGGGTTTGGAGGAACCCACCAGAAATATCATGAATACAACCCACTAAAAAGATAAATCCATGAAGGATCTTTATTAAGTATTTAACCCCATTTAATTTCCATATTCTATAATTAATTTCGGAGTCAAATTTGTCAACTACCTTGTCCCAGAATGGTGTATGAAATGATAGAACGGTTGACTTGAACTCAGGAAGGACAGGATCTAATACCGACTCAGGAAAGTGACTTAAGTCAAGTGATGGTTCAGGAGTCGAAATGATTTCAGGAATTAGGTCCAAGTCAAGAAAATGAAGCTCAAGTCCACATGTATTGTCCAACAATGGAATGTGACCTAATATGGGTGATATCTCTTTACTTCCAATATTAAGGAATTCAAGCTCATCGCTATACAATTCTTCAAAATTAAGGTCAACGTTTTCCGTCAGAATTGTACAATCAGTTTCAGAAGTAAAGAGATAGTGAGAATCTAGGTCACATTTCTCATGTAGTTCAATACCAAAGAATGGAGAACTTGCCAATTTGTCAATAGTATCTTCAGAAGTGTATAATTGGTCAAGTTCAATATGATCCTCAAAGATGGGTGATTCAACTTCATTATGAATTGGGACAGGATCCAATGTCGACTCCAGGAAAAGATTGAAGTCAGGTAAAGTTACCGGAGTCATTATTGAATCAGGAAAGAGAATTGAATCACTAAGTTGGGGTTCAAGATCACATTCCTAATATAGTTCAATTCCACAAAAATGTGAACTTGCCAATTTATCAATGGGACTTTCAAAAATATGAAATTGGTCAAGTTCAATATGATCATCATAAAATTTTGGTGATTCAATTTCATTATGGATAGGCACTGGATCCAATACTGACTTGGGAAATGGAGTGAAATCAGGTGAAGACACCGGAGTCATAATTGAATCAGGAAGTAAAATTGAATCATCAAGTGGAAGTTCAGGATCATATTCATGTTCAAGTTCAATTTTAGGAAAGGAAAACTTGCCAAAATGTCAATGGGTTTTGTAGTTTGGACAAGTTCAGGTGGTCGTGCTGAAATTGAATCATGATTTCCAAAATGATAGGAGTCTTAGGTCATATCAATAGAGTGTGGCATAGTTGAATTGGTCAAAGGTTGATAAGATAGAGTTTCCTCATTCCTATAGATGTTAACCAATTGACTCAATTGTTCATCCACCTTATTGAAAGACTCGGCACGTGTTTTTTATATTGTAACAAAGACTCTTGCAAGATGTTTATACTCTTTTCTAAACGTGATATTTCTACAAATGGCTGCTCTAGAATGGGAGTATAAGAATCTTGACTTTGGAAAGTTTGTGAATAATATGAGTCACACATGTGTGGAGATTGAAGCTTGGACTCACACAAGAGTTCTTTACTTGTTTCCATGACAAATGGTTGTTCATTATGAAGAGGTGAAACTGAGTAAGACTCTTGAAAATACTGTGGAATTAGAGAGGCCAATGTTTTTGGAAGTTCTTGCTCGGCCCTCTGAAGATTGGCTTCTAAACTCCTTAGTAACTCAGATTTTTCTTCAATTGGTGGTTCAGAAAAAGGAGTATATGAAGCAGAATCGGGAAATGAATACTGTGGACAAGGTGAATATGGTGGACAAGGAGTTTGAAAATTTGACTCGGGGTACGTGAATCCCCAATGACTCTGTGACGAGTTGAAATCATTATGGAAATTATGGTTATTAGATTGTGGGTATGGGTTGGAATGATTCGGATAAGGCCAACCCGGTGTATTTGGTTGGTGCATATTGTAAAACACCGGGTTAGAATTATCCGAATAGAACGGAGTCTGTCTGAAATATGGATTATTATTAGGATGGAAAGAATTGTTGAATGCCATATCACACAAAAAATCACAAACAAAAAGAAACAAACAAATAAACAATTAAGAAAAAAAAATTCTAACCTAAGTTAGGGTAGACTTATGACCTAGACGACTCCTAACTGATTAGACTGTCCACGGGAGGTTTAGTGTAGACTTTGACTATAAGCTAATCAGCCAGGGAAGGGCAAGGTTGGTGGGAGGTTTTCCGTCAGAGACGTTCCTTAATTAAGTAACCAGCAACCTTCGGGCTTTCGGCCCTCAATCCCTTTCCTAGACACTGATTTTGTAAGAGTCAATTTCCAACACTTTTCCCCCTTAGGATAATCTCCTAAGTGAGTCCGAGATGTCCCTAGGGCCAACGTCTACTTTTTTTTTTTTATTAAATTAGGCTTGGTTTAGTGAGTGCTGGGATAGTGGTTTTTGGGCTAAGGAAAGGGTGATGAAATCCCCCACCTTATCTTATTTATGGGTTATGCCCTTAGAATCGATTTGTGCAAGTGTACGAGATATATATAACTAAGATTCACTCAAAGCATGAAAATCAAGCAAGAGATGATTCCTAATCTACATGCAATGCGCACGTACCTTGCCTCCAGCACTCTTCAACAGTAAAAGTAAATGAATTGAAAAGACACGTGCCTAGAATGCAAATGTCTAATCAATTTTTTAACTTTGCAACCAATGTTTTTACTGTTGCTTATTAGCAGGAATAAGGTGAAGCATACAAGAAAAGAATTATTGCAGCAGCTGTAGTTTGCAAAGCTGGAGATCCTGCAGAAATTATGTCAGTAGTGCACTCCTCCTTGCCGCAAATCTGCGGCAAATGCCGTGAATTTGCGGCAATTCAGAGGGACCCTGGTCTCTGCTTTCTAGAGCAGAGGCCCAGATCCACTTATATGTCACTGCAATGCTATGTTTCCTGTTTCTTCACCTGTAACCTGCAACAGAGAAGAGAATTCGTTTAGTTCTTCACTTTAAACCAAAAACCGTTGCTCTCCCCGGCAACGGCGCCAATTTGTTTAGACGGGAAAGGTGTTGTATTGTGGAGTATAATTTGCGCACAAAATATATTCAATAAAAAGAGATAAGGTTTAGATTCAACCTCAAGTGCTTGATCACTCCACAATGTATTCGAAATGTAAGCAATATACCCTTTCCTATCTCCGTTATAGCATAGGGCTATACCGAGTCGATTCTCAGGGAGAGCTTGCGATGGAAGCGTTACGGTTCGTTGTGAAGATATAAAACGAAGATTCTTCTTTGCTTTAAAAGAATAAAGAATCGTTGGAAAAAGAAATAAAAGAATGGGTGGCTTTGTTCATGATGGAAAATGAAAAGAAATCAAAATCAAGATTGGATTTGTTATTAACACTAAAAGAAAAGAAAACTTTAGAAGACTTTGAAGGTGAAGAAAACCATGGCTAGCTAACCTTACTTCCTTGCTAAAAACTTACTAAACTCCGTGATGGTGAATGCATGCCTCATGTTGATTCATCGGCAAAGATTTGTCTTGCGTGTTGGTCTAATTACTTTCCCATTTGGATGACGGGTGATCATTCTTGGACTTGTCTTGTAGCCTCATAGATGTCATTGGCCTACAAATTAGACTTTCAATAATGGAATCAAAAGAGCTACACTCAAGGGATGCTAAGGAAGATGATACAACATTCATTAATGGAAGTAAAAGAAGTTGTACAACAAATAGCATATTGGTGCTCCATCTCCATGTTCCATCAAGGCACTTGTTCTAAAGACAAGGCTCTAAATGAGGCACACATGAATCATATGGAGAATTACAACAAGATACTTGCCAAGCATGAAAGTAACCCATCGGAGAAGAGAAGACCATACAACTTGCAAGATTAAGGATAGCAATCACCCATGAGTTAGTAGTTAGCAAGGTAAGTGGCTAGCTAGACATGTAAGAAAAGTTAGCTACAAGCCATTACAAAAAGAAAAGCAAAGCATGAATTAAAAAGCAAGTAAAGTAAAGCTAGAATTTAAAGAAAGCAATTAAACTAGAAAATGCAAGAGTATAGAGAAGAGAATGGATCAATCCTTACTTCACAAGTTGTCACTCCTTGATGTACACAAGCTTTCTCTCTCTTACAAACTCTCTCTTTACAAAATTTCTAGGGAGGAAGAAGAGGATCTAAAGAACTAAATCCTAGAGAAAAACCAACAAAAATTACAAAGCTATCTTCTAATTTCTCCTCTCTCTTCTGCTCCTTCCACCCTTTTTGCGAAGGCCCTGGTCCTGTATTTATAGCCTCAGAGAGAAGGATCTAGAGCCCTGGTTGTTGGCGCAAAATCTGGGATCCAACAGACCAGTAACTGCCGCAAATTGGCGGGAAAATCCCAGATATTGCGGCAGTTCCAAGTCTGTTGGGTAACAGATTCTTGTTACAACTTTGTTATGAGGTTGTTATCCACGTGGCCTTCTAGAATCTTGAGTTGTTACGTAGAATTCTCTAGATCCTGGGCTCAAATTTGGGCTTTGAATTAATCTCTTTTGGGCTTATGAATTTAATCTCTTTAATTATTGCTAATTAAAGAGATTTTTGGGCTTTCTCTCATTTCAGTTGTGGACCTGCAAAAATAGAGAGAAGATGAGTAAAAATCATATTTTTATTTGTAATATGCATGGGACTAATGTGGTAAAATATGCAGAATTGTGTAACAATCAATACAGAGAGCAAGCCTCTCTGTCCGGTCGACCGCTCGGTCGACCGGGGCCTTTCCAGAGAGCAGAGCTCTCTGGACGGTAGACCGGCCACCTGCCAGAACTAGGCGTGCACGTCTGTGCACGTCGGTCGACCGCCCGGTCGACCGACTTCAGAACTCGGTCGACCGCTGAAGCCTGGAAACAGATATACAGGGATTGAAAACTTGGTCTTTTTGAATGAAATAAAATCCCATAAATTCACAGAAAAACTACAAAAATAGTTTTAACAATATACTATGCTAAACAAACATGCTTACACAAAATCAAAACATGTTACAAATGATTTGGACTATTTTTATAAGTTGGAAATATTGGCTCAAATGAAAGACAGTATTTTCCAAAACTTGATTTTTCTAAAACTTGTTTTCCAAAACTTCACCAAATACAAAAATAAGATATTTAAACTACTTTTAAAGCATAGTGTGTATGGATATGATCCACTACGCAAACATAGTGAAATATCTATGTTTTTGACATTATGCACTAAACATGGTTTTGGTTAGGACATGTAAACTTGAATACCAAAAACCAAAATGATATTTTGTCAAAGAGAAAAATCTTTTCTAAAGCAAACTAAATCAAGAGTGTGTGTGTATATGATACTTGAGCAATCCACCAACTACTCTATCCTTTACATTTTATCTAAGACAAAATCTTATAAAAACAAACCTAGACTCAAGTCTTCATCTTCTTGAAGTCTTCACTTGAAGCCTTCTTGACTTGGTCCAAACACCGTGCAAGCTCCAAAACTTGACTTCAAATTCTTTGTTAAAGCTATGCACCTACTAAGATCTTGATCATAAATCTGTCACTAATTAAACACAAGATCATTAGTACTATAACTACATGAGTTGATCATCATCAAAACTAGAGTGATGGTCCTTCGGGCCAACAATCTCCCCCTTTTTGATGATGACAAAACTCATGAAGTTATAGATGCATGGATTAAAGTAAAACTTCAAAGAAGCTTCCCCTTAACTCATGCATAACACAATAAACAATAATATAGCGATGAAGCACATAAACATGTATGCAAATGTATGGAGATAAACATGCTAACAAGCATAAAACAAAACAAATTCTTTTTCTCCTATTTGCAAAACAAAACATATATGCATAAACAATCCTTTTTCACAAAACATGCATATAAGTCAAAAATCTTTCTCCCCCTTTTTGTCAATCATCAATAAAGGGTAAAAACACAATCAACAAATTTTTCTTCCCCTTTTTGTCATAAACAAAGAGATCAATAAGGGGTCAAATCAAACATATCAATAAAAGGTTATATGCGATATACATTCATGAAGAGGAAGACGGTTAAGTAACTTCCCTACACATATACATTACATAAAAGAGGGATGACAAGCCCTAATTCACATAACGTATAATATGTAATGCATAAGAGGAGATGTGAAGCTCCCCCTATACACGTGTATCACATAAAGAAGAGTTGTCAAGCTCCTCAATACAAGATACACTCAACATGAATCTATATGTAGAAGAGATGTTAAGCTCTCTTTACATATAGGCAATACAAATCAAAAATATTTTGATTTTTCTTATAAAACAAATTTTTGAATTTTCTCAATAAAACAAATCTTGAGAATTTTTCTTAAAATTTTATTTTCTTATCATAAACACTTTGTGCTTTGAACATATAAATCAATTTTAACTTAAGTACAAAACAAATCATATATATGTATGAAAAATGAGTATATCAATTGAAATTGATACATACATATATAGAAAACAAAATATGAGTATATATAAAAGTAGAGTCAAATTGATACCAATTGAAATGATTCAATGATACCATTGAAACAATAATAGGATCATGTGTATAACTCATAAAACATTGAAGAATAAATAACTAGTTAAATTAATTTTTTAAAAACTAGTTAAAGATCCTTCAAAAACATGAAACCAAATCATATGTTTTTCACTAATCATACTAAATACACAAAAGTTGACACTCAAAACGATAAGGCTCATAAAAGTGTTCATGAAACAATGTCATGACAAACAAATGAAGTGTGAGTGTTCAATAATCATGTAACTAGCATTTTCATGAAAATAGTCAATGAAGCTCAAAATGATCAAAACAAATTATTCATTTTATCAAATAAAACATGAAAATTCATTTTTCATCAATAAACTTCTAGGTATATGTATGATTTATCTAAATCTAACAATATGCATACATATCCCAAACATAAAAGAGTCTATTAAAGGTATTTGCATGAAAGCAAGAGACTCACGGGTATACATGTCTATTTATTAGATTTGAATAAAAATTACATATACATGAAGTAAAACATGAAAATTGGCAAAACAAGTATAAATGAAAGAAACATCAAAACTAGGCTATACATGTGCATGTAGTGGGTACAAATGAGCATGAAGTGCAAACATATATGAATCAATTTGTTCTCACTATTTATACATGTATAAATCCAAGTTTTAATAAAAACTACATTTAAACTAGTATTTACCACATGAAGCACAAAACTTAAAACATGAACATGCTAAAATATGATATATGAATAAGCATGTAAATAAAATAAGAGTTTAGAAATAGTTACCAACTAAGGAACTATGTTCAAAACTCCAAACATGGTGGTTGTCCCACCAAACCTCCTTGATAGCGGTGCATCAATTATATGTCCTTCAAGTCCATGCAACCACCACCAAGGCACCAAATCTCTCACGTCTTGTGAGAGCCCTCACCTACATCAAATACAAAAGGTGGGGATTTTGGTGCCCATTTTCTTTTGGGTCCTTGGGGGTTAGCTTTGTAAGGAACCCAAACATTTTTATTTTTAGCAAAATTTAAAACATGCAACTTATCAAAACAAAATTTTACTAAATGGCCTTTGCGGCCACAATGTGTACATTTGTACACCTTAGGATGCTTATGTGTGTGAGTGTGATCATGACGTGCAACATAAGCATATGCATGATGATGTGCATGAATGTGTGGAGTTTGTTTCTTTGAAAACAAGGACTCCAATTTAGAATGGTTAAATGCACATGAGCTCAAAGTGGAGCTCAAACAACTAATCCTATTTTTTAAAACATTAATCTCACTATTATCAATGGTGACATGTAAAGCATGGTGAGATTGTGAAACAATTTTCTTCTTTTTAGAAACTTTTTCTTTTTCTTTTTCTTTTTCTTTTTCAAACATTTTTCTTTTTAAAGAGTTGTTTTCTTGAAAAGCAATTTCTTTTTGTTTTTCCACCAAAATAATTTTATTTTTCAAATTAGTGTTTCCTTCACATAAATCATTTAATTTGGACATTTAGGAAACATTCTCATTTTTCAAATCTTTATTTTCTTTTTCTAAACATGCAATCTTAGTTTTAAAAGAATCTTGTTCTTTATGCATGCAATCAAAATTCTTTTTCAAATTTTTATTATCCTTTTTAAGCATGTCATATTTCTCTAATAGTTGTTGACAAATGAAGCAAGTTCATCATATGACATGTCATTTTCATCTACCTCGGATTCGGTAGTTATCTCAAGGGGGTTATCCCCTTGGACCATATAGCACTTGTTGGAGACTTCACTTCCAACATCCGAATCGCTCCCCGCATAATTTAGATTCTTTTCGCCGAGGGAGGTGATGATGTTCCATGCTACAAAAGCCGATTCAATGTTAGAAATCCTAGATAAATAAACATCATCTAGGGTACTCTTTAAAGCATTTAGGGCTTTTGCATTAGCCTCAATATTCTTTCTATCATTAAAATATGAATCTTTAATTGTAGCAAGATAAACATGAATGCCTAGGGCCTTGAGGTACAAGGACATCTTAACCTTCCAAATTTGGATGTTAAGAATGTCAAACATGGGTGGTGACATGAAGTCCATGGTGTGTGTACAAAAATAGTGATTAGCCTAAAAGGAGGATCTTTAACTCTAGGTTGTAAGACCCAAACTCAGAGCACTTGGCTCTGAAATCAATTATAAAGTCACCTAGAGGGGGGTGAATAGGTGATGGCTAATCTAATGGTCACTTAATGTCAAATAATGCAGAATTAAAACTATTATGACCTAATTAAACTTCTTACACTAAACACCACGTATAACACAAGAGTGTTGCCGAATTTTCCGTGAAGGGCTCTGGACAAACTCCTCTAGATTCCCCTAGATAAGGGTTGAGGTGCTGCTTTGGCTCTCTTGGTTGAATACAAGTGTTAGCAAACAATCCCAAGCAAGTATATCAATTAAGCACACAATGATATCTAGCATATAAAGATGAGTACAATAAAAGTATGCAAGATATAAACGAAGGAGACAAAGAGAGAGAGAGTGAGCAATCGCAAACACGAGGGATTTGTTTCGAGGTTCGAGCACACTTGCTCTACATCCCCGCCTTCGACACACGAAGGATTTCCACTATAATCAATCCCACCGGATCACTCAGTGCCGCAACACCTACAACTCTCGGACTGCCTAGTCCGTACACACCGCAAGCTCACAAGCTCGCCGAGGCCGCACCTCAAACAACAAGTTCGCACCCGAACTCGAAACAACGCGGACACACACGTCCGCCTCCTCAAAGTACAAGAAAGAACTCTTGGTGATCTAAACACTTTGATCACCAATAAAAACTCTCACAAGAACACTCTTATAGAATGAATATGTCAATGGGTTGCTCAAGTGTTTGTGAGAAAACAAGGATGAGAATGTGTGGAGGAAAACTCAAGAAAATCTCTTTTAACACTCTTGATAAAACTTTCCTTTTGATTGGAAATATTTCCTCTTAATTTTGTGGAGAAAAAACCTCTTGAAAGAGTGGGAAAAACCGACTCTAAAAGTCTCCAAAAATCTTGATCAAAATAGCCCCCAAATGCCCCATTTTATAGAGTATAAAAAACTAGCCGTTGGGTCTGACAGAGCTGTCGGTCGACCGTCCGGTCGACCGGCCAACGGTCATATTTCAGACCGTTGTGCCATCGGTCAACTGGTCGGTCGACCGAGGCCAGGATACAGAGAGAAAGCCTCTCTGTCCGGTCGACCGCTCGGTCGACCGGGCCCTTTCCAGAGAGCAGAGCTCTCTGGACGGTCGACCGGGTCGGTCGACCGGCCACCTGCCAGAACTAGGCGTGCACGTTTGTGCACGTCGGTCGACCGCCCGGTCGACCGACTTCAGAACTCGGTCGACCGGTCGGTCGACCGCTGAAGCCTGGAAACAGATATACAGGGATTGAAAACTTGATCTTTTTGAATGAAATAAAATACCATAAATTCACAAAAAAACTACAAAAATAGTTTTAACAATATACTATAATAAACAAACATGCTTGCACAATATCAAGACATGTTACAAATGATTTGGACTATTTTGTAAGTTGGAAATATTGGCTCAAATGAAAGACAGTATTTTCCAAAACTTGATTTTTCTAAAACTTGTTTTCCAAAACTTAACCAAATATAAAAATAAGATATTTAAACTACTTTTAAAGCATAGTGTGTATGGATATGATCCACTACACAAACATGGTGAAATATCTATGTTTTTGACATTATGCACTAAACATGGTTTTTGGTTAAGACATGTAAACTTGAATACCAAAAACCAAAATGATATTTTGTCAAAGAGAAAAATCTTTTCTAAAGCAAACTAAATCAAGAGTGTGTGTGTATATGATACTTGAGCAATCCACCAACTACTCTATCCTTTGCATTTTATCTAAGACAAAATCTTATAAAAATAAACCTAGACTCAAGTCTTCATCTTCTTGAAGTCTTCACTTGAAGCCTTCTTGACATGGTCCAAACACCGTGCAAACTCCAAAACTTGACTTCAAATCCTTTGTTGAAGCTATGCACCTACTAAGATCTTGATCATAAATCTGTCACTAATTAAACACAAGATCATTAGTATTATAACTACATGAGTTGATCATCATCAAAACTAGAGTGATGGGCCTTCGGGCCAACAATTTCTAGAGTCATTCATTGCAAATCCACACATGAGATTTGGACTCACTTACTTGTCACTCATGAGGGGACTTCACAAGTAAAGAGGGCAAAAATTGACCTTCTTTGTTCCCAATATGAAAATTTTTCTATGTAAGAGAATGAAATCATAGATGATATGGTTACTAAATTTACAAAGATTACTAATGGACTTTCTTCTTTAGGTGACGGCCTTGACAACGACCAAAAAGTGAGGAAGATCATCCGTGCACTCCCTCCATCTTGGGAAGTCAAAGCCACAACTTTGAAGGATCTCAATGACAAAGAAGAAATGAAGCTTATCGGTCCCATTGGAAATCTCAAGACCCATGAGATGGAAAGAAAAGCAAGAGAAGAGATGGCTCCTCCCAAGAAGAAAGCTATTGCCTTCAAGAGTTCTTCCACCTACTCCGACGATGATGATGAAGAAGAGGATGATGAAGATCTTTCTTTTCTTGTAAAGAATGTTTAGAGAATGTACAACAAGGCAAAGTTTCAAAATAAAAGGAGATGGCAAGGTAAAGAAGAGAAGAAAATCATTTGCTTCAATTGCCGGAAGCCGGGTCATATTGTTGCGGAATGTCCGAAAATCAAAAGCAAACCCTCCACCTCCAAGAAACCATACAAAAAGAAAGCTTTAAAGGCTACTTGGGATTCGGAGAGTGAATCCGATGAGGAAGTCAACACCGCCAACATGTGCTTCATGGAAAATGAAAGCACAAGCAAGGTAACTCCCGATATATCTATTGATTGTGAACTTTCTATAGATGAACTGGAAGAAGCTTTTGAAGAACTATCTCAAAACTATGATTTTCTCAAAAATAAATGCTTGAAAATGAAAAAGGAAAATGAATCACTCAACCACAAAGTTTTCATTCTTACAAAAGAAAAAGATGATTGTTTTCTACTCTATCTTCTACTCAAAAGGATTTTGATAACTATAAAATTTCTTGCAAAGGTAAATTTTCACAAATTGATGAAAACGAGATTTTCATGCTAAAAGAGAAAATTGATTCATTAGGAGTAGTTTTGAAGAAATGTGAATTTGATAAAACTAGACTAGATGCTATATTTTGAAGAAATGTCTAATTTGATAAAACTAGACGAGATTTCCATTCTAAGAAACATGTCCCTAAGAAACATTCACATGCTACTCATACTCATGTTCATAAATCACAACCTTTACATCATGCCAAGCACCCTAAACATGCCCACACTCCACACACTCATCATGCATTCATGTATGGCAAAGTCTTTTCATGCACATATTGTGGCCGTAAAGGTCATTTGGTTAAATTTTGCTATGATAGGATTAATGCATCGCATAATCATGTTTGGGTTCGAAATACTAACATTCAAGGACCCAAGAAAGTTTGGGTACCAAAGTCAACAAATTTGTTAAATGATGTAGGTACATTCCAAAGCCCAACGACGTAAGGGGTTGTGGTATCTTGATAGTGGTTGCTCAAGGCACATGACTTGGGATATCAACAACTTCGCAACGCTATCAAGATACCATGAAGGTGGCACCGTCACCTTCGGAGATGACGCCAAAGGAAAGATCATTGGTATTGGTAATGTTAAACTTGATACATCTCCTTTAATAGAAAATGTTATTTTGGTTGATGGCCTCAAGCATAATCTCTTGAGTGTTAGTCAACTTTGTGATAAAGGTTTTAATGTTGCTTTTGATGACCTAGCATGTAGTGTTATTGATAGACAATCCAATACATGTATATTTTTCGGATTTCGTGAAAACAATGTATACATGATTGACATATCTAATATGCTATGCAATGCTACTTGTTTGAAAGCCGTCGATGATGACTCTTGGTTGTGGCATAGGAGACTAGGCTACATTTCTTTTGACCATCTATCTAGATTAAACAACAAGGAAATGGTGAAAGGTATTCCTTGCTTGAACTTTGAAAAGGACCGCATTTGCGATGCGTGCCAACTTGGGAAACAAACCAAATCCTCTTTTAAGTCAATCAAGGATATCATGACATCACGACCTTTAGAGTTGATCCATATGGATTTGTTTGGTCCTACACAAACCAAAAGTCTAAGTGGGAATCATTTTGCTTTCATTTCAGTTGATGATTTCTCTTGTTTTTTGTTGGGTTTTCTTTTTAGAACACAAAAATCAAGCCTTTTCATATTTTCAAGCCTTTAAGAAAAGAGTTAAAAAGGAAAAAGATTCTTCTATTTTAAGAATAAGAAGTGATAGAGGTGGTGAATTCAATAACCAACCCTTTACCACTTTTTTTGAAGAACATGGAATTAAGCATGAACTATCTTGTCCTAGAACTCCACAACAAAATGGAGTCGTTGAGAGGAAAAATCGTACATTACAAGAGATAGCTAGGACAATGATAAATGAGTACGGTCTCCCTCATTATCTATGGGCCGAGGCCGTTAACACATCTTGCTACATATCAAATAGGGTTTTCTTATGCAAAAACACTTCTAAAGCATCTTTTGAGATTTATTTTTCTAGAAAGCCAAATGTTTCATACTTTAAAGTTTTTGGTTGTAAATGTTTTGTTTTGAATACTAAAGATAATTTAGGTAAATTTGATGCAAAGTCTTATAAAACAATTTTTGTTGGTTACTCTAATACTAGTAAAGCTTATAGAGTTTTCAATAAGTCATCCTTGACTATTGAAGAATCTATACATGTAAAGTTTGAGGAATCTAATGTATTTGTTGAAAATGTTGTAGAAATAGATTCCCTAAATGAAGACATGGAAAAAATTTCTTTGAAGGACTCACCTACTCTTGAAGACATGCCAAAGGGTGATGAAGAAAATGAAATTCAAGAAGTTGAAGTGAAAACTACTCAATCACTTCCAAAAGATTGGAGATTCAATCCACATCATCTCAAGGATCTTATTATAGGTGAAGTATCAAAAGGGATAACTACTCATTCTAAACTTCATGATCTTTGTAGGCACTATGGATTTATTTCTCACTTTGAACCAAAGAACATCCTCAAAGCCGAGGGCGACTCATATTGGTTGCTAGCCATGCAAGAGAAGCTCAATCAATTCGAGCGCAACCAAGTTTGACATCTTGTTCCTAGGCCCCACGATAGACCAACAATTGGTACTAAGTGGATCTTTAAGAACAAGTTGGATGAGTCGGGAAATGTTGTTAGGAATAAAGCTAGGTCAGTGGCCCAAGTTACACTCAAGGCGAAGGTATCGATTTTGAGGAAACTTTTACACCCGTAGCACGGCTTGAAGCCATACGGATGACACTTGCATTTGCTTCATATAAAGATTTTAAACTTTTTCAAATGGATGTAAAAAGTGCTTTCTTAAATGGATTTATTAAAGAGGAGGTGTATGTTGAATAACCCCCCGGGTTTGTTGATCCTACACATCCGAATTTTGTTTTCAAACTAGACAAAACTCTTTATGGTTTAAAACAAGCCCCTAGGGCTTGGTATGAAAGACTTTCTTCATTTCTTATTTCTAATAGTTTTAATAAAGGAAAAATAGATACCACTTTGTTTACCAAACATGTTGATAATGATATACTTATAGTTCAAATATATGTTGATGATATCATATTTGGTTCTACTAATGAAAATTTTTGCAAAGCTTTTGAATCATGCATGAAGGAGGAATTTGAGATGTCTATGATCGGCGAGCTTAACTACTTCCTTGGTCTCCAAATCAAGCAAAGGAAGGATGGGATTTTCATAAATCAAGCCAAGTACACAAAGGAACTTATCAAGAGATTTGGGCTTGAAGGGGCTAAGACAAGCAAAACTCCCATGGCTACCACCACAAAGCTTGATAAGGATGAACAAGGTACAAATGTAGACATAAAACTTTATCGTAACATGATTGGTAGTTTGTTGTATTTAACGGCTAGTAGGCCGGATATTATGTTTTGTGTATGTCTTTGTGCTCGATTTCAATCGTGTCCTAAAGAGTCCCATTTGATTGCGGTAAAACGCATTATTAGATACCTTAAGGGCACAATTGAAATGGGTTTGTGGTATCCGAAGATCGGATAATTTTTCATGACGAGTTTTTCGGATGCCGACCATGCGAGTTGTAGAGTGGATAGGAAGAGTACTAGTGGAACATGTCAATTTCTTGGTAATTGTCTTGTTTCATGGTCTTCCAAGAAACAAAATTCGGTAGCCCTCTCAACCGCCAAGGCGGAGTATGTTGCGGCGGGGCACAAGTCCTTTGGGTGAAACTGATTGGTAGTCAAAAGTGCATTTTTATCATCATATTTACCATCACATTTTCATATTTATTCATTTAATTCTGCACATTTATTAATAATTTGTAATTTATTGTGTGCAGGCCTCGAATTGTTATTTTAGCAATAAATAAAGCCTAAATAGCCCAAAAGCCCAGATCCAAGCCCATGTTTGAAGCCCAGGTGAAAAAGCGCAAATACAAAGAGTCAAAATGCAAATACAAGGGCTAAAGTTGCAAATATTAAAGATGAGGGAAGGATAGACTTCTATCCAACCCTAAACACCTGCAAGATGAGGATAAAAGGCCAAGATAAAGAGGAATTTCGTGGAGAGAAGATTTGAAGAAATCTGGATTAAGGGTAACTTGATTACCAAGTTATCTCGAAAATCCAGATTAAAAGAGCCAGGATTCAATTTCCAGAAGGAAACTCCCAGATGGACGGACCAGGAGAGGCCACGCGCCAAAGCGCGCGGCCAGAAGCCACAAAAGTGCCGCGGATGCTCGGCAAGGCGCGGCAAAGTGGATGAGTTAGGATCCCAGTTTTCGTGGGCAACTTCATCCGGGACTCCTCGGCCTTCTGCACCTATAAATATCACCTGCATTGCAACGTAAACAGCGTCCAGCGTCCAGCAAAGGGCCAAAAGCTAGGGTTTTTAGGTTTTAGGTTAGATTCCATTGTAAATTTTTATTTTCTTTTTGTGAAAGCTGAGAGGAGATGTTGCATTCATGGAGGAAGGGATCCTCTTGTACCGATGGTGACAGCCGGTGTAAGTTGTAAATTTCCTCCATTGTTTAAATCAAATCAAAGCTTGTTTTGTTATTTTTATGTTTTATTGTGTCTCTATCTTTGTCTATCATTGTTTTTCTATTTTTGGTTTATGACATTGTTTCTTTCTCTAATGTCTTGCCCACCATGAGATCCAACTGCTTCGAGAATACCTAGCCGAAGAAGGAACCTTGATGGCCTATGGCGATGAACAGGTCTTCATAGTTGCTTTTTATTCCCTAGTTGCTTTTTATTCCATAGTTAAGAAGGCGGACGATCCTATATGCCATGCTTGTACGCCTTCTAAGAAAAGGTAAATCATCGCAACGGTTCAAACGGTAAGCAGACTGAAGAGGTAATCTTTCTTTCTTTTCTTCCTTTAGTTTAGATCCACATCTTCCTAAATTCTTCTTTTCCACTTCACTGTAAAAACCACCCATTGTAAATACCATCGTGACTAACAAAATAACTAAAAAGATAAATTTTTAGAGAAACTTGCTTAACGCTTCCATCGCAGTCCCTCCCTGAGGATCACGACCCGCATAGCCTTGCTACCGCGGATTAGAACTGATTCCTCGCACGATCTATTCTTAATCTAATATTCTAATTTTTGTGTGCAGGAAAAAGCAGTCAACAAATTGGCGCCGTTGCCGGGGAGGGACGGTAAGTTATCTCTAAAAACAAAAAAATTTAATTTTTAACTAATTCTTTATTCTTTTCTGTTTGCAGGTTTGGAGAACAGGAAACAGAAAACAGCAGCTGCAGTGGACATATAGCTGCCCTGTGCCTCTGCCCTCGAAGGCAGAGCACAGGAGCCCACTGTTTTGCCGCGGATCCGCGGCCAGAGCCGCGGAAACGCGGCAACAGTAAGGACTACTGATTCAATTTTTTTGCAGATTGCTGAAATTTGAGATTACTGCTTACTGCTCTATTCTGTTTTGTTCTGTGATATACTTGTAAATTGCTAATAATTCAACAGTAAATTATTGGTTGTTAAAAATAAAATTTGATTAGACGTTTGCATATTAGGCACGTGTCTTTTCAATTATTTTTATTTACTGTTGAAGAGTGCTGGAGAAGCAAGGTACGTACGCATTGCATGTAGAATAGGACTCATCTCTTGGTTGATTTTCTGCTTTGAGTGATTCTTATCTATTTATCTTGTACACTTGCACTAATTCATCTTAAGGGCATAACCCATTAACAAGATAAGGTGGGGATTTCATCACCCTTCCTTAGCCCAAAAATCATATCCCAAGCGCTCACTAACCCAAGCCTAACTAAAACTGAGTAGACGTTGGCCCTAGGGACATCTCGGACTCAATAGGAGATTATCCTAAGGGGGAACAGTGTTGGAAGTTGACTCTTGCCAAATCAGTGTCTAGGAAGGGGATTGAGGGCCGAAAGCCCGAAGATTGGTGGTTATTTAATTAAGGAACGTCTTTGACGGAAAACCTCCCACCATTCTTGCCCTGACCTGGCTGATTAACTTGTGGTCAAAGTCTGCACCCGACCTCCCGTGGAAAGTCTAACCAGTTAGGAGTCGTCTAGGTCATAGGTCTACCCTAACTTAGATTAGAATTTTTCTTTTTGTTTGTTTATTTGTTTGTTTTGTTTGTGTTGGTGTGATATGGCATATAATAATAATTCCAATGTTAATCCATATTACACCCCTAACTATTATTCAGATATTACCAACCCGGTATACCCTAACTTTGACCAATCTAGTGTGCCGGAATGGTCTTATCCGAATGAATATAACCCACACACTCCATCTTATGACTATAATCTTCATAATAATTTCAACTCGTCACAGAGTTCATGGGGTTTCGAGTCCCCCGAGTCTAATTCTCAACCTAATTGTCCTTCATATCCATCTAGTCCACATTCTTCCCAAAATTCATACTCAGATCCACCCATTCAGAATAGAAATCCATCTATCTTGGAAATGATGAGTAGGAATGTGTCCAAGCAAAAATCACCATCAATTTTAGACATGATGATGCGTGAGTCCACCGACTCACAAATTTATCACGATTACCCGTCCTATTTTCAAGTCCAATCAGAATATGATCCACCTATCGACTATGAAGGGATGCTAGCTGCCATGACTGAGGCTAAATTAGCCCGTGATCATGACATAGATTTGATGGTGGAATGCTTACACCGGCCGGCTGATTCTGATATCGATGACCACTCGATTAGAGCCGACGAACCAAGTTGCTTGGGACAACAAGTTTCTAATTCAGTACCATCTTGTGAACTTGCCGAAACTTCAAATTCTGATAATTTGGCAAGTTTTTCCTTTCCCGAATTAGAACTCGAATGTGACCTAGATTCTCAAATCTATGATCAAATTCAAATTTCTGAATCATTATTGACTCCTGTTTTGTTACCCGACTTAGGTAATATTTTAGAGTCAGTTTTGATTCCCACATCTATCATTCCTGAACTTGAATCACCACCATTGAGTCACATTCCATTGTGGGAAGATGATTGTGGACTTGAGTTTCAATTTTTTGACTTGGACCCACTTCTCGAACTTAGCCCGACTCCTGAGCCCTTACTTGATTTGAGCTTCTTCCCTGAGTCAGTATTCGTTCCCGTACTTCCCATGTCCAAGTCAATCATTCCATCTTTTCATACTCCATTTTGGGACAAGGAGGTTGAGACAATTAACTCTGAAATTTATTATGAAATTTGGAAATTTGATGGGGTGGAAATTCTAAAAAATGATTATACATATATTTTAGTGGGTTATGTAAGGAAAGTTTCTGGTGGGTTCCACCAAATTATTTGTTATCTTGATTGGGCCGCATTTCGTGGACCAATTAGACCACCTCCGGAACCACCACCCTAAGGTAACTTCCACCTTCCCTTGTTCTGTTTCATGCATATATGCATTCATTCATACATTGAGGACAATGCATGAGATAAGTGTGGGGGTGGGCTTTACTAACATACTAACATAAGTAGACACTAACAAAATTTGCTAAAAAAAAAAAAAAAAATTTTAAAAAAAAAAATGTTATAAAAAGGAAATATTTTGACTTATTTTTTTGAAAGAAATCTAAGTTGGTTTTAAGGATTAGGAAAATCGTGATTAGGATTTCTAAAAACTTGGTCAAAATAAATAAATTGTTTAAATTTTTAGGTATAGGAGAAGAAATTGAATAAATAATTAGTCTTAATTTTTACCTTAATGAAATGTGCATACCAAATGCATATCTAGGATTCTAAGACAAAGACCTTGTGCCTCATAAAAAAAAAAGAGAAAAAAAAAAAGAAAAAAAAATCACCAATTAAGCTGATATATGTGCCTCAAGAAGCATAAGTATTCATGCCTAAAGGTGAGTAAATAAAATAAAGTCCTTAGTTTTGGGGCCTAGTTCACTCGAATTTGAGTCCGCGGGGTGTTTTCTCACCTGGTGCCCTAAAGCCAACCGGTTTGGGAGTCATCGACTTTAAGTTCGTTACATGGGTGGATTAGAAAGCCTAAGAAAACTAAGAAATATAATATATGTATTAACACATCTAATAATCAATTAGTTAGGTATGAGGGCCTCAAGAAGCCTTGATGCTTATACGAAAGAAAATTAGATGAGTTATACATGCCAAAAAAAAAAAAATTATATTAACACATCTAATAATCAATTAGTTAGGTATTAGGGCCTCAAGAAGCCTTGATACTTACACAAAAGAAAATTAGATGAAGTTATAAAAATAATAAAGAGGCATGAGAGTCCAAGTTAAGGAATTCCTAGTAAAAACATAAGGATGCATATGATTTTTGGTAACGAAAAAGACTATATTAGAAATTCAATTTTAATTCTTACCTAAAATGGAAAACAATTAACTTTATTAAGACTAAGTTTAAAGAATGAATAAAAATGATAATCCTAAAACTTATAGACTACTTAGTCTCTTCAATAATAATTCAAATATTTTCCTTTTTATGGATTTTGTGGGTGCAATCCGCTGAAAACCCTCACGAGACAACACTCGTCCTCTAGGGTAACCTAGAGGTTTAACGGCTTGTTGCACATGCTAAGTGCAACCGTGATTCCTACGAAAGTGAGTTAGGTTAGATTAACTTTTCATTTCTTTTTCTTTTTCTTTGTTTTTACTCGAGGACGAGCAAAAAGATAAGTGTGGGGGTGTGATTGGTAGTCAAAAGTGCATTTTTATCATCATATTTACCATCACATTTTCATATTTATTCATTTAATTCTGCACATTTATTAATAATTTGTAATTTATTGTGTGCAGGCCTCGAATTGTTATTTTAGCAATAAATAAAGCCTAAATAGCCCAAAAGCCCAGATCCAAGCCCATGTTTGAAGCCCAGGTGAAAAAGCGCAAATACAAAGAGTCAAAATGCAAATACAAGGGCTAAAGTTGCAAATATTAAAGATGAGGGAAGGATAGACTTCTATCCAACCCTAAACACCTGCAAGATGAGGATAAAAGGCCAAGATAAAGAGGAATTTCGTGGAGAGAAGATTTGAAGAAATCTGGATTAAGGGTAACTTGATTACCAAGTTATCTCGAAAATCCAGATTAAAAGAGCCAGGATTCAATTTCCAGAAGGAAACTCCCAGATGGACGGACCAGGAGAGGCCACGCGCCAAAGCGCGCGGCCAGAAGCCACAAAAGTGCCGCGGATGCTCGGCAAGGCGCGGCAAAGTGGATGAGTTAGGATCCCAGTTTTCGTGGGCAACTTCATCCGGGACTCCTCGGCCTTCTGCACCTATAAATATCACCTGCATTGCAACGTAAACAGCGTCCAGCGTCCAGCAAAGGGCCAAAAGCTAGGGTTTTTAGGTTTTAGGTTAGATTCCATTGTAAATTTTTATTTTCTTTTTGTGAAAGCTGAGAGGAGATGTTGCATTCATGGAGGAAGGGATCCTCTTGTACCGATGGTGACAGCCGGTGTAAGTTGTAAATTTTCCTCCATTGTTTAAATCAAATCAAAGCTTGTTTGTTATTTTTATGTTTTATTGTGTCTCTATCTTTGTCTATCATTGTTTTTCTATTTTTGGTTTATGACATTGTTTCTTTCTCTAATGTCTTGCCCACCATGAGATCCAACTGCTTCGAGAATACCTAGCCGAAGAAGGAACCTTGATGGCCTATGGCGATGAACAGGTCTTCATAGTTGCTTTTTATTCCCTAGTTGCTTTTTATTCCATAGTTAAGAAGGCGGACGATCCTATATGCCATGCTTGTACGCCTTCTAAGAAAAGGTAAATCATCGCAACGGTTCAAACGGTAAGCAGACTGAAGAGGTAATCTTTCTTTCTTTCTTCCTTTAGTTTAGATCCACATCTTCCTAAATTCTTCTTTCCACTTCACTGTAAAAACCACCCATTGTAAATACCATCGTGACTAACAAAATAACTAAAAAAGATAAATTTTTAGAGAAACTTGCTTAACGCTTCCATCGCAGTCCCTCCCTGAGGATCACGACCCGCATAGCCTTGCTACCGCGGATTAGAACTGATTCCTCGCACGATCTATTCTTAATCTAATATTCTAATTTTTGTGTGCAGGAAAAAGCAGTCAACAGAAACATACTCTCCTTTACTGTGATTTGCATTTTGATCATATTAAAATATTTTGTGATAATACTAGTACTATTCGTATGACTAAAAATGCAAATCAATATAGTAAGACTAAGCACATTGACATTCGGTATCACTTTCTTAGAGATCATTATGAAAAAAGTGATATTGACATTGATTATGTTTCTATCGATTTTCAACTTGCCGATATTTTTACAAAACCACTAGATTATACTAGATTTTCTTTTATTTGTGGAGAATTGAATGTTTGTGTTATGGACTCATGAAAATTTTCAACAATAATTACCCTTTTTGATGTATGACAAAAAGGGGGAGAAAAAGTTAGTTTATCATTTTGAGTTTTGTGTTTTTGAGTTTTGAGTTTTGAGTTACGTGCTTTATGTTTTGAGTTAAACTCTTATGTCCTTTTTATGCCAAGTTCTTGTTTTTACTATTTATTCATGTATATAGCCATTCATATATATAGCATATTTTGAGGGGGAGCTTCCAAGCTCTTTTCCCATTTTTCTCATTTTTTGTTAAATAATTCATATGTTTTGTCATCATCAAAAAGGGGGAGATTGTTGGCCCAAGTTACAATCACCCGGTTTTTGAGTTTTGATGATTACAAAACATATATAGTTATTTGTACTAATCATATTTTAGTGTTTAAGTGTGTTTCAGGGTTCTAAGGATTCAAGATGTGTTCTTCCCTAAAGGAAGGTATTTTTGACTCAAGATGACTCAATTCGGGTTCAAGGATTCAAGCTATACAACATTCCATTTGGAGAAGCCCTAATTTGAAGATCATGTAGTCACCTAGAACCCTTGTAAGAATTAGTTTGTTAAAGAATGAGGTTATGATAAGTTGGCTCAAGAAAATACACACACACACTTTAATTTTTTTCAAAATACGGTTTTTGTTTTGAATAGTTGGATTAGGTGCATGTCTTGGTTATTATACATGTCTCTAAATATTTTATATTTTTACACCTTGTTTATATCATGTATACCAACCCTTATAGCATGCTACTTTATCATATAGCCATTTAAAATTATTTTAAAATTCTCCTAAGTTCAAAATTTTCCTATAAAAAATACTGTTTCAGGCCCTTCGGTCGACCGGGCGGTCGATCGCATCTATTTCAGGCCTGATCGGTCGACCGCACCGGTCGACCGGGCCTTGTGGCTTTGGCGTACACGTTTGTGCACATCTGCCGGTCGACCGGATCGGTCGACCGACTGACTGACCCTTGCTCTCGGGTTTTGTCGGTCGACCCGGCCAGTCGACTGACAGAACAAATACTTGTTTTTTGTTTAGCCTCCAGTCGACCGACCGGTCGACTGAGTCCAACGGCTAGTTGCCAGTTGGACTGCCGGTCGACCGGGCCAGTCGACCGACAGCCGCCTGCAGCCCCCAACGGCTAGTTTATTGAAACTTGTTTTCTGGATTTGATGGGGTTAAATCTTTCAGTTATTTCTGAAATTCCTGAGGCTATTTCCTGACCTATTAAACTAGTTTTAATGATGATTAGATCTCTTCAAATCCCTATAAATAGATGGCATTGGTCCCTTGTAAAAATCAAGAAAAATTCCCATTGTTTTGAGTTTCAAAAAGAAAGAAAAGTTTTCAAAGCTCTTACTTTCTCAAGTGCATTCTTGGTTAAAATTTTTCAGTGGTTCTCAGCTCTTTTCTTACTTCTTTACAACTGAATTTTCTCACTTCACTTCTTGAGCCAAAAATCATTCCCATTCTATAAGGAGTTGCATGAGAGAAGTTTGTGGTCTTTTTGATCATCTTGTTACTTGTAGTTCTTTGTGTTGAGATCCCTCTTGTGTAGAGGTTGGATTGGTGGGAGTTCGGTACTCCGGTCTTGTGTAGATCTCTTGTAATTCCCTTTGCGAATTTAGTGGAAATCCTTCACGGTGGTGGAGGCGGGGACGTAGAGCGGTGGCTCGAACTTCGAAACAAATTCCTTGTGTTTGCGATTGGTTTCCTTATTGTTATTCATTGCTTTACATTTCTATCTTGTGATATCTCTTGCTTACACTTCTTTATTGTACACATTTCATTTACTTGCTTTTTCGGTCTTTACTCATCTCAACAAGAAAGCAATTAGCGCCTCAACTCATAATCTAGAGGAATCAAAGAAGAGAAGTTCTAGGGCCCTTCACGGGGAATTCGGCTTCAATTTCTTGTTTTGAGTGACCGGTTGCATCATTCATTCATATTTGTTTAAAAAGATCATTAGATTAGCATTAACACCTATTCACCCCCCTCTAGGTGTTTTTCACATAAAAGATTGGCGATTCAATTTCATGATGAACTGGCACAGGATCCAATGTTGACTCGTAAAAAAGATTGAAATCAGGTGAAGACACCGGAGTCATTGTTGAATCAGGAAGTAGAATTGAATCACCAAGTTGAAGTTTAGGATCATATTCATTCTCAAGTTCAATTTCAGGAAAGGATAACTTGCCATACTATCAATGTCATTTTCAAAATTTAGAGTTTGGGCAAGTTCAAATGGTTGTGCTAAAATGGAATCTTGTTTTCCAAAACAACATGATTCTTTGGCTCTAATAGAATGGTTAGCGACATCAGAAATGGTCAAACGGTGAGAACGGAGAGTTTGGACCATCAAATCTATGTCATGATTACGAGCGATTTGAACCTGAGTCATGGCTTCAAGTATCTTTTCATAGTTGATTGGTTAATCGTTTTGCTGCGATAGGACTTGAAAAGATGAAGGGTTGTTTTGAAATTTGTGGTGAAATTTTGAGTCCATCAGATTTTGTTATTGTTGCTTGGACTCACGTATACTCATTTCCAAGATTAATGGTTTTTTGTTTGAATTGGTGGAACTGAGTATGAATCTTAGAAATATTGTGGACAAGGTGGATAAGGAGGACAAGTTGGTTAAAAATTGGACTCGGGGGAGGTGAATACCCATTGACTCTGTGAAGAGTTGAAATTATTCTAAAAATTATGGTCATAAGATTGGGGGCATGGGTTATATTGATTCGGATAAGACCAATCCGGCACACTAGGTTAGTTAAAGTTATGATATGCCGGGTGGTAATATCCGAAAAGAGGTCGGGGTGTAATATGGATTACCATTAAAATTAAAAAAATTATTATTATAAGCCATATCACACAATAAATGTCAAACATAAACAAAGAAAAAAACAAACAAATAAGCAACCAAATAAAAATAAAAAAAATCTAACCTCAGTAAGGGTAAACCTTAGACCTGGAGGACTCCTAACTGGTTAGACTGTCCACGGGAGTATATTGCCGAATCTGACCACAAGTTAATCGGCCAGGTAGGGGCAAGATTGGTGGAATCTATCCGCGCAAAAGCGACGGGCCTAATCAAGCCAAACCACCAGCCTTCGGGGCTTCACCCCTCAATCCCCAACCTTAGTCACCGATTTGGCAAGAGTCAAATTCAAATCAACTTCCCCCTTAGGTCAGTCTCCTATTTGAGTCCGAGATGTCCCTAGGGCCAACGTCTACTCAATTTTAGTTAGGCTTGGGTTAGTGAATGAGGAGATTATTTGTAGGCTAAGGGAGGGTAATGACTTCCCCACCTTATCTTGTTTATAGGACAAGCCCTTAAATCAATTTAGTACAGTGTACAAGTATATAGAAAAAAGTAACACTCAAGTAATATTTCATACAAGAATGAACCTTATACTAAATGCTATGCACACATACCTTGGATCCAACACTCTTCAACAGTAAATAGAAAATGTAATGAAATAGACACGTGTCTAAATGCAAAGTCTAAATCATTTTTATCATTTACAATCAACTTTTTACTGTTGTGTTAGAAATGTTATACAGTGAGTCAAATAAGGAAATAAATGCTACAGATATTAAGCTATGCAATTCAGCCAACCTGCAGAAAATATAGGTTAGTAGTTCACTCAGATTGCCATAGAAATGTAGCAAATCTGAGGGCTTCTGGGCTCTGCTTTCTTGAGCAGAGTCCAGAGCCACTTATATGTCCACTGTAGCAAAAATCCTTGTTGTTAAATCTGTACACCAAAAATAAAGAAGAAGGTTAACCAAAAATGTAAACTTTAAAGAGAGAATAACTTACCATCCCTCCCGGCTATGGCGCCAAAATTTGATTGAGCTGGAGCCCGCACAAAAATACAGAACTTCAGAACTTTTAAAATAGTTGTGCAAGGTGCTCAATTCTACCGCTATAGCAAGTGGCTATACGGGTCGTAATCCACAAGGAGGGACTAGAGATGGAAGCTTTTTAAGCAAGTTCTCTTTTGTGCTACAATTAATGGTTAAAAATTCTTCTTTTAGTTCTTAAAAAGAAAAGAGAAAAATAGAGTTAAAGTCAAGTTAGGAAAAAGTGATAGAATGAGAAGATGGAGAAAATAAAAGTGATATATACAAAAAAATTAAAAGAGTAAAAGAGATTTGGGTGATTATGGTGTTGGTGATCTACACTAAAAGTTATAAGAAAAGAAAGAAAAACTAAAACCTAAAAAATATACTTACCTCTTCGACGCCTGCTTGCCGTTTACCCGTATCGACGATGTACCTTTACTTGAAGGCGAGCCAAGCATGGCAGATGAGATCTTCCCCATTCCCGATTTACACTATAAATGAAGGGGCGAGCTATACTACCATAGAAATGGATATCCATCACCATAAGCCATCAACGACACTTGCAAGGACAAGGCAACTTCGAGGCTATCGGTTTCATTTGGATCCACAAACATAAAAGAGGGAAGCAAACAAAAATAAGAATAGAAAAGAAAAGGAAACCTCGATTCAATTCAAGTAACAATGGAAGAAAAGATCACTTACACCGGTGTCACCTTCAGTACAAACATGCTCTCATTCCTCCAAGAAAGTCTCCTCTCCTCTCAGTTACATAAATAAAACAAAATTACATGAAAGAAAACTAAAAACTAAGTTACAAACTATAAATTAGCTTAAGTTCTACTCTCTGCTTGGTCGTTTTCCTTTGCCTTTGAGATTGCAGGTATTTTAGATTGCAGGTATTTTAGGAGAAATGCAGAGGGTAGTGGAGTATGAAGATAAGAGAAGCTTGCTATTTCTGAATTTGAATCCTCCCCTTATCTCCAAACTTGATTTGATGTAGATATTCAGTTCTGATCTGTAGCTTATTGGCGTATTGATTGCTAAATATAACTTATCAAATGACATAATTAGAAAACAATGATCAACTTAAGAGTTGTAACCCTTTACGTCCTCTTTCTGGATCATCTTGAATCATCAGATTTGAGTTCTGGAAGCGAAAGTTATGATTCAAATACTAAAATGTATCCAGCCAGAATCTGAGTCAAAATTGCTTCATCTCACCCGTTGATCTTCTCTCTATCCGTTTATCCCTTTAGATTTGGACTCTCTGTATTTGATGTTATCCTTGGTTGATCTTTAACTTTAACTACTTGATTCACCAAAACTGAATTTAACCAACTGAATTTGGGATCATCCTCCTCTAACCAAATAGATCTAATTAAATCTGAATTTAACTGATATTTATTTGATTTTATCCTCTTTCTCCCTATGATTATCTTCTGCAAAATATACATTTAAGATAAGAAATTTAGCAGATTTATTACATGATAAATGTGGATATGTACTAAAGAATAATGCAATAAATGTGTGCAATCAGTTACTTTTAGGAAGTTTTCAAAATTAATGGTTTCATGTTGACAGTAACTTTTTTTTTGTTCTGGTTTTAGGGTCAGAACACCTATTTCGATTAGTACTTGAATCTTGTCCTTGAGGATAACGCATCTGTTGGTAGAATGGTGGACCATCCCGTGGAAGAGGTAATAGTTATGATCATTGGTACATCCAACTTTGTCGATGTGCCTCACCTTTGATAACTTTAACTTGTTACCTTTGTTGAGCAAGTAAAGATTGTCACCACCTGCTCATCCTTGAAGGAGTATTATTTCTGAGAAAACTTAGACTCCGGATTATTGTTAGAGTTGCTCCTTCTTGGCTTTGACAGAGTTTCTCCAAATAGTTCTATAGCCACTATCTCTTTCCCTTAGCCTGGGAAGACTGAGTTGTATCACGCCCCTTGTTGTTGACCCCACATTTGTTCTTAGGAACAAAAGGTTCAAACTTCTTTGCCAATTTCTCAGCTATTTCAGTTTGTTCAACAAGCTTTTTCCATGTATGAGGGCCGTCAACAAGCTCTTTCCATGTATGGGCCTTGACGACTCCCATACGAACTTTCATTTTATTGAGAAAGTTATGCCTGCATGTTTGAAGCAACATGGACAAAGGCATGCCTACAGGGCACATAAGGAAAAGATTGCAGAACCTCTCTATGTGACTACAGATTTTGCTCCCTTTTGAACCGTCGAGAGGAGCTTGTCCATGATAACCTCGGTATCATCCTTATAAAATCGGGAGATGAACCAGGTTTTCAAGTCAACCTAAGAATTGATGGAGCCACTAGAAAGGCTCCTGAACCAGTCAAAAGCTACCCCTTTGAGGGTACTGATAATTAATCTAGCCATGATAACATCATTATTTATTACGTTGCCGGTTTGGGACCAATAGTAATAGATGTACAGATTTGGTAAGCTCTTGCCGTCGTAGGTATGCAACATAGGTGGATTGAACTTTGATGGGTAAGGAATTGAATCCCGCTCAAGCAAGTAAGGATGGGTCATCCCTACTTCTTCAACTCATCCCTTTGAGCTAGGGTTACCATCTGAGATTGGATGCCTTTTATAACCTCGGCATCAATTGAGGATGATCCTTTTGAATGCTTCCCCTTTTCATCTCTGTGATTCTCTTCTTCCTGATCGCAATTGTCGGAATCATCCTCATCATTTGACTTTTCATGAGCTGAGATAACATACATTGGATGTTGTCTAAGGCTTCTTGCTGAGCTCTAGAGGCCTACTTTAGAGCCTCCATGTGAGATGGAGATCATCATCATTATTATTATCAGTCATGTTGGCTGATACAAACCCTATTTGCACAAAGCTGATAGTGGCGAAAGAAGCATAGCCACTAGCTTCCTCTTCATCATCAGACCATTGGAAGAGGTGTCTCAATAGTTCTAAGTGATATAGCCTCCCTTGATGAAGAGGGTTGATCATAGTAAAAGAGTATCGCTATCCTAATGTGAGTACCTTGGAAGGCACCCTTTTGTTCAAACAAAACTTGACCTAAGCTGAAGCTATAGTCAGAGTCTGGAGAACAGAAAGGAGTAATAACCCCTATCTCTTCTGTCGGGATAGTAGTAGATCCCTTCCTCTGTTTATCATGTTAACAGAGGCTGATGGAAGGTCTGCACATTCAAAGCTCTTTTCTTCTGAGACCTAGGTTCTTAGAGGGTTGAGCAAAAAATCGGTCGAAGACTGATTGTTGAAGAGAAATTGTGAGGCTTGACCCCAAACAACATTAGATAGAAGGCACTATCACCAGTTGACATCCCGGTTGTCCACACTAGGATGGAGAAATATGAACTGGTTGGTTAAAGTGGAGTTTCTGCTTATTGTTCAAATACTCCCTTAAGTTTGTGTTGTGATTGACAAAAAGACAGAGTTTAGAAAAGATATTATCTGAGAATGCAGTGTTCTCCAATTTCTTCCAATTTAACCATAGTAGCAGTGGTTATACGGGTTGATCCTCAGGGAGAGATGCGATGGAAGCGTTTCGGTATCTTTTTAAACACTAAATTAGTTAAGTGGTTCTTCTTTGTTTTGAAAATCAAAAACAATTCTATGTAAAATGTTAGAGGTAGAAATAAGAAGAAGACAAAATTTGATTAGAAACTAGGATTTTGAAAAAAAAAAAATTAAAGAACAAGACTTACTAATCATCTACCACAACTAACTTACTAACTTATGCTAGAATATAATTCACTTTGGATCATAAAAGTTATACCTTGGCATTGCATTCAATTCAAGTAAGACAAATAAGATGGAAAAAAACCCTATTTGAAATAATCACTAACCAAAACTTAACATTATACTATCAAAGCCCTTCAAGCATAGAATAAAAAGAATAATTAAAATTCAATATTAAACTATCAAGGTAATCTAACCATAGAATAAGAGAAACTATTGACCAGTATTAGCAAATAATAGATTAATTAGTCATCGTCAAGTGCCTTCAAGAATATTAGCTTATTCTAAGTTTAAGCATGTATATGACTCAATCAGTCATCTAACACAAACTAGCAGTAGTGATGGATAGAGACTAATAAGCTATGAAATACTTAGCTACGTATGATAGAAATTAAAAAAAAGAATAACAAAAAGAAGATCGCATGATAATAAAAAGAAAAAAAGTAAATAACAATGAAAGAGAAATTAGAAAGAAGAATAGAAGAGCCTTGTTATTGATGTTGTCACCTTCAGTTACAAAATCTCTCTCCTTTACAAATCACTCTTGAGCTAAACCTTAAAAAAATTACAAAAGAAATTTGAAAAAGAAACTAATGAAAAATCCAAAGTATTGATCTCTAGAATTTACTCTGAGATATTTTCTATTACAGCCTCTAGGGTGATATTTATAAGAGAAATAGATGGTAGACTCCCAGTCGAAAATGTACATCCAACCGCCAAAGAGGAGACTATAGAAATGCCGCGTTTTTGCAGCTTTTCACGTGTTTTCGCGGTAATATCGTGGTGGATTGGGTTGCGTTTTTGGCTCTGGCTTCCCCTCATCCATCCACCAGAAGATACATCCATAGAATCTTCATTTAAACTCTAGATTTTAAAAGATATTCTTTTCAAGCAAGTTATCTCTAAATTTGAGTTTAAATTTGTATTTCCCTTCTTTATCTTTGACTTAGAGCTTAAGAAACCTAGGTTTAAGTTGATTTTCTCCTTTATCTCAAATTAGGATTGTGATTATCTCTGAATCATTGTCTTCCTCTTAATTTCAAATTGATTTGAATTGAGATCTAAATTTAGATACGATAATTAGATAAATTAGAAGCTTCCTTCATTCTTATCTTTCTATTTAAATAACTATACACCATAAACAAAAAGAGGGTTAAATAGAAAATTTAAATAAAATATAATCAGTGATATATGTGCAAATGTGACAATAATTTATTGCTCACTTTCGAGCAAAACAAATAAAAAGAAAAACAAAACAAGCTATCCTAACTCACTTTCGTAGGAATCACGATTGTACTTAGCAGGAGCAACAAGTCATTAAACCTCTAGGTACCCTTAGAGGACTAGTTTTATCTCGTGAGGATTTTCAGTGAATTATACTGACAAAATCCATAAAAGCAAGAAATAATAGATAAGAAAGGACTAAGATAAAAAGGATAACAAAAAATAAGGATAACTGAAAAATAAAGAAAATATATAAAAAAAGAAAAGAGATATTTTTCTATTTCATAACTAGTAGTCATTAGAAATTAAATTCATATGTTTCCAACAAGTTTAAGCGTAATCAAGTTCAATCATAAAATAAAGAAATCTAATCATCTTCCCTTAGAGATTTAATTCAATATTTTCACACCAATCTTCCTAAGTCTTCTAATCCTATTCATGTTTGTGTAAGTAAAAATAGTTTTACCTTAGGAGCATTTGGTCCAACTTCACAATTTTAAACATATATACTTTTTTTGGGGGAAAGAAGTTCAAAGTATTACCACTTTGTTGCCCTTTAAGTACTTCTTTTTTTTAATATGTATAACTTATCTAATTTTCTACTGTATAAATGTCAAGGCTTCTTGAAGCCCTAATACCTAACTAATTGATTATTAAATGTGCTAATACATATATTATATTTATATATATATTTCAAACTTACCAAATTACCTTTCGCGTAAATACCAAGGCTTGCTTCGGTCAAAGCACCTAGCTAATCAATACTTAGATTTGTTTATTTTTCATATGAATATGTAATTTTCTTTTTCTTCTTTTTTATACTATATATTCAAAACATGCTAAATTATCATCATCATCTCAAGCATAAAACTTATGTGAACGTGTATATAAGATGCATAATCATGTCAACAAATTCTAGATGGTATTTATTTTTCAAATATTTTGTCACTAAGTTAAAATTATAGATTCTTTCAGATTGATATTATCATTAAATTTCAAACTTTGTTGAATTCTTAATTCTTTAAAAAATCGTTATACTTTCTGCAAAATATATATAATTTTTATCTTTAGAAAACTATATTAATAACTAAATTATATTAGCTATGTTAGTGAAACCCTCCCCCACACCTATCTCATGCATTGTCCTCAATGTATGAATGAATGCATATATAAAAAAAAGAAAGGAAAGGAAAAATATTACCTTAAGGTGGTAGTTCTGATGGTAGTCAGATTGGGCAAGTGTTATTGCCTAATCTAATAATTTGGAGTTTCAAGGAACTCACTTTTGATGACCTCTTCCCTATATACATTTTTATAACACCTAAACTGAATAGGGTCATATATGATCCTGTCATAGAAATCATCCCGGTTACATGATCAATCTTGAATATTATCTCGGAGTCATAATAGTCTACACCTTGGTTCAACAATGGAATATGAGTTAGTGAAATGGTTGATTTGCGCTAAAGAATTAAAGGAATGAGAACCAATACTAACTCGGGAATATGACTTAAATCAAGTTTAGGTTCAAGGGTCAGTTTTGGTTCAATAGTTGGATCCAAATCGAAGAATTTAGGTTCACATTTATGATCCATCAATGGAATGTGACTATCCAAAATAGGTGATTTAATTTCAAGATCTATGGGCATAGGAATCAATGTCGGCTCAGAAATTAGGTCCAAATTGGGTAAGGATATCGGAGCTAACTTAGATTCAAAAACTAGAACTGAATCACAAAGTTGGGGATCGGGTTCACATTCATAATCAAGTTCAATTTTCTTGAAGTAAAAACTTGTCAATTTATCCAAGGTTTGGGATTTGTCAAGTTCAGGTTGGTGAATTGAAATTGAATCATAGTCAAAATCTCCAAGACATCGTCAATATGGCTAGAAGTGTCGGAGATGGTCATACATTGATAAGAAAAAGTTTCCTTATTCCTATAACGGTTCTTCCATTTACTTACTGTTGCTTCTAATCTATCGATAGCCTGGATATAGGCTTCCGTACTCTTGTTGAAGTCAATAGGTTCTTCTTGTTGTGGTGGGAATATAGATCTTGAAGTTTGAAATTTTGATGGGATCGTGAGTTTTTCAACTTTTAAGTCGTCGCTCGACCACTTCTAAAATCTTATTGAAGTCAAATTTTTCTTCTATAGATTGATCTTGACAAAGAGTACGCGAAGCTGAATATTGGTAAGGTGGTTGACCAAATGACTCCGGAGAGTGTATCCTCATTGACTCAGTGAAGAGTAAAATGATTATTCTGACTTTGTTCATAATATTGGGATTGGGGCATGTGTTGAGTCGGACAAAACTAATCCGGCACACTTAGTTTGTTAAAGTTATGCCACGTCGGGTTAGTGAAATTCAAGTCGAAAGAGGTTAGGGTGAAATATGGATTTACATTTGCATGGGAAAACTATAATTGTAATCCAATCACCCAAAAAGCAAATCAAAATAAAGAAAAAAAATCTAGCCTATATTAGTGTAGACCTTAGATCTAGACGACTGCTAACTAGTTAGACTGTCTATGGGAGGTAAATTGCAGCAATCTGAGCACAAGTTAATCG
Source organism: Agave tequilana (assembly GCA_038442645.1). Classification (NCBI taxonomy): domain Eukaryota; kingdom Viridiplantae; phylum Streptophyta; class Magnoliopsida; order Asparagales; family Asparagaceae; genus Agave; species Agave tequilana. Next base: position 79,997 of record JAVJIF010001962.1, read on the forward strand.
GCCAGGTAGGTGGTAAGATCAATGGGAGGTATATGTGCTAGAGTAACAGGCCTAATTGTGCCAAACCACTCTTCTTTGTGGTTTTGCCTCTTAATCCCCTACCTAGTCACCAATTTGACAAGAGTCAAACTCTAACAACTTTTTCCTTAGATGAATCTCCTATTGAGTTCGAGATGTCCCTAGGGCCAAAATCTACTTAGGTTTATTTAGGGTTGGGTTAGTGAGTGAGGAGATGGTTTGTGGGTTAAGGAAGGGTCATGACTTCCTCACCTTATGCTGCTTATGGGTTTTGCCCTTATGTCGTTTTCATGCATGCAAGTATATAGGCCAGTAATCACTTAAAGCACTTATAAATTACCCAAAAGTGTTTCCTAATCTAAATACATTGCATACATACCTTATCTCCATCACTCTTCAACAACAGTAAAAATAAACTAATTAAATGAATGCCTATTATGCAAAGTCTAGTCATTTTTTAAGCAATTACAAGAACGAGTCACTGTTGGATTAAAAATCAATGTGTAGAGTAGATTAACATAGAGAAATAATAACTGTGGAATATTTAAAAATACAATTCAATCACCCTGCAAAGAAGCAGGGTGACCAACTCCACTATATAGCTGTGAAAATGCTGCTTTTATCGTATTTGCGCGGCTTGGTTATGGAGTCAGCTGCTCTGCCTTCTTGGGCAAAGTCACAAAGCCTCTGTTGATGTTCTACAATTGCTAATTTCATGTGATCTGCCCCTGTACACAATAACAGAGAAGAAAAATTAACCTACTAGTATATAAAGAAATATCGTTCCCTCCCTGGCAACGGCGTCAAATTTGATTGACAAAAAGGCAGAGTTTAGAAAAGATGTTATCTAAGAGTGCAGTGTTCTTTGATTTCTTGTAATTTAATCATAGTAGCAGTGGCTATACGGGTCAATCTTCAGGAGAGATGTGATGGAAGCGTTTCGGTTTCTTTTTCATCACTTAATTGGTTAAGTGGTTCTTTTTTGTTTTAAAAAACAAAAACAATTCTATGTTAAGTATTAGAGGTAGAGGTAGAAATAAAAAGATGAAGAAAGAATTTGGTTAGAAACTAGGGTTTTGAAAAGAATTAAAGAACAAGACTTACTAATCATCTACCACCACTAATTTACTAACCTATGCTAGAATATACTTCACTTTGGATCATAAAAGTTATACCTTGGAGTTGCATTCAATTCAAGTAAGATACATAAGATGGAAATCCCCCTATTTGAAATAATCACTAACCAAAAGTTAACATTAAACTATCAAAACCTTCAAAGTATAGAATAAGAAAAATAATCAGAATTCAATATTAAACTATCAAGGTAATCTAAGTATAGAATAAGAAAAACTATTGACTAATATTAGCAAATAATAGATTAATTAGTCATCATCAAGTGCCTTCAAGAGTATTAGCTTATTCTAAGATTTAAGCATGCATATGATTCAATCAGTCATCTAACACAAATAAGAAGTAGTGGTGGATAGAGACCAATAAGCCATGAAATAAGTTAGCTACGCATGATAGAAATTAAAGAAAGCATAGTTTACAAAAGATCGCATGGTGATCGGGATTAAACCGTGCACGAAAACGTGCGTTTTAGAAAATCAATAAAAGTGCCATGGTGCTTTGGCTTCCTCTATACTTCTATTATAGCATATAGGCTATATAGGTCGAATCCACAAGGATGAGAGGTGATTGAAACATTAACAGATTAATTTCACGTCATTTATTAATAAGTTCTTCTTTGTTAAAGAAAGAGAAAAGAAAAAGAAAAGAAAACTAGAAGTAATAGGTGGAGAAAGCGATGAAAACGACTATATGAAAAATAATCAAGAAGTTGTATTGGTGGTTTTAGAATTAGTAAAAGAAAAACAAGAAAGTAGAAAGCGAGATAAAACACGAAGTGGAAAGTGATTTGGAAAATAGAAAAGAGATGAACTTGTGGTAAAAAGATGAAAACAAGAGTCAACGAAGAAGAAGATGAAAACACTGATAAGAAATTGACAAAAGAACTTTGAAATTGGTTTTGAAATTAAAGTAAAAAGTGAAGAAAATTCATGGCTAATAACTGCTAAGTGCTTATTGTTTATGCTAACCTCTTAGTGATAGTTGCCTCATATAGATCCTTGGCCATCACTAATCCTTGACTTCTTAAAGAGATGATATAAAGCAAGGCACATAAAATTGTTCTTCACATTCAAACTTGCATTAAAAGTAAGCTAATGCAAACATTAGATCATCAAAACCGTTAAAAGCATGTTGAAATAAGAGAGTTAGTTTGTTAGCAAGTTTGAAGGTTAGAATCCATCATCATGAGCTATTAATGGCTCTTGTAAGAGCAAAGCCTTATAGAGGCTATTAGATTCATGTGGATTATATAAGGGATTAGATGATTAGTGATTATTAATTAGGTTGCTATGAAAGAAAGTTAGCTAGTCATGTTAGAGATTACATAAGAAAATATGAAGGAAAAGAGAAAGCTTTTATAAATTGTCAATATCTATTATATCAATCTCTCTTTCTCTCCTGAATCAACTCTGCCCTAATACATGATCTAAAATAAAAAAAAAAATACAATAGAAGAAAAAGAAGAATACTACACTAATCTATATTAAATGAGAGAAAACCCTAACCTGTTGGCCCAATGGCCTTCCACTCTAGTTTTGATGATGATCAACACTCATGTAGTTATGTTTACTAATATTCTTGTGTTTCTAAGTTTCAGATCATTAACAGGATATTAGTTGGTGATTAGCTTCAACAAGATGATTAGAAGCTTATCATGGTGATTCCGGTGCCAAAGCTTAAAGATCATACCCTTTGCACTCGGTGGATCGCGTTTGGGAGCTAGTCTACTTGAAGATGGAGTTCCTCAAGGAAGACTTAGGTATCCTAGTTTAGATTATGAGTTTTAGATCCATTTGTAAAGCTTAGTATAGTTGATATGCTCAAGTGCACAAAACACACACGTTTCATGATTTGGTTTTTGGTTTTCATGAAGAATAGATCAAAACAAGTTTACATATGTTATATGTATAGTAGATGTTCTCTATTTATACATACATGCTTTAACTTGGTAAACAAACTTATTTTGACTATCCTATTCATGCTTTGGAAAAATCAAGTTTGATTAAAATACAAGTTTTGTTTTTGATAAATTTTGCAAGACACAAAAATAAATTGATATGTTGATATATTGTCTTGAAATTTTTATCACAGGTGTATGTTTTAATATAATATGATAAAACAAATTTTGTGAATTTTTTAGAAGTGTTAAAAGATTTTTAGAAAATATTTTACACTATTTTCTGACCTGGACTGTGCTGACAGGCTGGTCGGTCGACCGGGACGGTCGACCGCACCAAAGGGCCGGTCGACCGATCCGGTCGACCGACGTGCACGGACGTGCACGTCTGTTAGGCACAGAGCCGGTCGACCGGGCCGGTCGACCGGGCCGGTCGACCGGGATGAGAGCTCTGCTCTCGGGAATTTTCGGTCGACCGGACCGGTCGACCGATGTTGCCCAACGGTCACATTTTTGACCGTTGGCGGTCGACCGGTGGCTGTCAGAACTGCCACATCAGCCTAACGGCTAGTTTTCTGGTTTGGCCTATATAAACCCTATTCATTTGGGATTTTGGCCAAGGTTTTTACAAGAGAAAAATCCCAGGTTTTCAGAAGTTTAAAACAAGTTTTTAAAAGAGTTTTTGGGCTTTAAACTTCTCATCTTGATTTGTTTTGGGTTTTTGGAAAATCAAAGAAAGCTAGGGTTTTGGGAGATTGTATTGTTTTGTATTTTCTATCTTCTACAAGTGATTTCCCAAGAAGTTTTTCTTTGTTGCTTGTTTCCAAAAACACCTAGTTTCCACACTTGAGCTATCTTCTATCCTAAACTATTAGGATCTTGTTTTTGTGGAAAAAGATAAGAGAAAAAGAAAGAGAAGTGTTTGAGGTTGTTTGTTGTAAACCTCATTGTTGTAAACCCTCCTTTTATTTGTGAATCCCTCTTCGGTAGAGGTGATCGGAGTGGTATTGTTTGGATCCCTCAAGTGTGAGGTGATTGGGATTGTGGTTGTAAGCCTCTTAGGTAGAGGTGTGGTTGTTGGTTGACACCTCTAGTGTGAGGTGTTGTGGTTTGTATTGAGAGAGGAGTTCGGTACTCCTTGGGTTGTAAGAAATCCTCTTCGGTAGAGGTTCCCTCGGTGGGAGTTGAGATAGTGGAAATCCTACACGGTGGTGTAGGCGGGGATGTAGAGCAAGGTGCTCGAACCTCGAAACAAATCTTTGTGTTAGCGTTTGATCCATTGTCTCTCTTACCCTTACTCTCTTTACTTTGTGCAAGCATCATTCATTCATTGCATACATATCTTATACATTGCTTGTGTTGCCTTGCATATTTTATATTACAATTCGTTCTTATATGCTTGGCTTGATTGTGTGTGCACATATTTCTTATTGCTTGGATTGCTTGTGTGTGTGTGCCTAACTTGTACTCATCCAACAAGAGCTTCACATAGCGCCTCAACCCATTTCAAGGGGAATCAAGGGGAGTTAGTCCAGAGCCTCGCAAGGGGAACTCGGCTACTCTTGTTGTATTGTATTAGTTTGTGCATGATTTGCATTAGCTTCCGCATTTAGCGCACTTAGTTTGCATTTAGTTTCTTAGATTAGCACTTACACCTATTCACCCCCCTCTAGGTGTTTTTCAATTGGTATCAGAGCTAGTGCTCCTGATACTTAGGCTTAACATCCTAGGAGTGATCCATTTGCTTGCTAATCTACATTTGCATTTGATTGCTTGCACATATTTAGTTTATACCATGGACTTCATGACCCCACCTAGTTTGACCCTTCCAACATTGATGTTTGGAAGTATAGGATGTCCATGTACCTAAAGACCCTAGGTTTGCATGTTTTCCTGCGGCCACCAAGAGATGTTATCTTGGTGATTGCAATCATATAGGGGCCAATGCACAAGCCCTAGAGGCTATTAGAAGCACATTACCTAAAGATTATCTTATGTGTGTTTCTAATCTTGATTCCGCTTTTGCAGTGTGGAACAAGTTGACTACAACCACCACCTCCAAGCTTCAAGTTCAAATTCAAGAAGAGGAATCTAGTGGAGAATCCGATCCACAATGCTTCATGGTCCAAGGGAATGACTCCCTTGAGGTACATTCGGAATCCCAACTAGATAGTAATGATTGTGCTAGTTCTTCAAATGATTTTGTTGATCCCCATGCTTTAAATGAAGAACTATCTATTGTTTGTGAAAAACTAATAGAAAAATATAACTTGTTGAAAAAGAAGAGTTTAGGCATTAATAATGAAAATAAAAATTTGATTGCTAGACTTGATGTTGTTTTGCAAGAGAAAGAGGAGATTGCTAATGAAAGGGATTCATTAAAATCTCAACTTGGTCTTGCACTTAAAGAAAATGAGTTTTTGAAAAATAAAAATGATTGCCATGTTCTTTTGAAGAAAAATGAAAACTTGTCTTCAAAAATTGATTTTGTTTTAAAAGAGAATGTTGATTTGAAAAATAAAATTATCTCTATTTCAAATGATTTAGATGTGTGTTTAAAGAAAAACATTATTTTGCAAATAAGTTTGATGCACATGTTTGCCATGCTAGTGTAGCTTCTTCATCTAGTCTACCTAATGCATGTACCTCTTCTTCTAGGATTAATGATGATATTTGTATGCTAAAGAAGAGAGTAGATTGTTTGGGCTCCACTATGAGCCAATGTGCTAAGAACCATACACGCTTGGAATCCTTGGTTCGAAAGAAACAAGTTCCATCTTCTATGCATGCACACCCTCCACGGCATACACATGCTCCTCACGGACACCATCACACGTATGCTCATGTGTACACTTGTACACATTGTGGACGTAAGGGCCACCTTGCTAAATTTTGCTATGATAGATTACATGTTGATAATTTAGCAAAGAAATTTGTTTGGGTTAGAGAAGGGACTAACCCCCATGGACCCAAAAGAGTATGGGTACCAAAGACCACCCCTCCTTTGTTTAATGTAGGTGTGGGCTCTCACATGACGTGAGAGTGATGACACCTTGGAGTGGATGCGTTCCGGACTTAAAGGAAATCAATTGGATGCATCACTTTCAAGGGAAGATTTGGTGGAGATGACCACCACGTTTTGGAGACAAGGAAAGTTGCTTCTTTGGTTTCGGTAACTATCCTTTACTCCCATTTATTGTTTACATGCTTTCCATTTCATTGCTTATAGCATGTTTTGATGTTTTATAGCATGTTTCATTGTCTATGGATTAGTATGTTCATTCCATGTTTATTAGATCCTTGACATACATATATAGTATTTGAGACACACATGCTTATTTGAATCATACTTAGTGTTCTCACTTTAGTTTAAGCTATAATGTACATCATGAATCTAATACATGTGAATTTACATAATAATCATGTTTTAGTTTTATAATGATGATTTATTTTGTTTTGATGCTTCATGTTTTGAATATATGTTTAGATGTTAGTTTTCATTAAGACTAGGAATTATACTTGTTCATATAGTGGGCCACAAAAAATCTATATATGTTTGGGCTTGATTGCATATTTGTACCCATTAGATGTGCTAGTATAGTCTAGTTTTGATGATCCATACATTTTAGACTTGTATTCATATTCTTGGATTTATATGAGTTTTGATTTCATGTATATGTTTGTTTTGCCAAACTTGAAGATATACATGTATACCCTTGAGTCATTTGCCTTTCATGCAAATCTATATTTAGACTCAATTGTGTTTAGGGATATGTATGTATACTTCATGTTTGACAATTCATACATATACCTTGAAATGAAATTTGTTGTGATGAAAATTTAGTTTTTCATGTTTTCATGTTTATGTGTCAATATTTAACTTCATGTTTATGTCCATCTTATCCAAACTATTGACTATACATGAGTATCCTTTTGAGCCACGTGCCTTAATGCATATATCTTGTGGACTCTTTATGTTTTGGATATGTATGTATACTTTAGTTTGTATTAGACATACATATGCCGTGAAGATTAGATAGTTTTGATGATTTCATGTTTTAAAGAATAATTGAGCTTATTGCCTAATTTTCATATTTATGATCTTCATATTTTATTTGTACACTCACATCTATTGCTTGCTCATGTTTTGTTTTCATGAGTCTTATTTATGCCTAATTGAACTTGAGTGTTTGATATGATGTGAATTTCATGTTTATGAAAAACAATTTTGTTTTATTCCTTACTTGAAGGATTTCGTACTAGTTAACAAGTTTTCCATTTAACTAGTTGCGATGTTCTTCACTTTGGTAGAGTTTTTCAAACTAAGCTATAATTTTCAAATCTATCTTGAAAACCCCTACCTTCTAAGGGCGGTAGGATGGGAGATCATGTTCATGTATGCCCTAAATTAAAAATCTTTAAAACTTGAATTATGATTGGGTGGTAGATAATATGATGTATACACTTGAACTTATTGTTATGTCAATTGGTATCATTGAACTCTTTCAATTGTATCATTTTGATCTTCTTGTATACTCATATATGTTTTGTATGTATGTATGTTTTAAATTCCAAGTATATCAATTTCTATTGGTATCTATTTTTCATACATATATATGTTTGTGTTTATGCTAGTGCTTGAGTTTCAATTTTGTTTAAATTGATTACTTTTAAATTGTTATCAAGACTATGCATGACTTTAGTTTGTATTTCATAAAGGGGGAGAAAATTTGATTTTGTATTTCAATTGGTATTTGTACTCCCACTCTTTATGATTAAAAGTTGTTATTTTAAACATATGATGATTTTGTATTTGATCTTCTTGTTTATATGTTTTTTTAAATGAACAATTCTTACAATTGGTATCAATGTTTCTATGTAAAATCTTTTCATTGGTAAAATATTTACAATTGGTATCATATTTAAGAAATTCAAAATTTGTTTTAGTATCAAGATTCATGTTTTAGGAATTCAAGATTTATGTTTAATTACAATTGGTATTTCCAAATTTTGTTTAAAGAAAATATTCAAAGTTTTGATTTGTATTGCTTATATGCAAGGAGAGCTTAACATCTCTTCATATAGATTCATGTTGAGTGTATTGTATATTGAAGAGCTTCACATCTCTTCTTTATGTGGTACACGTGTGTAGGGGGAGCTTCACATCTCCTCTTATTCATTACATAATGTGTGTTATGTGAATTAGGGTTCCCTCCTTCATGTAATGCATATGTGTAGGGAAGCTAACTTAGCGTCTTCCTCTTCATGAATGTATATAGCATATAACACTTATTACACTTGTTTACTTTCTTTTGGTATCAAGATGCTTCATTGACATATTTTCAATTGATATCATGTTTTTTAAAGTCACCCCTTATTGACTTTGTTTTGTTTTAGACAAAAAGGGGGAGAACATTGTTTGCATTGTTTTGATTGACAAAAAGGGGGAGAAAGATTTTTACCCCTCATTTTATCTATGGTTTTGATTGTTTACCCCTTTGTTGATGATTGACAAAAAGGGGGAGAAGTATTTGAGTTTTATATGCATGCTTATGTTTTATATGCATATATTATGTTTTAATCTCAAGAATAGTAAGTTTGATTGATTTATAGAGTTTGCTTTGTAATTGGTATCTAGAGCATATTTTATGTTGAATATTCCATTGGTATCTAGAGCACCATGTTTATATGCATTTGTCATGCATTGCATATTATTGTTTATTTGTGTATGCATGAGTTAAGGGGGAGCTTCTTTGAAGCTTAACTTTAATCCATGCATATATATAACTCCATGAGTTTTGTCATCATCAAAAAGGGGGAGATTGTTGGCCCAATGGCCTTCCACTCTAGTTTTGATGATGATCAACACTCATGTAGTTATGTTTACTAATATTCTTGTGTTTCTAAGTTTCAGATCATTAACAGGATATTAGTTGGTGATTAGCTTCAACAAGATGATTAGAAGCTTATCATGGTGATTCCGGTGCCAAAGCTTAAAGATCATACCCTTTGCACTCGGTGGATCGCGTTTGGGAGCTAGTCTACTTGAAGATGGAGTTCCTCAAGGAAGACTTAGGTATCCTAGTTTAGATTATGAGTTTTAGATCCATTTGTAAAGCTTAGTATAGTTGATATGCTCAAGTGCACAAAACACACACGTTTCATGATTTGGTTTTTGGTTTTCATGAAGAATAGATCAAAACAAGTTTACATATGTTATATGTATAGTAGATGTTCTCTATTTATACATACATGCTTTAACTTGGTAAACAAACTTATTTTGACTATCCTATTCATGCTTTGGAAAAATCAAGTTTGATTAAAATACAAGTTTTGTTTTTGATAAATTTTGCAAGACACAAAAATAAATTGATATGTTGATATATTGTCTTGAAATTTTTATCACAGGTGTATGTTTTAATATAATATGATAAAACAAATTTTGTGAATTTTTTAGAAGTGTTAAAAGATTTTTAGAAAATATTTTACACTATTTTTCTGACCTGGACTGTGCTGACAGGCTGGTCGGTCGACCGGGACGGTCGACCGCACCAAAGGGCCGGTCGACCGATCCGGTCGACCGACGTGCACGGACGTGCACGTCTGTTAGGCACAGAGCCGGTCGATCGGGCCGGTCGACCGGGATGAGAGCTCTGCTCTCGGGAATTTTCGGTCGACCGGACCGGTCGACCGATGTTGCCCAACGGTCACATTTTTGACCGTTGGCGGTCGACCGGGCCGGTCGACCGGTGGCTGTCAGAACTGCCACATCAGCCTAACGGCTAGTTTTCTGGTTTGGCCTATATAAACCCTATTCATTTGGGATTTTGGCCAAGGTTTTTACAAGAGAAAAATCCCAGGTTTTCAGAAGTTTAAAACAAGTTTTTAAAAGAGTTTTTGGGCTTTAAACTTCTCATCTTGATTTGTTTTGGGTTTTTGGAAAATCAAAGAAAGCTAGGGTTTTGGGAGATTGTATTGTTTTGTATTTTCTATCTTCTACAAGTGATTTCCCAAGAAGTTTTTCTTTGTTGCTTGTTTCCAAAAACACCTAGTTTCCACACTTGAGCTATCTTCTATCCTAAACTATTAGGATCTTGTTTTTGTGGAAAAAGATAAGAGAAAAAGAAAGAGAAGTGTTTGAGGTTGTTTGTTGTAAACCTCATTGTTGTAAACCCTCCTTTTATTTGTGAATCCCTCTTCGGTAGAGGTGATCGGAGTGGTATTGGTTTGGATCCCTCAAGTGTGAGGTGATTGGGATTGTGGTTGTAAGCCTCTTAGGTAGAGGTGTGGTTGTTGGTTGACACCTCTAGTGTGAGGTGTTGTGGTTTGTATTGAGAGAGGAGTTCGGTACTCCTTGGGTTGTAAGAAATCCTCTTCGGTAGAGGTTCCCTCGGTGGGAGTTGAGATAGTGGAAATCCTACACGGTGGTGTAGGCGGGGATGTAGAGCAAGGTGCTCGAACCTCGAAACAAATCTTTGTGTTAGCGTTTGATCCATTGTCTCTCTTACCCTTACTCTCTTTACTTTGTGCAAGCATCATTCATTCATTGCATACATATCTTATACATTGCTTGTGTTGCCTTGCATCTTTTATATTGCAATTCGTTCTTATATGCTTGGCTTGATTGTGTGTGCACATATTTCTTATTGCTTGGATTGCTTGTGTGTGTGTGCCTAACTTGTACTCATCCAACAAGAGCTTCACATAGCGCCTCAACCCATTTCAAGGGGAATCAAGGGGAGTTAGTCCAGAGCCTCGCAAGGGGAATTCGGCTACTCTTGTTGTATTGTATTAGTTTGTGCATAATTTGCATTAGCTTCCGCATTTAGCGCACTTAGTTTGCATTTAGTTTCTTAGATTAGCACTTACACCTATTCACCCCCCCCTCTAGGTGTTTTTCATAACCTACATCTCTTCAACCCCCTCTCTAGTCCAAAATTGTAGTATTTATAGGCGAAAGAACCATCCGGAAGACGAGACGAGGCCACGCGTTAAAGATCAATGCGTGGGCCCACCATAGTGCCGCAGATCCACGGCAATACCAGGGACATAGGTCCCAGGTTTTGCTCTGTGGCTTTGTCCAGCTGCGAGAATCTTCTAGATGTTTCTGGTTTTGGGTAATTTGGATCTATTTTTTTTCAAATTCGTCCCTAATTTCTGGATCCAATATATCTTCTAGAAGCTCTTTAGATTGGTCTCTAAGTAATGTGATTTAATTACTTGAAGTTGAGTTTGATTAGGCTCTTATTTCAATCTTGTCATTGAACTCTTGATTATTTGCAAAATAGACCAAACCACAGTTAAGAAGCGATGTTTTATTCGTAACTTGGTAGGAAAATGCATATGATGATGCCGAATCGTAGACTAATCATACCCCCATACTTATCTTTTGCTCGTCTCGAGCAAAATAAGAAAAAAATGAAACTAAGAATGTTATTACACCACTATTGCAAGTGACGTGATTGCACTGAGCGTGCGCAACAGGCCGTTAAAACCTCTAAGTTTCCGCTAGAGGAGAAATTTTGTCTCCTGAGGGTTTTCAGTGGATTACACTCACAAAATGCATGAAGAAAAAAAATAAAAATAGTATTTTTAAAAATGTATTTTGAAAGAGAGAAAAGTTTTTGAAATATTTTTGTAAAAATTTAAGCGATCTGAGGTCATAAGTTCACCAAAAATTATTCTTTCTTAAACTTAGTTTTTATGTAAGATCTTATCATCAATTAAGGTAAGAATTTAAAATTGGATTGAATATTTTATCTTTCATAAAACCTAGATAATATGCACTTTTTGATAGTGTAGAGTTTTGAGATTTTTACTCCAACTATCAAGCCATTTATTTATTTATATTTTTCTTTTTTCTCTTAGTTTTCTTAGGTTTTTAGTTTATCCTGGTAGTGTGCCTTTAGCCGATGACTCTCAAATTAGATGATCTTAGAGCACTAGATGAGAAAACATCCCTCAAGCTTAAGGACTCGAGTAAACAACGCCACAAAACTTAGGGGGATTATTTAATTTTTTTACTACCGTTAGACGTGAATAATCATGCTTCTTGAGGCATAGTTATCTTTAATAAGTGATTTTTTATTCATATATACCATATATTTATTTTTTTATTTTTGTTTTATAGCATTTAGATCTTTATTTTCATCCTAAAATGTGTAAGTGTGAAGTGCATACTCTCTAAGGCAAAAATTTAAGATAAAATTATTTCTCCAATCTCTCTTATTTAATCTATAATTTTAGAAGATCCATTGTTTCAATTAGGTTTAAGATGTCATAATTAGGTTCCTTAGTTTCTAAGATCATCTTAATTTTTTTTAAAATAAATCAAAACGTTATCTATTATTTCAAAAAGATTTTAAAGCAAGAAAAAAATCCTATAAAAAATAGAGGATTCTAAAAATATCCTTAAAGAAGTAAAAATGAAAAAAAAAATTAAAAACTCTACGTTAGTAGACCCTCCCCCACACTTATCTCATGCATTGTCCTCAATGCATCGTGAATGCATGTATGCATGAAAATGCAGAGGGAAGGAGAAATCACCTCGAGGTGGTGGTTCCAATGGCGGTCTAATTGTGCATGAAATGCGACCCAATCAAAATTACATGGAGTTTGCAGGAACTTACCAGTGACCTCTCTAATATAACCCATAATTATGATGCATACATGTACATGGATAATTTTATTAAGAATTTTATCCCATCTAATTTTCAAATTTTCAAAATAATTTCAGAGTCATTATTATTAACACCTTTATCCCAGAATGGAGTGTTAAGTGATGGAATGATTGATTTGTAATCAAGAAAGACACGAACTATAATTGACTCAGGAAATTGACTGAAGTCAAGTAAAAGTTTAGGAGTCAAAATTTGTTCAGGAAGTGGATCCAAATCAAGAAGTTAAAACTCTAGTCCACATTTATTTCCCGCAATAGAATGTGACTTTCTAAGATTGGTGATTCAAGATAAAAAATGACAGGTATAGGAATTAAAACTAACTCCAAGATGTTGTTCAATTTAGATAACAAAACAGGAGTCAATATTGATTCAGGAATTTAAGCTGGATCACAAATTTAAAAATCTGGGTCACATTCTTGATTGAGTTCAATTTTATTAAAATAAGAACTTATCAATTTGTCAATAGGACTTTCAAAGGTATGGTATAGGTCAAATTCAAGGTTTTGATCTTGAAAGAATGATGATTTAATTTCACGATGAACGGGCACATGATCCAACGCTGACTCGGGAAAGTGATTAAAATCGGGTAAAGATACTGGAGTCAATACTGAGTCAAGAAGTGGAATTGAATTTTCAAGTTGAGATTCAGGATCACATTCATGCTCAAGTTCAATTTCAGGAAAGGGATAAATTGTCAAAATATCAATGTGGTTCTCAAAATTTTGATGTTGATTAAGTTCATATGGGTATGAAGAAATTGAATCTTAGTTTCCAAAACAACATGATTCTTAGGTCCAATCGATAGAGTTAGAGATAAAAGGATTGATCAAAGGTTGACAAGGGAGAATTTTCTCGCTCTTATCGATCAATTCACTCATTATTCAGTCTAACCTACAAATAGGTTGGGTAATAAAATCTCGACTCTGAATCGTGTCTCCTATACTCTGCCCATTTGGTTCTTTTTGAAAAGGTGAGTATGAAAGTCGGTTTTGGAACGTGAGGCAAAATTGTGAGTCCATCAGATTTTGAGATTATTGCTCGGACTCACACAAAGCTTCATACTCTTTTCCAGGATAGATTTTTTTATAGTTGGACGTTCTTAAAAAGAAGCATGTGAAGCTTGGTTCTGGAAAAATGGTAAGTCCAACATGTTTTGAGATTGTTGCTCGGACTCACATAAGTCTTCCATACTAATTTCCAGGATAGATTTTTTTACAGTTGGATGTTCTAGAAAAGAAGCATGTGAAGCTTGATTCTAGGAAAATGGTGAGTCAAATATGTTATGAGAATGTCGCTTGGACTCACGCAAGAGTTTCTTATTCTTTTTCAAGACTGATAGTTGTTCATTTTGAAGAGGTGGGACTGAGTATGAAACTTGAAAATATAGTGAAATTGGGGAGTCCAACATTTTCTGAAATTGTCGTTCGGCCTCTTTCATGGCTTCTGTACTATTTTCTAACTCAGATTTTTCTTCTATGGGTTGTTCTAGAAAAGGAGTATATGAAGCATGATATGGAAAAGACTGTGAGGATTGTGAGTCGATCTTGTTTTGTTGGGACTCAAGCATAGCTTGCATGGCTTTCATACTCTTTTCTAACTCGGATTTTTCATCTATGGGTTGTTAGAGAAAAGGAGTATATGAAGCTTGGTGTCAGCAAGATTGTGAATGGAGCTTGTTTTGTTGGGACTCAAGCATGGCTTGTACAACTTCCATGCTCTTTTTAACTCAGATTTTTCTTCAACTGGTGGTTCTAAAAAAGGAGTATAGGATGCAAAATTGGGGAATGATATTATGAAAATTGTGGATAAGGTGGTAGAGAAATTAAGTCAGGGGAGGTGAATCCCTATTGACTCTGTGAAGAGTGAAAATTACTTTGAGAATTGTGGTCATAAGATTGGGGATTTGGGTCATATTGAGTCGGATAAATCCAATCCGGCCTATTCGATTGGTTCATGTTATATAAAGCCAAGTTGGAGTTATCCGAGTAAAATTAGAAGTCAGGGTGAAATATAAATTTATATTAGGATTGAAAAAATTATTGTTGATGAAATTCATTCCACAAATAAACATAAACAAAAAAGAAAAAGCAAACAAACAAATAAAAGAAAGGAAAAAAATTCAAAACCAAGCCTATACTAGGGTTGACCTAAACCTAGATGAATCCTAACTGGTCGACAGTCCAGGAGAGGGATATTACAGTATCGGACCATGAGTTAATCAGAGGTAGGAAAAATATATGGTGGGAGATATCCGTGCATAAGCAACAGGCCTTAATTATACTAAACCACCGGATCATCGAGGCACAACCTCTTAATCCCTAACCATAGACATCGATTTGGCAAGAGCCCGGTACTAACAACTTTCTCCCGAGGTCAATCTTTTAATGAGTCCTAGATATCCCTAGGAGCTAACGTCTATCAATTTTTATTAAGACTTGGGTTGTGTAAGTGGGGATGTGGTTTTTTGGGCTAAGAAACAGCAATGACTTTCCCACCTTATCTTGTATTGGGTTATGCCCTTAAGTCCAATTCGTGCAAGTGTGTAATATAGACAAGTATAACACGCAAAGTGAGTAAATCACCCACGTGTTTGTCCTAAGTTATATGCAATGCAATATGCACACCTCAGTCCAGATCACAATAACAGAACAAAATATAGTATATTAGAATGAAATTTGACAAGTCCTACGTTGCAAATGTCTAAACTGTATTAATAGCATCCAATTACTGATTTTAGTTCTTACTTATTGCAGTGTAGGCAATCAAAGTAAAAAATAGCAGCAGAATATAACAGTTTTTTGCAACTTGAAGAATCCTGCAAAAGATGGAGACTAGGGGCTAGGAATTGGCCGCATTTTCGCGGCTTCCAAAGCCATGGTGCCGCAAGCTTATGGAGGCAGGGTTCCTGCTTTCTAGAGTAGGGACATGCAAGCAAAGGTAGAGTTCTGCAATGTTCAGTTTCTGCAAAAATTAACCTGCACACTAAAACAGAAAAGAAAATGTTAACAAAACTGTGAGTTCAAACAATTCCCATCCCCGGCAACAGCGCCAAAATATGGTCGGGGTTAAACCGCACGAAAACATATCTTTTAGAAAATCAATGGAAGTGCCATGGTGCTTTGGCTTTCTCGATACTTTTGTTATAACATATAGGCTATACGGTAGGGATGGGAGGCGATAGATGCATTAACAGTTCCATTTCACATTATTTGTTAACAAGCTTTTCTTTGTTAAAGAAAGAGAAAAGAATAAGAAAAAACTAGAAGTGATAGGTGGAGAAGGGGATGAAAACGGCGATGTGAAAAACAATCAAGAATGGTATTGGTAGTTTTGGAATCGGTAAAAAAAATAAGGAAGCAGAAAGCGAGGTAAAACACGAAGTGAAAAGTGATTGAGAAAATAGAAGAGTGATAAACTTGTGGTAAAAAGATGAAAACAAGAGTGAACGAAGAAGATGACAAAAACATGATAAGAAAATAATAAAAGAATTTTTAAATTTGTTTTTAAAACAAAGTAAAAAGAGAAAAAAATCTTGGCTACTAACTATTAAGTGCTCCATAAATCATGCTAATCTCTTAGTGATAGTTGCCTCACATGAATCCTTGGCCATCACTAATCCTTAAATTCTTCAAGAGACGATACAAAGCATAGCACATGAAATGATCTTGACATTAAAACTTGCATTTAAACCAAGCTGATGCAAACATTAGATTATCAAAATCATTAATAGCATGCATGAAATAAGAGAGTTAGCTTGTTGGCAAGTTAGCAAGTTTGAATGTTAGAATCCATCATCATGAGCCAGCAATGGCCCTTGCAACAGCAAGGCTTGTAGAGGCTATTTGATTCATGTGAATTATCAAGTAAGGGGTTAGATGATTAGTGGTTAGTAGTTAGGTTGCCATGAAAAAAAGTTAGCTAGTCATGTTAGAGGTTAGAGAAGAAACTATGAAGAAAAAGAGGAAGCTTTCATAAATTGTCACTATCTATTACATCAATCTCTCTCTTTCCCTCCTGAATCAACTCTGTCCTAATATATGATCTGAAATAAAAAGTAAATACAATAGAAGAAGAAGTAGAATACTACACTAATCTATACTAAATGAGAGAAAACCCTACTTACAACTCTCCAACCCTGTCTCTGGTCCAAAATTGCAGTATTTATTTGAAAAAACCATCTGGAAGAACAAGACGAGGTCGCGCTCGAAGATCGATGCGTGGGTCCACCATAGTGCCGCGGATCCGCGGCTATTGCTAAGGACTTAGGTCCCTGGTTTTGCTCTGTGGCTTCGTCCAGCTGTAAGGATCTTCTAGATATTTCTAGTTTTGAGTAAATTGGATCCGTTTTTCTTCAGATTCATCCCCAGTTTCTGATTCAATGTATCTTCTAGAAGCTCTCTAGATTGGTTTCCAAGCAATTTGATTTAATTACCTGAAATTGTGTTTAATTAGGCTCTTATTCTGACTTACCCTTGAACTCTTGATTATCTGCAAAATAGACCAAATACGGTTCAGAAGCAATGTTTTATTCATAACTCAGTAGGAAAATGCGATATGATAATATTGAATTGTAGGCTAATCATATGATAATAAAAAGAAAGCAAGTAAATAATAATGAAAGAGAAATTAAAAAGAAAAGAATAAAAGAACCTTATTATTGATGTTGCCATCTTCAATTACAAAATCTCTCTCCTTCTTTACAAATCACTCTTGAACTAAACCTTAAAAAAATTACAAAAAAAATTTGAAAAAGAAACTAAAAAAAATTCTAAGTATTGATCTCTAGAATTTACTCTGACATATTTTTCTGCTACTATCTCTAGGGTGGTATTTAAGGAGAAATAGATGGTAGACTCTCAGTTGAAGATTTACACCCAACAGCTAAAGAGGAGAGCATAGAAATGACGTGTTTCCGCTACTTTTCACGCATTTCTGTAGCAAATGTATGGTGGATTGGGTTGCGTTTTTTGCTCTGGCTTCTTCTCGTCCGTCCATCAGATGATATATCCTTAGAATCTTCATTTGAATAATAGATTTTGAAAAATATTCTTTTCTAGATAACTTGGGAAGCAAGTTATCTCCAAATCCGAGTTTAAATTTGAATTCTCCCCTTTATCTTTGATTTGGAGCTTAAGTAACCTGAATTTAAGTTGATTTTCTCCTTTATCTTAAATTAGGATTGATATTATCTCTGAATCCTTGTCTTCCTCTTGATTTTAAATTGATTTAAATTAAAATCTGAGTTTAAATAGAATAATTGGATAAGTTAGAGGCTTCCTTCATCCTTATCTTTTTATTTAAATAATTACACATCATAAAAAAAGAGGGTTAAATAGAAAAATTAAATAAAATATAATCAGGGATAAATGTGCAAATGTGACAATAAATATACAAATATGAAATGTTATTACATTCCCACACCTATCTTTAGCTCGCCCTCGAGTAAAACAAATAAAAAAAACTAAACTAGCCATCATAACTTACTTTCGTTTGCACTTAGCACGTGTAAAAAACTATTAAACCTCTAGGTTAGCCCTAGAGGATGAGGTTTTTCTCGTGAGGATTTTTAGTGAATTATACCCACAAAATCTATAAAAGAAAGAAATAATAGATAAGAAAGGACTACGATAAAAAATATAACAAAAAATAGGAATAACTGAAAAAAAGAAAAGAGATTTTTTTCTATTTCACAACAAATGGTCACTAGATATTAAATTCATAAGTTTCCAACAAGTTTAAGCATAATCAAGTTCAATCATAAAATCAAGAAATCTAATCATCTTTTCTTAGAGATTTAAATTCAATATTTTCACACCAATCTTTCCTAAGTCGTCCAATCCTATGCATCTTTGTATATGTGAAAATAGTTTTACCTTGGGAGTATTTGATTCAACTTCACCTTTTTTAAATATATATGCATAATTTTTTTTAGAAGAAGTTTGAAGTATTACCACTTCGTTATCCTTTAAGCACTTCTTTTTTTAATATATATAACTCATCGAATTTTCTTTTGTATAAATATTGAGGCTTCTTGAGGACCTAATACCTAACTAATTGATTGTAAGATGTGCTAATACATATAATATATTTATATATATTTTTTTCAATCTTACCTAATTACCTTTCGCGTAAATACCAAGGCTTGCTTAGGCCAAAGTATCTAGCTAATCAATAATTAGACTTGTTTATTTTTCATATATATATGTAATTTTCTTTTTTAATCTTTTTTATACTATATTTTAAAATAGGCTAAGCTATCATCACCATCCCAAGCATAAAACTTATGTGAACGTATATATAAGATGCATAATCATGTCAACAAATTCTAGATGATGTTTATTTTTCAAAAATTTTATCTCTAAGTTAAAAATTATAGATTCTTTCAAATTGATCTTACTATCAAAATTTCAAACTTTGTTAGATTCTTAATTCTTTAAAAACTCGTTATACTTTTTGTAATATATATATAATATATATATATATATATATATATATATATATATATATATATATATATATATATAAAGAATTTATCTTAAGAAAACTATGTTAATAACTAAACTATGTTAGGTATGTAGTGAAATCCTCCCCCTCACCTATCTCATGCATCGTCCTCAATGTATGAATGAATGCATTTGTCATGAAGAAGAAAGGAAAGGAAAAATATTATCTCAAGGTGGTGGCTCCGGTGGTGGTCGGATTGAGTCAAGAGTTGCTGTCCAATCTAAAAATTCAGAATTTCAAGGAACTCATCTTTGATGACCTATTTCCTATAGCTTTTTCTCCAACCCCTAGACTGAATAGGATCATGTATGGTCTTGTCATAAAAATCATCCCGGTTATATGACCAATCTTGGAATATCATCTCGGAGTCATAATAATCTACAGTTTGGTCCAACAATGGAATGTGAGTTGGTGAAATGATTGATTTGAGCTCAAGAACGAAAGAAACAAAACTCAATACTGCCTCGAGAATATGGCTTAAATCAAGTTTAGGTTTAAGTGTCGGTTTTGGTTCAATAGTTGGCTCCAAATCAAAGAATTTAAGTTTACATTAATGATCCATCAATGGAATGTGACTATACAAAATAGGTGGATCAATTTCAAGATCTATGGGTATAGGAATCAATATCGATTCGGGAATTGGGTCCAAATTGGGTAAAGATACTAGAGCCAACATAAATTAGAAAATTGAAATTGAATTACAAAGTTGGGGATCAGATTCACATGCACAATCAAGTTCAATTTTCTTGAAGTGAAAACTTGCCAATTTATCCAAGGTTTGGGATTGATCAAGTACAGGTTGGTGTGTTGAAATTGAATCTTAGTCAAAGTCTTCAAGACACCTGATTCGTGGGTCTCATCAATGTGGCATGAAGTGTCAGGAATGGTCAAACATTGATGATAATGAAGAGTTTCCCCATTCCTATAATGGTTCTCCCATTTGCTTATTGTTGTTTCTAACTTATTGATAGCATGGATATAGGCTTCTATACTCTTGTCAAAGTCAGTAGGTTCTTCTTGTTGTGGTGGGACTTAGCAAATTGACTATGGATCTTGAAGTTTTAAATTTTGATAGGATCGTGAGTCTTTCAACTTTTTAAGTCGTCGCTCGACTACTTCTAGAATCTTATCAAAGTCAGATTTTTCTTCTATTGAGCGATCTTGACAAGGAGTATACGAAGATAAATGTTGGAAGGTGGTTGACCATATGACTCGGGAGAGTTGTATCCTCATTGACTCGGTGAAGAGTAGAGATGATTATTCTGACTTTGTTCATAATATTGGGCTTAGGGCATGTGTTGAGTTAGATAAAATCAATCCGGCGCACTTGGTTGGTTAAAGTTATGCCATGCCAGTTGGTGAAATTCAAGTCGAAAGAGGTCGCGGTGAAATATGGATTTACATTTGCATGGAAACAATTATAATTATAATCAATATCACATAAAAAGCAAATCTAAACAAAGAAAAAAATCTAGTCTATATTAGTGTAGACCTTAAACCTAGACGACTCTTAACTGGTTAAACTATCCATGGGAGATATATTGCAGCAATCTAACCGCAAGTTAATCGACCAGGTAGGCGGCAAGATCAGTGGGAGCTATCTGTGCTAGAGCAACGAACCTAATTATGCCAAACCTCTATTCTTTAAGGTTTTGCCTCTTAATCCTCTACGTAGTCACCGATTTGAAAAGAGTCAAAGTCTAACAACTTCATCCTTTGGTCAATCTCCTATTGAGTCTGATATATCCCTAGAGCCAATGTCTATTCAGATTTTAATTAGGATTGGGTTAGCAAGTGAGAAGATGGTTTGTGAGCAAAGAAAGGGTCATATGACTTTTCCACTTCATATTGCTTATGGGTTTTGCCCTCAAGTCATTTTCATGCAAGTATGGAAGTATATAAACAAGTAATCACTGAAAGCAATTATAAATTACCAAAAGTGTTTCCTAATCTAGATACAATGCATACGTACCTTATTGCCAACACTCTTTAACAGTAGTAAAATGAAACGAATTAAATGAATGCCTCAATATCTAACCATTTTTAAGCGATTACAAGCATGAGTTAATGTTAGATTAAAAATCAATGTGTAGAGCAGATTAACATGGAAAAATATTAACCGCAGAAGATATAAAAGTGCAATTCAATCACCCTGCAAAGAAGCAGGGTGACAACTCCACTATGTATCTGTAGAAATGTAGCTTTTTCGTGTTTGTGCGGCTTGGTTCTGGAGTCTGGTGCTCTACCTTCTTGGTTAGTCACAAAGTCTCTGTTGATGTTCTGCAATTGCAATTTCTTGTGACTGCCCCTGCACACAAAAATAGGGAATAAAAATTAACCAATTAGTAAATAAAAGAAATATCTTCCTCTCTGGCAACGACGCCAAAATTTGATTGAAAAAAGATAGAGTTTAGAAAAGATGTTATCTGAGATTATGGTGCTCTCTGATTTCTTGCAATTTAACTGTAGTAGCAGTAGCTATACGGATCGATCCACAGGGAGAGATGTGATGGAAGCATTTCTGTATCTTTTTAACACTAAATTGGTTAAGTGTTTCTTCTTTGTTTTGAAAAAAAAAACAATTCTATGTGTTAGAGATAGAGGCAGAAATAAAAAGATGAAGATAGAATTTGATTAGAAACTAGGGTTTTGAAAAGAAATAAAGAACAAGATTTATAAATCATCTACCACCACTAACTTACTAAGTTATACTAGAATATACTTCACTTTTGATCCTAAAAGTTATACCTTGGAGTTGCATTCAATTCACGTAAGATACACAAGATAAAAAAATTCTATTTGAAATAATCACTAACTAAAACTTAACATTAGATTATCAAAGCCTTCTAAGTATAGAATAAGAAGAATAAATAGAATTCAACATTAAACTATTAAGGTAATCTAAACATAGAATAAGAAAAACTATTGACTAGTATTAGCAAATAATAAATTAATTATTCATCGTCAAGTGCCTTCAAGAATATTAGCTTATTCTAAAGTTTAAGCATGCATATGATTCAATCAGTCATCTAATACAAACTAGAAGTAGTGATGGGTAGAGACTAATATGTCATGAAATAAGTTAGCTACGCATGATAGAAATTAAAAAAAGTATGGTAGAAAGAAGATTGCATGATAATAAAGAGAAAGCAAGTAAATAACAGTGAAAGAGAAATTGGAAAGAAGAATAAAGAACATTGTTATTGATGCTGTCACCTTCAATTATAAAACTCTCTCCTTTACAAATCCCTTTTGAGCTAAACCTTAAAAAATTAAAAAAAAAATTCAAAAAAGAAACTTAAAAAATTCCTAAGTATTGATCTCTAGAATTTACTCTGAGATATTTTCTGATACTACCTCTAGGGTGATATTTATAGCAGAAGTAGATGGTAGACTCTCAGTCGAAAATGTACATCCAACAGCCAAAGAGGAGACTATAGAAATGTCGCATTTCTATAGCTTTTCATGCATTTTTGCGGCAATCTAATGGTGGATTGGGTTGCGTTTTTTGCTCTGGCTTCATCTCATCCATCCACCAGAAGATATATCATAGAATCTTCATTTGAACTCTGGATTTTAAAAGATATTAATTTTAAAAGATATTTTTTCTAGCAAGTTATCTACAAATCCAAGTTTAAATTTGTATTCTTCCTATTTATCTTTGACTTGGAGCTTAAGAAACTTAGGTTTAAGTTGATTTTCTCCTTTATCTTAAATTAGGATTGGGATTATCTCTGAATTATTATCTTCTTCTTGATTTCAAATTGATTTGAATTGAAATCTGAATTTAGATAGGATAATTGAATAAATTATAAGATTTCTTCATTCTTATCTTTCTATTTAAATAATTGCATACCATAAACAAAAAGAGGGTTAAATAGCAAAATTAAATAAAATATAATCAGTGATAAATGTGCAAATGTGGCAATAAATATGCACATATGAAATGTAATCACACCCACACACCTATCTTTTGCTCGCCTTCGATCAAAACAAATAAAAAGAAAAACTTAACTAGTTATCCTAACTCATTTTCGTAGGAATCACGATTGCACTTAGCACGAGTAACAAGGTGTTAAATCTCTAGGTTAGCCTTAGAGGACGAGTTTTATCTCGTGAGTATTTTAAGTCAATTATACCCACAAAACCCATAAAAGAAAGAAATAATAGATAAGAAAGGACAAAGATAAAAAGAGTAATAAAAAATAAGAATAGCTGAAAAATAAAGAAAATATGTAAACAAAAAAGAAAAGAGATTTTTATTTTTTATTTCATAACAAGTAGTTACATATATTAATTTCATAAGTTTTCAACAAGTTTAAGCATAAACAAGTTCAGTCATAAAATCAAGAAATCTAATCATCTTTCTTTAGATGTTTAAATTCAATATTTTCACCCCAATCTTTTCTAAGCCTTCCAATCCTATGCATCTTTGTGTAAATGAAAATAGTTTTAACTTGGGAGTATTTGATTCTACTTCACCATTTTTAGAGGTTTAAATTTAATACAAAATTTTTTTGGAAGAAGCTCGAAGTATTACCACTTCGTTGCCCTTTAAGCACTTCTTTTTTTTTT
Organism: Agave tequilana; assembly: GCA_038442645.1. Classification (NCBI taxonomy): domain Eukaryota; kingdom Viridiplantae; phylum Streptophyta; class Magnoliopsida; order Asparagales; family Asparagaceae; genus Agave; species Agave tequilana. The sequence continues at coordinate 103,802 of JAVJIF010001962.1, forward strand.
GATATATATAACTCATCTAATTTTTTTGTGTAAATATCAAGACTTCTTGAGGTTCTAATACCTAACTAATTGATTATTAGATGTACTAATACATATTATATATGCGTTTGTGTGTGTGTGTGTGTTTTTTCAAACTTACCTAATTACCTTCTGTGTAAATACCAAGGCTTACTTAGGCTAAAGCACATAACTAATCAATAATTAGATTTGTTTATTTTTCATATATATGTAATTTTCTTTTTTTATCTTTTTATCCTATATATTCAAAACAAGCTAAGCTATCATCATCATCCCAAGTATAAATCTTATGTGAACATGTATATAAGATGCATAATCATGTCAACAAATGCTAAATGGTATTTATTTTTCAAATTTTTTATCTCTAAGTCAAAAATTGTAGATTTTTCAAATTGATCTTACCATCAAAATTTCAAACTTTATTAGATTCTTAATTCTTTAAATACTCGTTATACTTTTTGCAATATATATATATATATATATATATATATATATATATATATATATATATATATATATATATATATATATATATAATTATCTTGAGAAAACTATGTTAATAACTAAACTAAGTTAGGTGTGTTAGTGAAATCCTCTCCCACACCTATCTCATGCATTGTCCTCAATGTATGAATGATTGCATATGGGAAAAAGAAGAAAGGGAAGGAAAAATATTATCTCAAGTTAGTAGTTCTATTGGTGATCAGATTGGGCCAAGCGTTGCTACCCAGTCTAAATAGTTTGAAGTTTCAAGGAACCCATCTTTGATGATCTCTTCCCTATATACATTTTTACAACCCCTAAAGTGAATAGGATCATGTATGATCCTGTCACAAAAATCATCCCGGTTATATGACCAATCTTGGAATATTATCTCGGAGTCATAATAGTCATCACCTTAGTCCAACAATGGAATGTGAGTTGGTGAAATGATTGATTTAAGCTCAAGAACGAAAGAAACAGAAACCAATACTGACTCGAAAATATGGCTTAAATCAAGTTTAGGTTCAAGTGTTGGTTTTGGTTCAATAGTTGGCTACAAATCAAAGAATTTAAGTTCACATTAATGATCCATCAATGAAATGTGACTATACAAAATAGGAGGATCAATTTTAAGATCTATGGGTATAGAAATCAATATCAATTCAGGAATTGGGTCCAGATTGGGTAAGGATACCGGAGTTAACATAAATTCAAAAATTGAAGCTGAATTACAAAGTTGGGGATCAGATTCAGATTCGTAATCAAGTTCTATTTTCTTGAAGTGAAAACTTGCCAATTTATCCAAGGTTTGGGATTGATCAAGTATAGGTTGGTGTGTTGAAATTGAATCTTGGTCAAAGTCTTCAAGACACCATGATTCGTGGGTCTTGTCAATATGGCTAGATGTGTCGAGGATGGTCAAACATTGATAAGAAAGAGTTTTCTCATTCCTATAATGATTCTCCTATTTGCTTATTGTTGCTTCTAACCTATCGATAGCCTGGATATGGCTTCTTACTCTTATCGAAGTTAGTAGGTTCTTCTTGTTATGGTGGGACTTGGCAAATTGAGTATGGATCTTGAAATTTTAAATTTTGATGGGATCGTGAGTCTTCCAGCTTTTTAAGTCGTTGCTCGATCACTTATAGAATCTTGTCGAAGTCAGATTCTTCTTTTATTGAGTGATCTTGACAAGGAGTATCGAAGCTAAATGTTGGCAAGGTGATTGACCATGTGACTCGAGAGAGTTGTATCCCCATTGACTCGATGAAGAATAGAGATGATTATTCTGACTTTAGTTCATAATATTAGGGTTGGGACATGTGTTGAGTTAGACAAAACCAATCCGGCACACTTAGTTGGTTAAAGTTATGCCATGCCGGGTTGGTGAAATTCGAGTAAAAAGAGGTCAGGGTGAAATGTAGATTTACATTTGCATGGAAATTCGAGTCAAAAGAGGTCGGGGTGAAATATGAATTTACATTTATATGGAAAAAATTATAATTATAAATCATATCACACAAAAAACAAATTAAAACAAAGAAAAAAATATAACCTATGTTAGTGTAGACCTTAAACCTAGATGACTCCTAACTGGTTAAACTGTCCACGAGATGTATATTGCAGTAATCTAACCACAAGTTAATCGTCCAGGTAGGTAGAAAGATCAGTAAGAGATATCCGTGTTAGAACAATGGGCCTAATTATACCAGACCTCTGTTCTTTTAGGATTCGCCTCTTAATCCCCTACGTACTCACCGATTTGACAAGAGTCAAACTCTAACAACTTTCTTCTTAGGTCAATCTCCTATTGAGTCTGATATGTCTCTAGGGCTAATGTCTACTCAGATTTTAATTGGGATTGGATTAGTGAGTGAGGAGATAATTTATGGGCTAACAAAGGGTCCTGACTTCTCCACCTTATGTTGCTTATGTGTTTTGCCCTTAAGCCTTCTTCGTGCAAGTGTCCAAGTATTTAGAAAAGTAATCACTCAAAGCAATTATAAATTATCCAAAAGTGTTTCCTAATCTAGATACAATGCATATATGCATTATCTTCAGCGCTATTCAATAGTAGTAAAAAGAAAAAAAATTAAACGAATGCCTATGATGCAAAGTCTAACTGTTTTTAAGCGATTACAAGCACGAGTTACTGTTGGATTAAAAATCAGTGTGCAGAGTAGATTAACATAGAGAAATAATAACTGCATAAGTTATAAAAGTGCAATTCAATCACCCTGAAAAATGCAGGGTGACCAACTCCACTACATAGCTGCGAAAATGCGGGTTTTACCGCTTGCATGGCTTAGTTAGGAGTCAGGTGCTCTGTCTTCTTGAACAGAGTCACAAAGCCTCTATTGATGTTCTGCAATTGCAAATTTCATGAGAGTGCAGTGTTCTCTGATTTCTTGCAATTTAATCGTAGTAGCAGTGGCTATACGGGTCGATCCTTAGGGAGAGATGCGATGAAAGCGTTTCAGTTTCGTTTTAAACACTAAATTAGTTAAGTGGTTCTTCTTTGTTTTAAAAAAGTAAGTGTTAGAAGTAGAAATAAAAAGATGAAGATAGAATTTGATTAGAATTAAGATTTACTTATCATTTACCACCACTAAATTACTAATCTATTCTAGAATATACTTCACTTTGGATTAGTTATACCTTCGAGTTACAATCAATTCAAGTAAGATACATAAGATGAAAAAATTCCCATTTGAAATAATCACTAACCAATATTTAAATAATCACTAACCAAAATTTAACATTAGACTATCAAAGCCTTCCAAGCATAGAATAAGAAGAATAATCAGAATTCAACATTAAACTATCAAGCCAATTTAAGCATAGAATAAGAAAAATAATTGAGTAGTATTAGAAAATATTAGATTGCTTAGTCATCATCAAGTGCCTTCAAGAATATTAGCTTATTCTAAGGTTTAAAAATGCATATGATTCAATCGGTCATCTAACACAAACTATAAGCAGTGGTGGATAGACACTAACAAGTCATGAAATAAGTTAGCTACGCTTGATAAAAATTAAAGAAAGCATGATAAAAAGAAGATCGTATGATAATAAAGAGAAAGCAAGTAAATGACAATGAAAGAGAATTAGAACGAAGCATAAAAGAACCTTGTTATTGATGTTATCACCTTCAATTACAAAATCTCTCCCCTTCTTTACAAATCACTCTTGAACTAAACCCTAAAATATTACAAATGAAATTCGGAAATGAAACTAAAAAAATCCTAAGTAATATTCTCTAGAATTTACTATGAGGTATTTTTTTTCTACTGCCTGTAAAGCCGTATTTATAGGAGGAGTAGATTGTAGACCCAGTCGAAGATGCATACCCAACCGCCAAAGAGGAGACCATAGAAATGTCGCATTTTCGTGGCTTTTCATGCATTTTCGCGGCAACCTCATGGTGGATTGGGTTGCATTTTTGGCTCTGGCCTCATCTCATCTATCCATCCTGTAAGTTCACCTAGAGGGGGGGTGAATAGGTGATGGCTAACCTAATGGTCACTTAATGCCAAATAATGCGGAATTAAAAACTATTATGACCTAAACTAAACTCTTACACTAAACACCACGTATAACACAAGAGTGTTGCCGAATTCCCCGTGAAGGGCTCTGGACAAACTCCTCTAGATTCCCCTAGATAAGGGTTGAGGTGCCGCGTTGGCTCTCTTGGTTGAATACAAGTGTTAGCAAACAATCCCACGCATGTATATCAATGAGCACAAATGAATATATCAAGCATATAAAGATAGACAATAAAAGTATGCAAGATATAAAGGAGACAAAGAGAGAGAGAGTGAGCAATCGCAAACACAAAGGGTTTGTTTCGAGGTTTGAGCACACTTGCTCTACATCCCCGCCTTCGACACACGAAGGATTTCCACTATAATCGATCCCAATGGATCACCCAGTGCCGCAACACCTACAACTCTCGGACTCCCTAGTCCGTACACACCGCAAGCCCACCGGCTCGCCGAGGCCGCACCTCAAACACGGAGTTCACACACGAACTCGAAACCACCGAGTCCCCACTAGGACCCGAAACAATGCGAACACAACCGTCCGCCTCCTCAAAGGAACAAAGTAGAACTTTGGTGATCACAACTCTTGATCACCTAAAATCCTCTCACAATAACACTCCCTATAGGGTAGTATAGCAATGGATAGCTCAAGTGTTTATGTGAGAAAACAAGGATTGAGATGGTGGAGGAAAACTCAAAGAATCACTTTTACACTTTTGATAAAACTTTCCTTTTGATTAGAAATATTTGCTCTCAAATATGTGGAGAAAACCTTTTGAAAGGATCAGAAAAACTGGCTTGAAAGCTCTCCTAAAATCTTAGAGAAAAACAATGACCAAACCCCCAAATTTATAGGCTGTCAAAAACTAGCCGTTGGGGTCTGTCAGACCTACCGGTCGACCGTCCGGTCGACCGCCAACGGGCAAAAATCTGACCGTTGGAGCCTCCGTTCGACCGCCCGGTCGACCCAAAAGAACAGAGAGCACTGCTCTCAGTTCCGGTCGACTGGGTCGGCAGACCGGCCATCTGCCAGGTCAAGGCGTGCACGTCGTGCACGTCGGTCGACCGAGCCGGTCGATCGACTTCAGCCCTAGTCGACTTGGTAGGTCGACTAGTCGACTTGGCTGAAGCCTGGAACAGAAAATCTGGGATTAAAACTTGGTCTTTTGGCTCACGTAAAAATCCCATAAAATACATAAAAATCTACAAAAATAGTTTTACCAATATACTTTGATAAACAAACATGCTTGCACAAAATCAAGGCATGTTATAAATGATTTGGACTATTTTTGTAAGTTGAAAATATTGGCTCAATTGAAAACTTGTATTTTTCTAAAACTTGTTTTCCAAACTTCTTCATGATATAAAAACAAGATATTTTGAATTCATTAAAGCATAGTGTGTATGGATATGATCCACTACACAATTAAGATGAAATATCTATGTTTTTTGCATTAAGCTCTAAATATGGTTTTGGATAAAAGACATGCATATAAAAAAATTCCAAAAACCAAAAAGTATTTTTCCAAAATGAAAGTCTTTTCTAAATCTGAAAATTCTTTTATGAAAAGACAACTAAATCAAGAGTGTGTGTGATATATATACTTGAGCAATCCACTAACTACTCTATCCTTTACATTTTATCTAAAAATAAAATCTTCTAAAACAAACTTAGACTCAAGTCTTCATCTTCTTGAAGTCTTCACTTGAAGCCTTCTTGACTTGGTCCAAACACCGTGCTAGCTCCAAAATTTTGACTTCAAATCCTTTGTTGAAGCTATACACCTACTAAAATCTTGATCATAAATCTGACACTAATTAAACACAAGATCATTAGTACTATAACTACATCAGTTGATCATTATCAAAACTAGAGTGATGGGCCTTTGGGCCAACAATCTCCCCCTTTTTGATGATGACAAAACTCATGAAGTTATATATGCATGGATTAAAGTAAAGCTTCAAAGAAGCTCCCCCTTAACTCATGCATAACAAATAAACAATAAATATGCAATGTATGCTCATAAACATGTATGCAAATGTATGGAGATAAAACAAATCAAATCTTTTTCTCCTATTTGCAGAACAAAACATATATGCATAAAACATAAATTCTACTAACATGCATATAAATCTCAAATTCTTCTCCCCCTTTTTGTCAATCATCAACAAAGGGGTTGAAGTAAAAACAAAACAAATTTTTCTCCCCCTTTTTGTCCGAAACAAAGAACCAATGAAGGGTAAAACAAATCGATCAATAAGGGTTATATGTGATATACATTCATGAAGAGGAAGATGCTAAGTTAACTTCCCTACATATATGCATTACATGAAGAAGGGATGACAAGCCCTAACTCACATAACACATAATATGCAATGCATAAGAGGAGATGTGAAGCTCCCCTACACACGTGTATCACATAAAGATGAGTTGTCAAGCTCCTCAATATAAGATACACTCAACATGAATCTATATGTAGAAGAGATGTGAAGCTCTCCTTGCATATAGGCAATATAAATCAAAATTTTTGAATTTTTCTTATAAAACAAAATTTTGAATTTTCTCAATAAAACAAATTTGAATTTTGATATCAATTTTGAAAATGATCAATTGTAAAATAGTGATCAATAGTAAAGTAATGATCAACCATATTGATACCAATTTAAAAACAAATGCATAAGCTTAAAAAAAAAGATTTGAATTAAGCTTAGCATAAACCAACTTTGTGCTTTAAAAATGTAAATCAATTTTAGCTCAAGCACAAAATCAATCATATATATGTATGAAAAATGAGTATACCAATTGAAATTGATACATACATATATATAAAACAAAATATGAGTATATACAAAACTAGAGTCAAATCGATACCAATTGAAATGATTCAATGATACCAATTGAAGCAATAATAGGATCATGTGTATATCTCATAAACTACTAATTTGAAGAATAAATAACTAGTATAAATTGATTTTTGAAAAACTAGTTAAAGATCCTTCAAAATACAATAAATCATATGTTTTTCATGAAACAAAACTAAATACACAAAATTTACACTCATAGTCTATAAAACTCAAAAATATATCCATGAAACTAAGTAATGACAGAATAAATAAAGTGTGAGTGTTCAAAAGTCATGTAAATAGCATTTTCATGAAAATAGTCATTTAAGCTCAAAAAAAAATCATAAATCACATTTTAATAATGAAAAATTATTTTTCATTAAAACACTAATCTTCATGGTATATGTATGATTTATCAAAAACTAACAATACACATACATATCCCAAACATAAAAGAGTCTATCAAATGTATTTGCATGAAGGCAAGAGACTCACGGGTATACATGTATATTTATTAGATTTGAATTAAAAATACATATACATGAAGTAAAATCATAAAATTTGGCAAAGCATGTATAAATGAGAGAATCATCAAAACTAGCTTATACATGTGCATATAGTGGGTACAAATGAGGATGAAGTGCAAACATATATGAATCAATTTGTTCTCACTATTTGTACATGTATAAATACAAGTTTTGACAAATACTACATCTAAACAAGATTTCACCACATGAAGCACAAAAACATATAAAACATGAACATGCTAAATGATATCATGAAATAGGCATGTATAGGCTAGTTATGAGCATGTAAACTAAAATAAGAGTTTAGAAATAGTTACCAAACCAAGGAACTACTCCAAATCTCCAAACATGGTGGCCTTTCCACCAAAACTCCTTGATAGCGGTGCAACAAATGTATGTCCTTCAAGTCCATGCAACCACCACCAAGGCACCAAATCTCTCACGTCTTGTGAGAGCCCTCACCTACATCAAATACAAAAGGTGGGGACTTTGGTACCCATTTTCTTTTGGGTCCACAGGGGTTAGCATTTAATGGAACCCAAATATTTTTATTTTTAGCAAAATTTAAATAATGCAACTTGTCAAAACAAAACTTTGCTAAATGGCCTTTGGGCCACAATGTGTACATTTGTACACCTTAGAATGCTTATGTGTGTGATTGTGATCGTGACGTGCAACATAAGCATATGCATGATGATGTGGATGTGCATGAACATGTGGAGTTTGTTTTTTTGAAAACAAGGACCCCAATCTATTGTGGTTAAATGCACATGTGCTCAAAGTTGAGCTTAAACTATTAATCTCATTTTTCAAAACATTAATCTCACTAGAGGTGGCATGTAAAGCATGGTGAGATATAGAATCATTTTTCTTATTCTTTTTGCAAACATTTTCTTTTCCTTTTTCACAAATTTTTCTTTTTAAAGAGTTATTTTCTTGCAAAATAATTTCCTTTTGTTTTTCCACCAAAATGATTTCATTTTTCAAACTAGTGTTTCTTTCACAAAGATCATTCAATTTGGAAAACAAGGAAACATTTTCATTTTTCAAAGATTCATTTTCTTTTTCTAAACATGCAATTTTAGTTTTAAAAGAATCGTTCTCTTTATGCATGCAATCAAAGTTCTTTTTCAAATTTTTATTATCTTTCTTAAGCATGTCATATTTTTCAAGCAATAGCTGACAAAAAGTGCTAAGCTCATCATATGACATGTTATTATCCTCATCCTCGGATTCGGTAGTTACCTCAAGGGGGTTATCCCCTTGGACCATATAGCACTTGTTGGAGACGTCACTTCCAACATCCAAGTCACTCCCCGCATAGTATTGATCATTTCGCCAAGGAAGAGGAGGGTGTTCCATACTACAAAAGCCGAATCAAAGTTAGAAACCCTAGATAAATATTCATCATTTAGGGTTGACTTTAAAGCATTTAGGGCTTTTGTATTAGCCTCAAAATTCTTACCATTTAAACAATATGAATCATTAGAGATGGCAAGATAAACATGAATACCTAGGGCTTTGAGGTACAAAGACATCTTAACCTTCCAAATTTGGATGTTAAGAATGTCAAAGGTGGGTGGTGACATGAAGTCCATGGTGTGTGTACAAATATTGATTAGCCTAAAATGAGGATCTTTAACTCTAGGTTGTTAGACCCAAATCAGAGTACCATGCTCTGATACCAACTGTAAGTTCACCTAGAGGGGGGTGAATAGGTGATGGCTAACCTAATGGTTACTTAATGCCAAATAATGCGGAATTAAAAACTATTATGACCTAAACTAAACTCTTACACTAAACACCACTATAACACAAGAGTGTTGCCGAATTCCCCATGAAGGGCTCTGGACAAACTCCTCTAGATTCCCCTAGATAAGGGTTGAGGTGCCGCGTTGGCTCTCTTGGTTGAATACAAGTGTTAGCAAACAATCCAACGCATGTATATCAATGAGCACAAATGAATATATCAAGCATATAAAGATAGACAATAAAAGTATGCAAGATATAAAGGAGACAAAGAGAGAGAGAGAGAGTGAGCAATCGCAAACACAAAGGGTTTGTTTCGAGGTTCGAGCACACTTGCTCTACATCCCCGCCTTCGACACACGAAGGATTTCCACTATAATCGATCCCAATGGATCACCCGGTGCCGCAACACCTACAACTCTCGGACTCCCTAGTCCGTACACACCGCAAGCCCACCGGCTCGCCGAGGTCGCACCACAAACACGGAGTTCACACACGAACTCGAAACCACCGAGTCCCCTCTAGGACCCGAAATAATGCGAACACAACCGTCTGCCTCCTCAAAGGAACAAAGTAGAACTTTGGTGATCACAACTCTTGATCACCTAAAATCCTCTCACAATAACACTCCCTATAGGGTAGATTTAGCAATGGATAGCTCAAGTGTTTGTGTGAGAAAACAAGGATTGAGATGGTGGAGGAAAACCCAAAGAATCACTTTTACTCTCTTGATAAAACTTTCCTTTTGATTGGAAATATTTGCTCTCAAATATGTGGAGAAAACCTTTTGAAAGGATCAGAAAAACTGGCTTGAAAGCTCTCCTAAAATCTTAGAGGAAAACAATGACCAAACCCCCAAATTTATAGGCTGTCAAAAACTAGCCATTGGGGTCTGTCAGACCTGCCGGTCGACCGCCAACGGGCAAAAATCCGACCGTTGGAGCCTCCGGTCGACCGCCCGGTCGACCCAAAAGAACAGAGAGCACTGCTCTCAGTTCCGGTCGATTGGGTCGGCAGACCGGCCATCTGCCAGGTCAAGGCGTGCACGTCGTGCACGTCGGTCGACCGAGCCGGTCGACCGACTTCAGCCTCGACTAGTCGACTTGGTAGGTCGACTAGTCGACTTGGCTGAAGCCTGGAACAGAAAATTTAGGATTAAAACTTGCTCTTTTGGCTCACATAAAAATCCCATAAAATACATAAAAATTTACAAAAATAGTTTTACCAATATACTTTGATAAACAAACATGCTTGCACAAAATCAAGGTATGTTATAAAAGATTTGGACTATTTTTGTAAGTTGGAAATATTGGCTCAATTGAAAACTTGTATTTTTCTAAAACTTATTTTCCAAACTTCTTCATGATATAAAAACAAGATATTTTGAATTCATTAAAGCATAGTGTGTATGGATATGATCCACTATACAATTAAGATGAAATATCTATGTTTTTGGCATTAAGCTCTAAATATGGTTTTGGATAAAAGACATGCATATAAAAAAATTCCAAAAATCAAAAAGTATTTTTCCAAAATGAAAGTCTTTTCTAAATCTGAAAATTCTTTTATGAAAAGACAACTAAATCAAGAGTGTGTGTGTGATATATATACTTGAGCAATCCACCAACTACTTTATCCTTTACATTTTATCTGAAAATAAAATCTTCTAAAACAAACCTAGACTCAAGTCTTCATCTTCTTGAAGTCTTGACTTGAAGCCTTCTTGACTTGGTCCAAACACCGTGCTAGCTCCAAAACTTTGACTTCGAATCCTTTGTTGAAGCTATACTCCTACTAAGATCTTGATCATAAATCTGACACTAATTAAACACAAGATCATTAGTACTATAACTACATGAGTTGATCATCATCAAAACTAGAGTGATGGGCCTTTGGGCCAACACATCCATCAAAAGATATATCCTTAGAATCTTCATTTGAACTCTGGGTTTTAAAAAATATTCTTTTCTAGATAACTTAGAAGCAAATTATCTCCAAATTCGAGTTTAAATTTAAATTCTCTCTCTTATCTTTGACTTGGAGCTTAAGCAACCTGAATTTAAGTTGATTTTCTCTTTTATCTCAAATTAGGATTGAGATTATCTATGAATCCTTTTCTTCATCTGAATTTCAAATTGATTTAAATTGAAATCTGAATTTAGATAGGATAATTAGATAAATTAGAAGCTTTCTTTATTCTTATCTTGCTATTTAAATAACTACATACCATAAACAAAAAGAGAGTTAAAAGAAAAATTAAATAAAATATAATCAGGGATAAATGAGCAAATATGATAATAAATATGTAAATATGAAATATAATCATGTTGTCCGGGCCTAGCCGGTATAACACTGACGGTCGGGGACTTTTGAGAGAGGCTTTTGGCCTCTTTAGCAAACTGCTTTGTTGCCTTCAAAAAGGTTGTTGTTTTATCTTTTGACATAGCTGTATTAGCTTCGCCATAGGCTAATTTAGCTTCGCATGAAGCTTTTTTATTGCCACCAGACACTATTTTGATTTTAGTGCCGCCAGTGGCACTAGCTTCGCTAGAAGCTATCTTAGCACAGTTGGCAGTGCTTTAGCTTTATAAGCTTGAGACTTAGCATTGGACAGTCTCGCCAAAGGCTTAGAGAACATTAAGAGAGGGCGAGGCTCTCTTAGCTTCGCATGAAGCTAGAATAGGGTTGCGCGCACCCGTTTACCCTCTCCTGAGGCTGAAACAGACTGCTTAACAATCTTGTTAGCTTCACCAGAGGCTGAAATAGGTTCGCATTGGGCCTGCTTAGCCTCGCCAGAGGCTAGTTTATGTTGCACTGTGCCTGTTTAATCTCAACATAGGCTGGTTTAGGCCCGTATCTGAGCCTGTTTAGCCTCAACAGAGACTGGCTTGAGAGAAACTTTCCTATGTTTGCGCATGAAAAAGGACTTTTACTGCCCTGAGAGAGAAGTTCCTTAAACTTCTCTTAGTCAAATTCAATGACCAACACTTCTGCAGTAGACCCGAGGGTCTAATTGTCGTATTACGACACTATTTTCTCGTTGGTGGGGAAAACAGTCCTTAATGGAGTCGCCATTTGTTTTCCATCAACTGTCATGGGGGAAAACTTACAATATTTGTAGAAAATTATAATAAAAAGAAAAGAAGATTACAAGAATTTTCTATTGAGATTTTGAGAAAGTGTGCCGGTGGGAGTCTGGTCAGCGCATGACTACTTTGTCTCGTTAATGATGCGAGCAATCGAGTCTTAGAATCTACCACTTGAAATCCATGAAGTAGAGTGTCGTAACCCTATGTTTAGTTTAGAGAACTAGGATTAGCGAGTTATTGTAAGAAACTCTCATTAGAAGAAGAAGAACTCAATTTCTTGTTGAAGGAGATCTCTATCTCTCTTGAATGTAGCAGCATTTGTGCTCTCTTAAAATTGCTCTGCCTGCGTGTGTGCCTTTTCTCCTTTCTTCTTTGAGCATATCCGGCTAATGGGTTATTTATAAACTTAATAAGGGGTAGTGGTCCCCTGAAAATCAGCAAACATCTGTCAATGCAGCCGTTATGCTCGTTTGGTGATGCTAAATAGCCCTGAGCAAGGCTAAAATAGTCTCTGGTGAGGCTAAAGCAGCCCCTGGCGAGGCTACCGCAAGAGCTTGCGACGGTATTCTAGTTTCACTAGCCTAGGGGTTTACGAACCCCTTGAATACCTCCTCTTAATAAGGGATTATGGGTATAACTATGCACTAACCATCCTGCTAACTTAGTGGGGTGGTTACCTTAAATCCAGCATGGATTTGAAATGATCAATTAATGACCTGGAGCTTTGCTTGTGGAGAAGCTAGCTTGTGCGAGGCTATGCGAAGTTAGCTCATAGCGGAGCTAAAACAAAGCTTCAGGCGAAGCTAGGAGTTAGCTCTCAGTGGAGCTATGGGAAGATTCAGACGAAGCCAAGAGTTAGCTATCAGTGGATCTATGGGAAGCTTCAAGCAAAACTAAAAATCAGCTCTCAGCAAAGCTATGCCGAGTTTCTGGTGAAGCTATGTCTTGGCTCTCAACTGAATTTTTCTAAGCTTTAGGCAAAGCTAGGCAATGATAGCCTATTGGGCAAAATCAGCCTTTGGTATTAGGCGGAGCTAAGTGTTGAGCTAACTTAGCCTCTTAGGCATGCTAAGGCCTATTCAAAGGCAATGTTTGACCTACTGACTGCTTAATTGGATTGGAGCGTCTAAATGACTGCTCTATCCATCAGGAATGGGCATGAGCTCGATAAAAAGTGGACTGATCGTCAGCTTGAATGCGACTTGTCTTTTGAAAGTGTCGACAAGTTAGACATCGTTAAGACTAGTTGAAGAGTTGTCTGAGAGTTTGTTTTTTAGAAGTGTCAATAATTGTCTTGCTTGAATTAAGATACCAAGTGGTTACTCATCCAATATTCGTTGTCTCGTGTCAATGAAAGATCTAAAACTAGTTAGATTGAAATCTCATGATTGTCATGCATTCATGCAACAGTTATTATAAGTAACTATATGTTCTATATTTTCGAGACATATCCGCCATACCATTATCCAACTTTGTTTTTTTTTTAATGCAATATGTAGCAACGTAATTGACCGAGAAAAATTAGAAGAGTTGCGAAAGAATATCGTGGTTACTCTGTTTCAACTTGAGATGTATTTCCACCATCATTTTTTATATAATCTAACTTTTAATTGATTGAAGAGATTAAACTATGTGCTTCGGACTTTTTGAGGTGGATGTATTCATCTGAGCAATACATAAAAATATTAAAAGGGTATGCGAGGAACTAAAATCGTCTTGAAGGTTGCATTATTGAATGTTATATATATGAAGAGGCAGTTGAATTTTGTAATAAATACTTATCAAATATCGAAGAAATAGGACTTCCTAAGAGGGTGTGTTCTAATAGACCATATGACAATGGTAATATTGGACTCAATGTGGTTACTACTAGGCGGGACTTATTATGTCAAGCACATAGCTATGTCTTGTGTCATGCCCCGCTTCCCAAGATATATGGAAACGATGTCAAGACGAGATTCGGCGACATATATGCATGAGGAGAATACCCCACGTATACACGCTAAGCCTAAAGTAACCTGAACAAGTTATATAACCACTATAAAGAATTAACATCACTACAATAATACATATAATGTCTACACATGATCTCAGATAAATAAAGAAATAAAACAAGTAATGAGTCCAATATATCGAAAATAAAGAAAACGATGAGTGAGAATACCAATAATCGAATAGAAAAAACTTAAAGCTCCTCGGGATGCCTGTGATCCTCTCCAAATACTTGATTAGTAAGAGAAAATGCAAAGACCTAGATGTGCAAATCTAGAGAATCAGAACTCCCAATTAGTGTATAAGAATAAAGAGAAAGGTGCACTAACATATGAGCATATGATGTTACAACTATAAAAATATACTAGTAAAGAGATAATATGAACAAAACAGTACAGTGGAGACAACAAAATATACTAAAATATCAATTGACATATTATAGGTACTAGGATAACATGTGATGAATAACTTAAAGAGTATGAGTCAGTCTGGTATACAATCAGGTGCCTATCATAATTTATATGAGTACAGTCAGGTGAATACAATTAATTTCAGTACATAATAATAGTTTATCATTATTAATTATGTCAGCGAAGACTAATTATCACATGCAGTAGATGCATCTCATACTACGCCTACCACATGTGCCAATCGGAGATCCTAAGTTATTGAAACTGATAGAGGGAGACATTATCCATGCTTTAGGTGGGTCTCGTATATACTCGATGTTGGCCCAAAGGCCCATCACTCTAGTTTTGATGATGATCAACTCATGTAGTTATAGTACTAATGATCTTGTGTTTATTTAGTTTCAGATTTGTTATCAAGATCTTAGTAGGTGTGTAGCTTCAACAAAGGATTTAAAGTTAAGTTTTGGAGCTAGCACGGTTTGATTCAAGAGCTTGTGCATCAAGACCATATCAAGTACTCAAGAGGAGTCTAGTCTATGGATCGTGTTTGGACCAAGTCAAGAAGATGTGAAGACTTCAAGTGAAGACCTTCAAGATCAAGACTTGTGTCTAGGTTTGTTTTTTAGAAGATTTTGTTTTAGATTAAAATGTAAAGGATAGAATAGTTGGTGGATTGCTCAAGTATATCTTACACACACACTCTTGATTTAGATAAGTTTTTCATAAAAGAATTTATATTTTGGAAAAATACAAAAGAGTTTTCTTTTAGAAAAATACCAGTTTGGTTTTTTGGTATTTAAAGTTTACATGTATTTAACCAAAACCATATTTAGCGCTTATTGTCAAAAACATAGATATTTCACCATGTATGTGTAGTGGATCATATCCATACACTCTATGCTTTAAAAGTTATTTAAATATCTTGTTTTTTGTATTTGGAGAAGTTTTGAAAAAACCAATTGATTGGTCGTTAATATTGCATATTTAGTATCATATTTCCATACTTATTTTAGAATAAAAGCCTGCATTGTCCTAATTAATTGTTTAATTTATTTGCAGGCCCAATCCTTAAGGAGATGAAGAGAAATGAGCCCAAAAGCCCACCAAAATTCTGAATTAAATCAGAATTAATTCGCACACACTAAATCAGGGCAAAATCAAGAGGTTGAAACCGGTTGAGAAGAATCCTCTCAGAATCGATCGGTTAAAGCCAAGAATCCAAGGTCATTTCGTCAGAATCCGGGGCTCAAACGAAGAAACCAACAAAGGATAAAGCTAGAAGAAACTCCCAGGATGACCCACCAATAGGGTGTGGCCATCTGGCCACACCGTGGCCGCGGAAACGCGGCCAAAGCCGCGTTTCCGCGGCTTGGTTGGGGAGTTAGGGGGAGCATTTGCTCCCCCGATCTCCCCGGGATCTTGGTTGTTGGGTTTTGGCCTATAAAAGGGCATTCTCTGTGCTGAAATTGGACGAACATGCAGAGTAGGATTTAGCCTAGTTTTCATTTGTAGTTTAGGTTTTTCTTTTCTTTATTATGTAATTGTAATGTGTATGTAAGCTTAGGATTAGATGATGATTCATGTAAGTAAGAGAGAGAGGCATATGTTGAGAGTGACACCGATATACCCTCCTCCTTTTTTTCATTGTTTCAAACAATAAAGGTAAACTTTTATTTATGTTCGTATCTTTACTTTCCTTTTCTTTTGCTTTCTTCTTGCTCTTTTACTTTACCTTGGTTGTATTTGTTGAGTTTACAAGTGAATTCCAAAGCAAGTATAACTAAGCTACGTGAGAGCCAGCGATAGTTCATGAAGACGTTCTCCTCTTCCAAGCTCCGCATCACTTCATTCTTGATATGCTTGACGATATAATGTGCACGGGGACTGAGCTCAAGCTTATGATCTATGCGTTGAACGCCTCCGAAGCAAAAAGGTAGAACTTGTAAAAAGTTTCCAAGTAAGTCATCAATCAACCTAGGTAAGTATTTCTTCACTTTTCTTTCTTTTCTTTTATTTCTTTAGTATAGATCACCACCTCCTCCAACTCTTTCTTCTCCACTTCATTGTACATAGTCGCTTTTATTGTTTTCTAATTTTTTCACCTTCTTCATCTTTCATTTTCTTCTAACATAACATAATTCTTTTTTTCCTTTTTTATTAACTTAAAAACAGAGAAGAACTCTTGTTTGGTTTTTATAACGATTTCAATAAAACTGTAAACGCTTCTATCGCAAAACCCTCCTTGTGGATCACGACCCGCATAGCCACTTGCTATCGCGGAAGAATTGAGCACTTGCACATCTCCTTTCTTAAGTTCTATAATTTCGTATTTTGTGTGCAGGTTTGGCCTCAATCAAATTTTGGCGCCGTTGCCGGGGAGGGTAACATGTTTTTTATTGAAATCTGAATTTTTTTGAAAATTTTTTAGAACTAAACGAATTTTCTTCTCTGTTGCAGGTTACAGGGCAATCAAAGCAGGAAATTAATATTGCAGTGACATACAAGTGGCCTTGGGCCTTTGCTCTAGAAAGCAGAGACCAAGGGCCCTCTGAATTGCCGCGTTTCCACGGCATAAGCCGCGGATCCGCGGCAAGGACGAGTTGACTACTAACAGGTTTTTGCAGGGCTGCTTGCTTTGCAAATTCTAGTTCTCTGCAATTCTTTATTTCCTATATGCCATCACATAAGCCTGCTAAATAATCAACAGTAAAACGTTTGTTGCAAAAGTTAAAAATTGATTAGACGTTTGCATTTTAGGCACGCGTTTTTTTCAATTCATTTATTTTTACTATTGAAGAGTGCTGGAGCAAGGTACGTATGCATTGCATTTAGCATAGGACTCACTTCTTGGTTGATTTATATCGCTTTGAGTGAATCTTACATATCTTGTACACTTGCACTAATTGATTTTAAGGGCACCAACCTAATAACAAGATAAGGTGGGGATTTAATCACCCTTCCTTAGTCCAAAAATCAGAATCCAAACACTCACTAACCCAAGCCTAACTTAAAATGAGTAGACATTGGCCCTAGGGACATCTCGGACTCAATTAGGAGATTATCCTAAGGGGAAAGGTGTTGGAACTTGACTCTTGCCAAATCAGTGTCTAGGAAAGGGATTAAGGGCCTAAAGCCCAAAGATTGGTGGTTATTTAATTAAGGAACGTCTTTAACGGAAAACCTCCCACCAATCTTGCCCTGACCTGGCTGATTAGCTTGTGGTCAAAGTCTACATTAAACCTCCCGTGGACAGTCTAACCAGTTAGGAGTCGTCTAGGTCTAGGTCTACCCTAACTTAGGTTAGAATTTTTTTTTTCTTGTTTGTTTATTTGTTTGCTTTTCTTTCTTTTTTGTGTGTATTCTATTGTGTGATATGGCTTATAATAATAATTTTTTCAACTTTAATAATAATCCATATTACACACCGAGTTCATTTTCGGATATTACCAACCCGGCATATCATGACTTTAACCAACCTAGTGTGCCGGATTGGTCTTATCCGAATCAATATAACCCATGTCCCCCATCTAATAACTATAATGTCCATAATAATTTCAACTCTTCACCGAGTCAGTGGGGATTCACCTCCCCCGAGCATAATTATCAACCAACTTGTCCTCCTTCTCCACCTAGTCCACAATATTTTCAAGATTCATACTCAGTTCCACCCGTCCAAAATAGGAAACTATCAATTTTGGAAAGGAGTATGCGTGAGTCCAAACAACAATCACAAAATCTGATGGACTCACAATTTCACTACCACTTCCAAAACAACTCTTCATCTTTTCAACAAGACAATGAACCCATCAACTATGAAAAGATGCTAGAAGCCATGACTCATGCTCAAAATGCTCGTAATCGTGACATAGATATGATGGTTGAATCTCTACGTTCTCATCGTTGGACCAATTCTGATGTCACTAACCATTCTGTTAGAGCCGAAGAGTCATGTAGTTTTGGAAATCAAGATTCCATTTTAGAACAACCATTTGAACTTGCCCAAACTCTAAATTTTGAAAAAGATATTGACAGTTTAGCAAGTTTTCCTTTTCCTGAAATAGAACTTGAAAATGAATATAATCCTGAACCCCACCATAGTGATTCAAATCTACTTCCTGATTCGATTATGACTCCGGTATCTTCACCTGATTTCGATCTTTTCCCCGAGTCAATGTTGGATTCTATGCCTATTCATCATGAAATTGAATCCCCCATCTTTGGGGATCATATTGAACTTGACCAATTATACAATTTTGAAAATCCTATTGACAAATTGGCAAGTTCTCAATTTTTTGATATTGAACTCAATGAGATATGTGACCTAGATTCTCATATCTGTGATCCAGTTCAACTTTCTGAATCAATATTGACTCCTGTTGTGTTACCAAACTTGAGTAATATTTTAGAGTCAGTTTTGATTCCTCCACCTATCATTCCTGAACTGGAATCACCCAAATTAGGTCACATCCCATTGTTAGAAAATACATGTGGACTTGAGTTTCAACTTCTTGACTTGGACCCGCTTCTTGAACCAATTTCGACTCCTGAACCTTTACTTCACTTAAGTCACCTTCCTGAGTCGGTATTAGTTCCTGTCCTTCCTGAGCCCAGTCAACCGTTCTATCATTTCATACTCCATTTTGGGACGAGGTGGTTGACAAATTTGACTCCGAAATTAGTTATGGAATATGGAAATTAGATGGGGTCAAATACTTAATAAAAATCCTTTATGGACAAATCTTTTTAATGGGTTATATTAAAGATATTTCTAGTAGGTTCCTCCGAGCCCCAAGAAAAGTTGATTGGGCCGCGTTTCGTGGACCAATCAGACCACCACCGGAACCACCACCTTAAGGTAACATTTTCCTTCCCTTTCTTCTTTTTCATGCATCTATGTATTAATTCATACATTGAGGATAATGCATGAGATAGGTGTGGGGGAGGGTCTAACATAACTTTTCTTTTTCTTTAAAATAAAAAAAATTAACATTTTTCTTTACTTTTAAAAAACTTTTTGAAAAATAGAAACAATATTTTGACTTATTTTTGTAAGAAATTAAGTTAATTTTAAGGAATAGGAAAATCCAAATTAGGATTTCTTATACTTGGTCAAAATAAGATTATTTATTTGATTTTTAGAGTTAGGAAGATAATTTGTCAAAGCAATTTGGTCTTGATCTTTACCTTGATGAAATATGCACACTTCATACACTTACACACTTAGGGTTCAAAAACAAAGATTCTTATGCCTTATTAAAAAAAAAAACAAGTCTAATTATTGATTAGCTAGGTGCTTTGGCCTAAGCAAGCCTTAGTATTTATGCGAAAGATGATTAGATAAGTTATAATATATATATATATATATATATATATATATATATATATATATATATATATATATATATATATATATATATATATATATATATATATATATATATATACAAACAAATCTAATTATTGACTAGCTAGGTGCTTTGGCCTAAGCAAGTCTTAGTATTTATGCGAAAGATGATTAGATAAGTTTGAAAAGAAAATCCTCTGATTAAGCTCGGTATTTGTGCCTAATAAAGCATAAGTATTCACGCCTAAAAGAGGTTCATATAATAAAATCCTTAGTTTTGTGGCCTTATTTGCTCGAGTCCTTAAGTCCTTGGGGGTGTTTTCTCTTGTGGTGCCCTAAGACCGTTTGGTTTGGGAGTCATCGATTAGAGGCTCGTTACATGGGCAGATTAGAAAGCCTAATAGAACTAAGGAATAATACCACAAAAAAAAAAGTATATATAAATAAATAAGACATAAGAGTTAGAGTTAATGAACCCTTAGTCAAAATTTTCACATTCACAAGGTGCATATGACTTAGGGTAAAGTAATAGACTAGATGAGAAGTACAATTTGACTCCTTACTTTGATTGATAACAAATTTTTGAATAGAGACTAAGTTTAGGAATGAAAAATTCGGTTTTCCTATAACTTATAGATTGCTTAAATCTTACAATTATATTTCAAATATTTTTCTCTTTCAAAATGCTTTTCGAAAATACTAACTCTTTATTTCTCTTTCTTTATGGATTTTGTGGGTGCAATCCGCTGAAAACCCTCACGAGACAAAACTCGTCCTCTAGGGGGAACCTAGTGGTTTAATGGCTTGTTGCACATGCTCAGTGCAATCGCGTGACCTGCGAAAGTGGTCTAATAATCCTTAGTATAGTTTAGTTGTTTTGCTCGAGGACGAGCAAAAGATAGGTATGGGGGTGTGATTGGTCGCTAATATTACATATTTAGTATCATATTTCCATACTTATTTTAGAATAAAAGCCTGCATTGTCCTAATTAATTGTTTAATTTATTTGCAGGCCCAATCCTTAAGGAGATGAAGAGAAATGAGCCCAAAAGCCCACCAGAATTCTGAATTAAATCAGAATTAATTCGCACACACTAAATCAGGGCAAAATCAAGAGGTTGAAACCGGTTGAGAAGAATCCTCTCAGAATCGATCGGTTAAAGCCAAGAATCCAAGGTCATTTCGTCAGAATCCGGGGCTCAAACGAAGAAACCAACAAAGGATAAAGCTAGAAGAAACTCCCAGGATGACCCACCAACAGGGTGTGGCCATCTGGCCACACCCTGGCCGCGGAAACGCGGCCAAAGCCGCGCTTCCGCGGCTTAGTTGGGGAGTTAGGGGGAGCGTTTGCTCCCCCGATCTCCCCGGGATCCTGGTTGTTGGGTTTTTAGCCTATAAAAGGGCATTCTCTGTGCTGAAATTGGACGAACATGCAGAGTAGGATTTAGCCTAGTTTTCATTTGTAGTTTAGGTTTTTCTTTTCTTTATTATGTAATTGTAATGTGTATGTAAGCTTAGGATTAGATGATGATTCATGTAAGTAAGAGCGAGAGGCATATGTTGAGAGTGACATTGATGTACCGTCCTCCTTTCTTTCATTGTTTCAAGCAATAAAGGTAAACTTTTATTTATGTTCGTATCTTTACTTTCCTTTTCTTTTGCTTTCTTCTTCCTCTTCTACTTTAACTTGGTTGTATTTGTTGAGCTTACAAGTGAATTCCAAAGCAAGTATAACTAAGCTACGTGAGAGCCAGCGATAGTTCATGAAGACGTTCTCCTCTTCCAAGCTCCGCATCACTTCATTCTTGATATGCTTGACGATATAATGTGCACGGGGACTGAGCTCGAGCTTATGATCTATGCGTTGAACGCCTCCGAAGCAAAAAGATAGAACTTGCAAAAGGTTTCCAAGTAAGTCATCAATCAACCTAGGTAAGTATTTCTTCACTTTTCTTTCTTTCTTTTCTTTTATTTCTTTAGTATAGATCACCACCTCCTCCAACTCTTTCTTCTCCACTTCATTGTACATAGTCGCTTTTATTGTTTTCTGATTTTTTCACCTTCTTCATCTTTCATTTTCTTCTAACATAACATAATTCTTTTTTTCCTTTTTTATTAACATAAAAACAGAGAAGAACTCTTGTTTGGTTTTTATAACGATTTCAATAAAACTGTAAACGCTTCTATCGCAAAACCCTCCTTGTGGATCACGACCCGCATAGCCACTTGCTATCGCGGAAGAATTGAGCACTTGCACATCTCCTTTCTTAAGTTCTATAATTTCGTATTTTGTGTGCAGGTTTGGCCTCAATCACCAATTTTGGAAAAATACAGTTTTCGTTTTTAGTCAAAATTTCTAAGTTACAAAAATAGTTCAAATTGTTTGTAACATGTCTTGATTTTGTGTAAGCATGTTTGATTATCAAAGTATAGTACTGAACCTATTTTTGTAGATTTTTTATAATTTTATGGGATTTTATTTGAGCAAAAATAACCTAGTTTAAAGTCTCAGGTTTTTCTGTTCTAGCTTCAGCCGGTCGACTGACCGGTCGACCGAAGTCTGAAGTCGGTCGACCGGGCGGTCGACCGACGTGCACAGACGTGCACGCCAAGTTCTGGCTGGAGGCCGATCGACCGACATGGTCGACCGTCCAGAGAGCTCTGCTCTCTGTAAAGGCCCCGGTCGACCGGGCGGTCGACCGGACAGAGAGCAGTGCTCTCTGTATCCAAGCCATGGTCGACCGGCCGGTCCACCGCTGGCTGAACGGTCAAAAATCTGATCGTTGGTCGGTCGACCAGGCGGTCGACCGACAGGCCAACCCGGCTCCAACGGCTAGTTTTTCTAGCTCTATAAATTGGGGCTTTTGGGGGATATTTTAATTAAGATTTTTGGAGAGCTTTTACACCCATTTTTCTAACTCCATTAAGAAGTTTTCTCCACTTAATTGAGAGCAAATATTTCTAATCAAAAGGGGAGTTTTATCAAGAGTGTTTAAAAGTGATTTTCTTGAGTTTTTCTCCACCACTTCCATCCTTGTTTTTCTTACAAACACTTGAGCAACCATTGACATATTCATTCTATAGGAGTGTTTTGTGAGAGTGTTTATTGGTGATCAAAGTGTTTAGATCACCAAGAATTCTTTCTTGTACTTTGAGGAGGCGGACGGTTGTGTTCGCGATGTTTCGGGTTCTAGTGAGAACTCGGTGTTTTGAGGTGCGACCTCGGCGAGCTTGTGGGCTTGCAGTGTGTACGGGACTAGAGAGTCTAAGAGTTCTAGTGGGAACTCCTTGTAGGTGTTGCGGCACCGAGTGATCTGGTGGGATCGGTTTATAGTGGAAATCCTTCAAGTGTGAAGGCGGGGACGTAGAGCAAGGGTGCTCGAACCTCGAAATAAATCTCCCGTGTTTGCGATTGCTCACTCTCTATCTCTTTGCTTGTTTATATCTTGCATGCTTCTATTGCTTTCATCTTTAATTGCTAGATATATACATTTGTGCTCATATTGATATATGCTTGGGTATTGTTTGTTAACACTTGTACTTAACCAAGAGAGCCAACGCGGCACCTCAACTCTTATTTAGAGGAATCTTGAGGAGTTAGTCCAGAGCCCTTCACGGGGAATTCGGCTACACTCTTGTGTTATACGTGGTGTTTAGTGTAATAAGTTTTAATTTGCATTAAATAGTTTTTAATTCCACATTTAGTGACCATTAGATTAGCCATCACCTATTCACCCCCCTCTAGGTGATTTACAATTGGTATCAGAGCCAAGTGTTCTTGATTTGGGTCTTATAACCTAGAGTTAAAGATCCTCATTTTTAGGCTAATCACAATATTTGTACACAGACCATGAATTTCATGTCACCTCCCACTTTTGACATTCTTAACATCCAAACTTGGAAGGTTAAGATGTCTTTGTACCTCAAAGCCCTAGGTATTCATGTTTATTTTGCCACTACTAGAGATTCCTATTGTTTAAATGGCAATAATATTGAGGCTAATGCAAAGGCCATTCATGCTTTAAAGTCAACCCTAAATGATGAATATTTATCTAGGGTTTCTAATATTGATTTGGCTTTTGTAGTATGGAACACAATTCTCTCCCTTGGCGAAAAAGAACAATACTATGCGGGGAGCTACTCGGATGTTGGAAGTGACGCTTCCTACTTGTGCTACATGGTCCAAGGGGATAACCCCCTTGAGGTAACTACCGAATCTGAGGTAGATGAAGATGTTGATATGTCCTATGATGAGCTTACATCTTTTTGTCAACAACTTCTTGAAAAATATGACATGCTTAGAAAAGATAATAAGAAAATGAAAAACAAATTTGATTGCATGTTAAAAGAAAAAGGTTCTTTACAAGAAAAATTTGAAAATGTTTCAAAAGAAAATGAAAGTTTGAAAGATGAAAATGTTTCCTTGCTTTCTAAATTGAATGATCTTTGTGAAGGAAACACTTCTTTGAAAAATAAAATTATTTTGGTGGAAAAACAAAAAGAAGTTGCTTTAAATGAAAACACTTCTTTAAAAAGAAAAATGGTTGAAAAAGAAAAAGAAAAAGAAAAAGTTTCTAAAAAGAATAAGAAAAATGATTCACAATCTCATCATGCTTTACATGCCACTATTAACCAAAAATGAGATGAAATTTTTGAAAAATAAAATTGATAGTTTAAGCTCAACTTTGAGCACATGTGCATTTAACCACTCTAAATTGGAGTCTTTGTTTTTAAAGAAATAAATTCCACATGTTCATGCACATCACCCTCATGCATATTCACTATTTGCACGCCACGATCACACACATACACATATACATCCTAAGGTGTACAAATATACACATTGTGGCCGCAAAGGCCATTTAGCAAAGTTTTGTTTTGATAAGATACATCATGTAAACTTTGCTAATAAAAAAGTTTGGGTTCCTTACAAAGCTAACCCCCAAGAACCCAAAAGAAAATGGGTACCAAAATTCCCACCTTGTGTTTTTGATGTAGGTGAGGGCTCTCACATGACGTGAGAGGATTGGTGCCTTGGTGGTGGATGCATGGACTTGATGGATACATATTTGATGCACCGCTATCAAGGAGGTTTGGTGGGACAACCACCATGTTTTGGAGATTTGGAGTATAGTTCTTTGGTTTGGTAACTATCTCTAAACTCCTAATTTAGTTTACATGCTTATTCATATATGACATTTTTAGCATGTTCATGTTTTGTGCTTCATGTGGTAAATACTAGTTTAAATGTAGTTTTTATCAAAACTTAGATGTATACTTGTACAAGTAGTGAGCAACAAATAGATTCATATATGTTTGCACTTCATTGTTCATTTGTACTCACTATATGCACATGTATAGCCTAGTTTTGATGATTCTCTCATTTACACTTGTTTTGCCTATTTTCATGTTTTTACTTCATGTATATGTATCTTGTATTCAAATCTAATAAATATACATGTATACCCCAAGAGTCATTTGCCTTCATGCAATATACATTATGGACTCTTTTCTAGTTTAGGATATGTATGCATATTGTTAGGATTGGATAAATCATACATATACCTAGAAGTTTATTTTGTTTATGAAAATAAATTTCATGTTTTGATAAAAATGATATTCATGTTTGTGTTTGAGCTTCATTGATTATCTTCATGAAAAATGCTAATTACATGATTTTTGTACACTCAATTTGTTTATTCATGACTTTGTTTCATGATTATTTTTGAGCCTTATAGATTTCGAGTGGCACTTCTTGTGTATTTAGTATGTTTCATGATAGACATATATGATTTTGTTTCATGTTTTGAAGGATCTTTAACTAGTTTTTCAAAATTACTTTTAACTAGTTATTGTTCTTCAATTGATAGTTTATGAGTTATATACTTGATTTACATTGTTATTTTCAATTGATATCTCAATTGATATTCATTTTGTATATACTTATACTATGTTTCCTATATATGTATGCTTCATAATTTCCATAATATCAATTTCTATTGGTATTTTCATTTTCATACATATATGCGTTTTGCTTGTGCTTGAATAAAAAAATTGGTATTTTTATTGATATCAAAAATGTGCAATAATCTTCAATTGGTATCTATTGATTGCAATTGGTATCAAAATAATTTTCATTTGGTATCAATATGATTCTATTTTGATAATTTCAAAATAAGTAATGTTTATTTACAAGGTATCTTAAAATGTGATTGATTTACAAATGGTACCTTTAAAAATGTTTGTTTATATGATATCTTAAAATTTGATTACAAGATATCTCAAAATTTGTTTTTAAATGAGAAAATTAAAAATGTTTTGATTTGTATTGCCTATATGCAAGGGGAGCTTAACATCTCTTCTACATATAGATTCATGTTGAGTGTATCTTATATTGAGAAGCTTGACAACTCTTCTTTATGCGGTACACGTGTGTAGGGGGAGCTTCACATCTCCTCTTATGCATTGCATATTATGCGTTATGTGAATTAGGGCTTGTCATCCCTCTTTCATGTAATGTATATATGTAGGGAAGTTAACTTAGCGTCTTCCTCTTCATGAATGTATATCGCATATATCTCTTTATTGGTTGATTTGATTTCACCTCTTTGTTGATTTTTGTTTTTGACACAAAGAGGGAGAACATTTTGTTTTTACTTTAACCCCTTTGTTGATGATTGAAAAAAAGGGGGAGAAGTATTTGGTATATATATGCATGTTTTCCTTACTTTATTCATAAAAGGGGAGAAGGATTTATGTTTATGCATATATGTTTTGTATTGCAAATAGGAGAAAAGAATTTGATGAGTTTTATGTTTAGTTAGCATGTTTATCTCCTTATATTTGCATACATGTTTATGTGCTTCATTGCCATATTTATTGTTTATTGTTATGCATGAGCTAAGGGGGAGCTTCTTTGAAGCTTTACTTTAATCCCTGCATATATATAACTTCATGAGTTTTGTCATCATTAAAAAGGGGGAGATTGTTGGCCCAAAGGCCCATCACTCTAGTTTTGATAATGATCAACTCATGTAGTTATAGTACTAATGATCTTGTGTTTATTTAGTTTCAGATTTGTGATCAAGATCTTAGTAGGTGTGTAGCTTCAACAAAGGATTTAAAGTCAAGTTTTGGAGCTAGCACGGTTTGATTCAAGAGCTTATGCATCAAGACCATATCAAGTACTCAAGAGGAGTCTAGCTCTATGGATCGTGTTTGGACCAAGTCAAGAAGATGTGAAGACTTCAAGTGAAGACCTTCAAGAACAAGACTTGTGTCTAGGTTTGTTTTTTAGAAGATTTTGTTTTAGATTAAAATGTAAAGGATAGAATAGTTGGTGGATTGCTCAAGTATATCTTACACACACACACACACTCTTGATTTAGATAAGTTTTTCATAAAAGAATTTATATTTTGGAAAAATACAAAAGAGTTTTCTTTTAGAAAAATACCGGTTTGGTTTTTGGTATTTAAAGTTTACATGTATTTAACCAAAACCATATTTAGTGCTTATTGTCAAAAACATAGATATTTCACCATGTATGTGTAGTGGATCATATCCATACACTCTATGCTTTAAAAGTTGTTTAAATATCTTGTTTTTGTATTTGGAGAAGTTTTGGAAAAACCAATTTTGAAAAAATACAGTTTTCGTTTTTAGCCAAAATTTTCAAGTTACAAAAATAGTTCAAATTGTTTGTAACATGTCTTGATTTTGTGCAAGCATGTTTGATTATCAAAGTATAATACTGAACCTATTTTTGTAGATTTTTCATAAATTTATGGATTTTATTTGAGCCAAAATAACCTAGTTTAAAGTCCCAGGTTTTTCTGTTCTGGCTTCAGCCGGTCGACCGACCGGTCGACCGAAGTCTGAAGTCGGTCGACCGGGCGGTCGACCGACGTGCACGTCAAGTTCTGGCTGGAGGCCGATCGACCGACCCGGTCGACCGTCCAGAGAGCTCTGCTCTCTGGAAAGGCCCCGGTCGACCGGGCGATCGACCGGACAGAGAGCAGTGCTCTCTGTATCCAAGCCACAGTCGACCGGCCGGTCGACCGCTGGCTCAACGGTCAGAAATTTGACCGTTGGCCGGTCGACCGGACGGTCGACCGACAGGCCAACCTGGCTCCAATGGCTAGTTTTTCTAGCTCTATAAATTGGGGCTTTTGGGGGCTGTTTTAATTAAGATTTTTGGAGTGCTTTTACACCAGTTTTTCCAACTCCATTAAGAAGTTTTCTCCACTTAATTGAGAGCAAATATTTCCAATCAAAAGGGGAGTTTTATCAAGAGTGTTTAAAGTGATTTTCTTGAGTTTTCCTCCACAACTTCCATCCTTGTTTTTCTCACAAACACTTGAGCAACTCATTGACATATTCATTCTATAGGAGTGTTTTTGTGAGAGTGTTTATTGGTGATCAAAGTGTTTAGATCACCAAGAGTTCTTTCTTGTACTTTGAGGAGGCGGACGATTGTGTTCGCGGTGTTTCGGGTTCTAGTGAGAACTCGGTGTTTTGAGGTGCGGCCTCGGCGAGCTTGTGGGCTTGCGGTGTGTACGGGACTAGAGAGTCCAAGAGTTCTAGTGGGAACTCCTTGTAGGTGTTGCGGCACCGAGTGATTCGGTGGGATCGGTTTATAGTGGAAATCCTTCAAGTGTTAAGGCGGGGATGTAGAGCAAGGGTGCTCTAATCTCGAAACAAATCTCCCGTGTTTGCGATTGCTCACTCTCTATCTCTTTGCTTGTTTATATCTTGCATGCTTCTATTGCTTTCATCTTTAATTGCTAGATATATGCATTTGTGCTCATATTGATATATGCTTGGGTATTATTTGCTAACACTTGTATTTAACCAAGAGAGCCAATGAGGCACCTCAACTCTTATTTAGAGGAATCTTGAGGAGTTAGTCCAGAGCCCTTCACGGGGAATTCGGCTACACTCTTGTGTTATACGTGGTGTTTAGTGTAATAAGTTTTAATTTGCATTAAATAGGTTTTAATTCCGCATTTAGTGACCATTAGATTAGCCATCACCTATTCACCCCCCTCTAGGTGATTTACACTCGAGACCACGGCCTCAGTTTTCTGGCGCTGAACCAGACCGTACCGCTAGGTACTCAGTAACAATAACAGTAATCACACTGTGAAATAGTGGAATAGTAAAAGTACAGATAAGATGTCAGTCATCCCTCGGGAACCCTGCAATGAAACCCTCAGTCGGCTGTGTAGCCTGTATCCTAGGTCCACCTAAAATATAGACGTTGTCTCCTCTATCAATTTTTTCAATCCAATTGTAAGTTGTCTTTTTGCATTATTATTTAATTTAGTTAAAACAATCAATATCCATACTACCTAGAATACTGAGATGATACAGTGACAGTAACAGTATAGTATATCAGCAAATAGTAATCATATTTACGGTGAATAATAATAAGAACAGTAAACAATATAAGTAACTTTATATACGATGAACAATAGAACTGTACATGGTGTTACGGTGTAACAATACTTTCCTAGTGATCTCCAGTAACATGAAATTATACTAGTAACAGGTCTAGATACTGATTTTTTACAGTACAGTCTCATCTAGAATCAATCAAAATCTCATCCATCGATGTTATATCTGCAACTAAGCTATCAACCCATAGTCTCAATAACAATCACTGTGAACATCAAACATTGAATCCAATTCAAGGTATAAGATCCAGTAAACTATTTCCTCAATAAACAATTAATTAGTTTTCTCATTGTTACCAATCTACTTTTAGATCACCAATAATTGAGATCAAATAATAACTTCTATCAAACTCTGAACATATAATATGGTTACCGATATCAATAAAATCACTCCTACAATAGCTCTATCTCTATAACTGAATAACTGAAATAGTCAAAATTAAATTATGAAGTACTGAATATATTTCGAGATCAACTAAAACAACGAATGCATTACAAATAAAGAATGGAACATTCTCAAAATCTGACTTATCCAACTATAATTAAGATCATAACTAAGGAGTGTAACATTTTCGGTCAACATGAAATCTAAATCATCTCTACATCTAGTATTCAACATCAATAAGATCATCAATATACAATTAATGTAATCAAAGTACATATGAAAATCCTTACTTCAATAATCTAAAACCAAGAACATGTTACACATCGATATCAAAGATAAAAATATACAAACAACACTTTATGATAATTTAACAAGATCAATCTCATCTATATACTGATCAAGATCCAATGTAAAAAATATAAATCTCAGGGCAACTCCAACTTTAGCTAAGTTAATACCAATTCAAGTATCAGCAAATTGATCTATTGATGAAGCAACATCCTATCTAAGCCATCCTCATAATCAAATGAGTTCGGTCCAAATAATTACCAAACAATTAATAATAAATACTTCACATAAAAATGCTATTTATCCTCAAATATGAACTAGGCCAGCAGATCAGTAGATCAAATCAAGTCACAGTCTACTGTATATCACAATTAGTTCTGAATCAATAGTGGCAACCAACTATCATATGAAATGACGCAGATAAACAATTATTTCAACTGTATAAATAAAGTGAGTACTCACTGACATCACATGAAATGATACGCATAATCATACTGGTAAAATAAATCAGATGGTCACATGAAATGATACAAGTAATAAATAAATACTACTGACAATGATAAATAAGAAAATAACACAAGAGCAAACACTCATATAAAATGACGCGATTTTCGGTCCAAATTGCTGTCTAGTCTTTACTGTACGAATCGATAGTGATCTCTGGATTATCTCGTGGGTCAGTTTTCGAATCTCCAGTGTATTGGGTTCACAACTAACACAATTCTAAATCTCCCGTTACCTAGTTCGAATCGCACGAACGAGTCTGTAATTGTTGTACCACGCAACTATACATAGAGAAGGAGGGGAATTAACACACACACACATAACACACAGATGTACACACACGCATGTCACACATGCATACACACACGTGTTGGCCCGAAGGCCCATCACTCTAGTTTTGATGATGACCAACTCATGTAGTTATTATACTAATGATCTTGTGTTTAATTAGTGACAGATTTATGATCAAGATCTTAGTAGGTGCATAGCATCAACAAAGGATTTAAAGTCAAGTTTTGGAGCTTGCACGGTGTTTGGACCAAGTCAAGAAGGTTTCAAGTGAAGACTTCAAGAAGATGAAGACTTGTGTCTAGGTTTGTTTTAGAAGATTTTATTTTTAGATAAAATGTAAAGGATAGAATAGTTGGTGGATTGCTCAAGTATCATATATACACACACTCTTGATTTAGTTTGCTTTAGAAAAGATTTTTCTCTCTGACAAAATATCATTTTGGTTTTTGGTATTCAAGTTTTATGTTTTAACCAAAATCATGTTTAGTGCTTAATGTCAAAAACATAGATATTTCACCATGTTTGTGTAGTGGATCATATCCATAAACTCTATGCTTCAAATGAGTTTAGAATATCTTGTTTTTGTATTTTGGAGAGATTTGGAAAACAAGTTTTGGAAAAATCAAGTTTTGGAAAATACAGTTTTTCATTTGAGCCAATTTTTTAAGTTACAAAAATAGTCCAGCTTATTTGTAACATGCCTTGATTTTGTGCAAGCATGTTTGTTTATCAAAACATATTGGTAAAACTATTTTTGTAGATTTTTCAGTATTTTATGGGATTTTGTTTAAGTTAAAATGACCATCATTTAATTCCCAGAAAACAGTTTCCAGGCTTCAGCCGGTCGACCGACCGGTCAACCGAGTTCTGAAGTCGGTCGACCGGACGGTCGACCGACGTGCACAGACGTGCACGCTAGTTCTGGCAGGAGGGCCGGTCGACCGACCCGGTCGACCGTCCAGAGAGCTCTGCTCTCTGGAAAGGTAGAGCTCTCTGATAAGGCCCCGGTCGACCGGGCGGTCGACCGGACAGAGAGACTTGCTCTCTGTATCCTGGCCTCGGTCGACCGACCGGTCGACCGATGGCTCAACGGTCTGGAATATGACCGTTGGCCGGTCGACCGACAGCTCTGTCAGACCCCAACGGCTAGTTTTTCTAGCTTTATAAAATGGGCATTTGGGGGCTGTTTTAGACAAGATTTGAAGTGGATTTTAGAGCCAGTTTTTTCCTACTCTTTCAAGAGTTTTTTTCTCCACTAAATTGAGAGCAAATATTTCCAATCAAAAGGAGAGTTTATCAAGAGTGTTTTAAAAGTAATTTTCTTGAGTTTTCCTCCACCACTCTCATCCTTGTTTTTCTCACAAACACTTGAGCAACCCATTGACATATTCATTTTATAGGAGTGTTTTTGTGAGAGTATTTATTGGTGATCAAAGTGTTTAGATCACCAAGATTTCATTCTTGTACTTTGAGGAGGCGGACGGTTGTGTTGGTGTTTAGAGTTCGTGTGTGAACTCTTTGTTTGAGGTGCGGCCTCGGCGAGCTAGTGAGCTTGCGGTGTGTACGGGCTAGAGAGTCCAAGGAGTTCAAGTGTGAACTCGGCTTGTAGGTGTTGTGACACCGAGTGATCCGGTGGGATCGATTATAGTGGAAATCCTTCGTGTGTCGAAGGCAGGGATGTAGAGCAAGTGTGCTCGAACCTCGAAACAAATCTCTTGTGTTTAGATTGCTCTTTCTCTATCTCCCTTACTTGTTTATATCTTGCATGCTATTATTGTGCTTATCTTTATATGCATGATATACATTTGTTCTTAATTGTTATATTGCTTGGGATTGTTTGCTAACACTAGTTTTCAACCAAGAGAGCCAACGCGGCACCTCAACTCTTATTTAGAGGAATCTTGAGGAGTTAGTCCAGAGCCCTTCACGGGGAATTCGGCTACACTCTTGTGTTAAACTTAGTGTTTAGTGTAAGAAGTTTAGTTTGCATCATAATAGTCTTTAATTTCGCATTTAGT
This sequence comes from Agave tequilana, assembly GCA_038442645.1. Taxonomy (NCBI): domain Eukaryota; kingdom Viridiplantae; phylum Streptophyta; class Magnoliopsida; order Asparagales; family Asparagaceae; genus Agave; species Agave tequilana. The sequence goes on from JAVJIF010001962.1 coordinate 136,742, forward strand.
GACCATTAGATTAGCCATCACCTATTCACCCCCCTCTAGGTGATTTACAACACGTGTACACCCACATACGTACACATATGAGTATACACATTCAAACATATTACATATCCACACATGCATACACATCATATCCACATATTAACTCACACACATCCACAAACATAAATACATACACACCCACATGTACTCATCCATCCACATATACACATACATATCATAGATATCCATATACAGGTATACACACATACACATACATGTACTCATGCATACAGCCAAGCATACACAATACATACATGTACACTTATACACGTACATGTATACATCACACACTTATGCATACATACGACACTTATTTACATACTTGAATATACTCACACACACCTACATAATTACACAGGCACACCATACAAACACATCCAAACACACATATTATTTGCAAAAGCACACATAAATTCACACACATGTATACGCCCAATAATTAATCACAAATAAACCTTTTATAATTATACTCATATTTATATAACACGCACCATACCAAAAACATACAAATACTATCATACGCGCGTGCGCATAATCACAGAGAAAGAAAGTGAGAAAAACCACTCATGCAGGGAGGGGAGAGCTGCGGTTGTAGAAGGGAAACAAGGGGCTTTGGTACCAGCCTCGTCGCGAAAGAAGAGGAGGCGGCTCGGACTGTGCTGCTATGGAGCGGATGGCTCGGCCTTGATGACGGAGGCGAGAAGGGCTCCGGCGCGACTCGCGGAGGCTCACGAAGAGAAGTTCAGCCAGGTGGGATGGGTGATCCATGATGCGGCCAGGGAGGGTTGTGAATGAATTGTTGGCCTAAGAAAATGAAAGGAAAATAAGAAAAGAGAAGAGATGGGTTGGTTTGGGCCAAGGGAAATATAAAAAAATTGAAATGAGGGAAGAAAAGAAATGGGCTTGGGTTTAAATTCTTAGGCTAAGGGAAAAATAAGATCAAATAGTAATAATACTAATCACATATTAATAACAATAATAATGAAATAATAGTAACACTAATAATAATAATTAATAACACCAACAATAAGTATAATCCATAAACCAACTAAGTAAAAATCAGATAACTATAAAAAGATATTAATACTGTAAATTGACTGGGGATATTACATTCTACCGACCTTATAAAAATTTCATCTTCAAAATTTCATTAATGTAGGAATGATAAAAATCAATTAAAAGAGAAAATAAAACTTTCATGTTGCTTCTCACTGCATCATAGGTCTACCATGCTTCCGCTGCGTGCTCTGATCTCTGCTACCAGCTTCAACATGGAGTGATCAAACTCAAAAGATAAAATCAGAGAAATAGAATCAGAAAGAAGAATAAGAATCAAAATGAAACCAAGGTTACTCTAGAAGAAGAGTTAAAATCAGGGATATCAACAGATCAAAGGGATAAATATCCAAAGGGATGACGATCAATTCTTAATGGACTCAATATCATGTGAATAATATATGTATATTGCAGTGTAAATATAACTTGTCTCAGGTCGCCAGTAAGAACTAGTTCTTTTATTTTGAAAATCAAAAGTTGATCCTTGCTCTGATACGAAGAAAACCCTGTCATGCCCCGCTTCCTAAAATACGTGAAAGCGGTGTCGCGGTAAGAGTAGGCAACGTATATACGCGAGGAGAATATCTCACCTATACACGCTAAGGCTAAAGTAATCTAAACAAGTTATATAATCACTATATAGAATCAACATCACTGCAATAATACATATAATGTCTACACATAATTTCAGATGAATAAACGAATAAAACAAGCAATGAGTCTATCAGAAATCAGGAAATGACAGAATAAAAGAAAGTGAGAATACCAATAATTGAATAGAGAGAACTCAAGGCTCCTCGAGATGCTTGTAATCCTTTCCAAATACTTGATCAGTAAGATAACATGTAAAGACCTGGATGTGCAAATCCAGGGAGTCAGAACTCTCAATGAGTGTATAAGAATAAAGGGGAAGGGCTCATGCATATAACATGTGAGCATATGATAATACAATGATCGGGGTGAAACCGAGCACAAAAAGTATCATTTTGAAAGGTGTGTGCTTTGGCTTCCTCGATACTTCTGTTACAGTAAAGAGGCTAAATGGGTCGAATCCACAAGAACGAGAAGCGATAGAAGCTTTACCGGTCGATTCACGCGTGTGTTAAGTATTCTTCAATATTTTAAAGAATCAAAAGAAAGAAAAACAAAGAATAAGAAGAATACGGTGAAAACAAAGAAGTGGGAAATATAGAAGAGTTGTCATAAATTTTGAGTTTTTGAAACAAGGTAAAAAGAAAAGATAAAAAAGAGATACAAGAAAACTCATGGCTACTAACTATTAATGGCTCCACTAACATGTTAACCTCTTAGTGATAGTTGTCTCACATGGATCATTGGCCATCACTAATCCTTGGTTTTAAGAGCTTTTTAAAGCATGACCCATAACAGCGCTTTCACATCCAAACTTAACAAACAAGAGCAAGTTACACTTAAACCATCAAAACTAACTAGAGCAAGCATGGAATAAAGTAATGTTAACTTGTTAGAGAGTTAGATTCATGTGGATTATCAAGTAAAGAGTTAGCAAGTTAGTGGTTAGTAGTTAGTTGCCATTAGAGAAAATTAGCTAAACATGTAAAAAGTCAGAGAGAAGAAAAACAAGTAGAGATAAAGAGAGAACCTTTTATAGAGTGTTACCCTCTATTATAAGCACTCTAACTTCATTCTAAGAATCACTCTCTTCCCTATTACATGATCTATAAAAGAAAATAAAAACAAAAGAAAAAAAGGAACTACTAAACTACACAAATAGGAAAAAACTGCCCTACAAGCTCTTCTCCCTGTGTTCTACTCAACATTGGATATTTATAGGCAAAAAGGGTACCATAGAACCATACGGGGCCACGTGTCGAAGGATGACGCGTGGCTCCACAGTATGGCCGCGAAAACGGGCTGTATGGGCACTGCGCGCGCAGCGCCAGGGTGTGGTTCTTGTACCGGGAGAGTGGGCTATGTACAACCTACTGTTTAGGCATTTTCTGCTCCTAGGTTTATCAGATTGGGCTTCAAACTTTTGGGCTTCTTTTAGGCTTTAAAAATTCTAAAATAAATTAGATCTTTGGGCTTCTTCTTCACTTCATACCATGGACCTAGAAACACACAAGAAAGCCTTTACTAACAAAATTTTATATAGAATAAATGTGTAGATGTGGTATGACATATGCAAATATAGAGATCAATCACACCCCCACACTTATCTTTTACTCGTCCCAAGCAAAACAAAAAACTAAAAAGATTATTACACTACATTCGCAGGTAACGCGATTGCACTGAGCATGTGCAATAAGCTATTAAATCTCTATGTTTTCCCTAGAGGAGGAGTTTTGTCTCCTGAGGGTTTTCAGCGAATTACGCCCATAAAATCCATAAAGAAAGAAGTCAAATGTTAGTATTTTGAAAACACATTTTGAAATAAAGAAAAGTGTTGAAATATTTTTGTAAAATTTAAGTGATTCAAGGTCATAGGTTAACCATAAATTATTCTTTTCTAAATCAAGTCTAAATGCAAAATCTTGTTATAAATTAAATGTAAGAATTTAAAATTGAATTGATGCTTTGATCTTTCATAAAACCCTTAGAAAATATGCACTTTGTGAATAGTGAAATTTTTGGATATCAAACATCATGCCATTTGTGTGTGTGTATATATATATATATATATCTTTTTTCCCCTTATTTTCCTTAGGCTTTCTAATTTACCCGAGTAGTGAGCCTTTAGCCAGTGACTCCCAAACCAGATGATTTTAGAGCACCAGATGAGAAAACATCCCTCGGGCTTAAGGACTCAAGTAAACAAGGCTACAAAACTAGAGGGGATTATTTTATTTTTGTTCATTATTTTAGGCGTGAATAATCATGCTTCTAGAGGCATAATTACCCAGCTTCAATAAGTGATTTTTATTATCATTATTTTTTTATATTTTTATGACATTTTCAGTTTTTATTTCAATCTCAAAACATTGTATAAATGTGAAGTGCATATATCTAAGAAAAAAATACAAGATCAAATTATCTTTTCAATCTTACTCCTTATCTTAAAATTCAAACATCTATCATTTTGACTCGATTTAAAAAGTCATAATTTTGGTCTTCTTAATTCCTAAAATCCTCTTAACTTTCATAAAAATAAATCAAAACTATTTTTCTTATTTCAAAAAGTTTTGTAAAATGAAAAAAAGGTTTCTATACAAGAGAGAAAATCTAAAAACTTCCTAAAAAGAAGTGTAAAAGAAAGAAAAATTAAAAGTGGTTTCTATACAAAAAGCGAAAATCTAAAAACTTCCTAAAAAGAAGTGTAAAAGAAAAAAATTTAAAACAACCTATGTTAGTAAATCCTCCCCCACACTTATTTCATATTTTGTCCTCAATGCATCGTGAATGTGTATATACATGAAACAAATGCAAAGGAAAGAAAAAATTGTCTTATGGTGGTGGTTTTAGTGGTGGTCTAATTTGGCCAAGTGTTGCTGCCAAATTAAGATAATGTGGTGGTTCACGGAACCCACCTTTATTGACCTCTTTTTTATTTACATATTTACAATCCCCAATATGAATAGGATCATGCAAGATCCTATCATGAAAATTATTCCTTTTACATGAATCTTGGAAGATCATCACTGAGTCATTATGGTCAATACTTTGGTCCAACAATAAAATGTGATTTTGTGGATGGATGATTTGGGCTTTAAAATGAAAAGTTTGGGAATCAATACTAACTCAGAATAATCAATTTTGGGTTTGAGAGTCGGTTTAGTTTCAAGAGTTGGGTCCAATTAAAGAATTTATTTTCACATTCTATTCCCATCAATGAAATGTGACTATCCAAAAGAGGTGGTTCAATTTCAAAGTCTATGGATATAGGAATCAATGTTGGCTTAAGAAATGGATTCAACTTAGGTAAGGATGTCAGAGTCAACATAGATTCAAAGATTGAAATTGAATCACAAAGTTATAGGTCGGGTTCACATTCATATTCAAGTTCAATTTCAATAAAATGAAAACTTGCCAATTTGTCAATAGGTTGATATTGGTCAAGTTAGATTTTGTGGTGAAATTGAATTTTGGTCAAAATCTTCAAGATTCTATGATTCTTGATTTTTATCAATATGATTAGAAGTGTTGAGAATAGCCAACGATTGGGTACGGAGAGTTTCCCTATTCTTACACATGTTTTCCAATCAACTAAGTCTTGTTTCTATCATATTGAAAGGATCTCTTTGGAATTGGATCATGAATTCTGTGCTCTTTTCTAAGTCGGTATGTTCTTCTTACTGTGGGACTTGAAAAATGGAGTAAAGATCTTGGATTTGAAAACTTTGATGAAATTTCAAATCTTCTAAATTTTGAATTCTTCGCTCGAATTCCTCTAAGGCTTCCATCTTCTTTTCCCATCAATTGGTTCTTCTAATGGTTGATCAGGAGAAGGAGCATATGAAGCTAGATGTTGGTAAGGTGGTTGACCATATGACTTGGGAGAGTTGTATCCCCACTGACTCTGTGAAGAGTGGTAATAATTGCTCCAGTCTTGCTCACAGTACTGGGACTGGGGCATATATTGATTCGGATAAGACCAATCTGGCATACTTGGTTGGTTAGAGTTATAAAATACCGGGTTGATAATATCCGAGTCAAAAGGTCAGAGTGAAGTATGGATCACTATATGCATTGGAATAATTATAATTGTAAACCATAACACAAAGATGTAAAAAAATAAAAACAAAACAAGCAAACAAACAAACAAAAAAAGAAAAAGAAAATTTCAAAAACAAGCCTATACTAGGGTTGACCTAGACCTAAACGACTCCTAATTGGTTAGACTATCCACGGGGGATATATTGCAGCAATCTGACCACAAGTTAATCGGCCAGGTATGGACAAGACCAGTGGGAGGTATCCGTGCCTGAATAACAGGCCTAATTATGCCAAACCATTATTCTTTAAGGTTTCGCCTTTCAATCCTCAACCTTTGACACTGATTTGACAAGAGTCAAACTCTAAAAACTTTCCTCTTAGGTCAATCTCCTAAATGATCCCGAGATGTCCCTAGGGTCCAATGTCCATCAAGTTTTATTTAGGCTTGGGTTGTGTGAGTGGGAAGGTGATTTTTTGGCTTAGAGAGGGTAATGACTTTCTCACCTTATGTTGTATTGGGATATGCCCTTAAATTCAATTCGTACAAGTGTGCAATATAGATAAGAATGAACACAGAAAGCGAATAAATCACCCACATATTTGTCCTAACTATATGCAATGCAATATGTACACCTCAGTCCATATCACAATAACGAAAGAACAAAATACAGTATATTGGATTAAAAATTGACACGTGCCTAGATGCAAATATCTAAACCATTTTAAAACATCTAATTACCGTATTTTAATTCTTAAATTATTGTAGTGTATAGGTAATATAAATGAAAATAGCAGCAGAATATAGCAATGTACAAAGATTTACCCAACCACACAAAATTTTGGGCTTTGAATCCCAAATTTTGCCGTGCAAACTCCTTGGAAGCCGCGTTTGCGCGGCAACCTCTGAAGCACTTGCTCTCTGCTTTCTTGAGCAGGGAGATGGAAGTAAGTGTGGACTTCTGCAATGCTAAATTTCTGAAAATTTTGACATGCACACTAAAATAAAGAAAAAAAGTTAACAAAAACGTGAAATCAAACTGTTCCCATCCCTGGCTATAGCACCAAAATATGATTGGGGTGAAACCGTGCACAAAAAGTGTAATTTAGAAAAGTGTGTGCGCTTTGGCTTCCTCGATACTTCCGTTGTAGCAAAGAGGCTAAACGAGTCAATCCAAAAGGACAGGAAGCAATAGAAGCTTTGTCGGTCAATTTACATGTGTGTTACGTATTCTTCAATGTTTTAAAGAATCAAAAGAAAAGAAAACAAAGAATGAGAAGAATATGGTGAAATAAAGAAGTGGGAAGCATAGAAGAGTTGCTATAAATTTTGGGTTTTTGAAACAAGATAAAAGAAAAAATAAAAAGAGATACACGAAAACTCATGACTACTAACTACTAATGGCTCTACTAACATGCTAACCTCTTAATGATAGTTGCCTCACATGGATCATTGACCATCACTAGTCCTTGACTTCAAGAGCTTTTCAAAACATGACCTATAAGATCTCTTTCACATTCAAACTCAATAAATAAGAACAAACTACACTTAAACCATCAAAACTAACTAGAGCAAGCATGTAATAAAGTAATGTTAGCTTGTTAGAGAGTTAGATTCATGTGAATCAAGTAAGAAGTTAACAAGTTAGTGCTTAGTAGTTAGTTGTTAGGAGAGAAAATTAGCTAAACATTAAAGAGTAAAAGAGAAAAAAAAGTAGAAATAAAGAGAGAACCTTTCATAGAGTGTCACCCTTCATTACTAGCACTCTAAATTTCATCCTAGGAATTACTATCTTCCATATTACATGATCTACAAAAGAAAAGAAAAACAAAAGAAAGAATAAAGGAATAATTAAAGTACATAAATGGAAAAAAAAACTACCCTACAAGCTTTTCTCCCTGTGTTCTTCTTAACACTGGGTATTTATAGGCAAAAGGGGGTACCAGTGAACCATACGGGGCAACGTGTCAAAGGACGACGCATGGCTCTGCATTATGGTCGCTGAAACTAGGTCACGTAAACGCGGCCATACGGGCGCCGTGCACACAACGCCAGGGTGTGGGTCCTGTACCGGGGATTGGGCTATGTACTGTCTACTATTTTGGCATTTTCTGCTCTCAGGATTAGTAGATTAGGCTTCAAACTCTTGGGCTTCTTTTATGCTCTAAAAGTTCTCAAATAAATTAGATTTTTGGGCATCTTCTTCACTTCATGTCATAGACCTAGAAACATATAAGAAATCCTTTATTAATAGAATTTTATATAGAATAAATGTGTAGATGTGATATGAAATATGCAAATATAGAGACCAATCAAACAACTATAAAAATATACTGGCAAGGAGATAGTATGAACTAAATAGTAAAGTGGAGACAACAGAATACGCTAAAATGTCAATCTACATATTACAGGTACTAGGATAAAATGTGACGAATAACTTAAAAAATATGAGTCTGTCTGGTATACAATTAGGCGTTTATCATAATTTATATGAGTACAGTTAGGTGAATACAGTCAATTTCAGTACATAAAAATATTTTATCATTATTAATTATGTCAGCGAACACCAATTGTCACATGCAGTAGACGCATCCCATGTAACACCTACCACATGTGACAGTCAAGGTCCTAAGTTATTAAAACTGATAGAGGGAGACATTATCCTTACTTTAGGTGGGTCTCATACATACCGGAGACCACGTCTCAGTTTTCTGGCGTTGAACCAGGCCGTACCGTTGGTACTCAGTAACAGTAATAGTGACAGTAATCTCACTGTGAAAATAACAGAATAGTAAATAGTACAGATGGGATGTCAGTCATCCCTAGGAACCCTGCAGTGGAATTCTCAGTCGGCTGTGCAACCTGTATCCTAGGTCCACTCAAATATAAACGATGTCTCCTCCATCAATTTTTCCAATCCCAGTGTAAGTTATCTTTTTACATTATTATTTAATTCAGTTAAAGCAATCAATATCCAAGTTACCTAGAATACCGAGACGATACAGTGACAGTAACAGTTCAGTATATCAGTAAATACTAATCGTATACATGGTGAACAATAATAAGAACAGTAAACATTATAAGTAACTGTGTATACGATGAACAATAGAACTGTACACGACGTTACGGTCTAACAATACTTTTCTAGTGATTTTCAGTAACATATAATAATACTAGTAACAGGTCTAGACACTGATTCCTTACAATACAGTCCTGTCTAGAATCAATCAAAATCTCATCCACCGATATTATATCTGCAACTGATCTATCAATCTATATTCTCAATAACAATCATTTTGAACATCAATTATTGAATCCAAGTCAAGGTATCGGATCCAGTAAACTACTACCTCAACAAACAATTAGTTAGTTTTATCATTGCTACCAATCTACTCTAATACTTTAGGTCACCAATAATTGAGATCAAACAATAACTGCAATCAAACTCTAAACATATAATATGGCTACTGATATCAATGAAATCACTTTCACAATAACTCTATCTCTATAACTGAATAACAGAAATAGTCAAAAATCAATCATGAAGTACTGAATATATCCTCGAGATCAACTAAAATAACGAATACCGAGATCACAAATAAAGAATAGAACATCCTCAAAATCTGACTTATCCAATTATAATCATGATCATAACTAAGGAATGTAACATCGTCGGTCAACATGAAATTTAAATCATCTCTACATCTAGTATTCAACATCAATAAGATCATCAATATTCATTTAATGTAATCTGGGTAAATCTGGAAACCTTTGCTTCAATAATCCAAAACCAAGATCACGTTACACATTGATATAAAAGGTAAAAATATACAAACAACGCCTGATGATAATCTAATTAGATCAATCTCATCTATATACTGATCAAGATCCAATGTAAAAAATATAAATCTCAGGTCAACTCCAACTTTGACTAAGACAATACCAATTCAAGTATCGGTGTATCGATCTATCGATGAAGGAACATCCTATTTAAGCCATCCTCAAGATCTAAATGAGTTCCGATCAAAATAATCACCAAACAATTGTCGATAAATACTTCACATAAAATATGTCATCTATCCTTAAATATGAACTAGGCCATATGATCAGTAGATCAAATCAAATCACAATCTGTTGTATGCCACAACTAGTCCTGAATCAATAGTGGCAACCAACTATCACATGAAATGACGCAGATAAATGCTCATATCAACTGTATGAATAAAGTGAGCACTCACTGATATCACATGAAATGATATGCATAATCATACTGATAAAATAAATAATATGGTCAAATAAAATGATACAAGTAACATATAAATACTACTGACAAGGATATTATGGAAATAACACAAGAGCAAACACTCACATGAAATGACGTGATTTCCTATCCGAATTTCCATCTGGTCTTCACTGTACGAATCGATACTGATCTCCGGATCATCTCATGGGTCAGTTTTCGAATGGCCAGTGTATCGGGTCCACAATGAGCATAATTTCGAATCTCCCGTTACCGAGTTCGGGATTGCACAAACGAGTCTATAATCATTGTATCACGCAACCATACATAGAGAGAGGAGAATTAACACACAAACATAACACACTCACACATGTACCCACACACGCATGCCACTAGTGCATACACACACGTGTACACCCATATACGTACGTATGAGTATACACATTCATACATATTATATATCCATATCCATGCGTGCATACACATCATACCCACATATTAACTAACACACATCCGCAAACATAAATACATACACACCCTCATGGACTCATTCATTCACACATGCACATACATATGCATAGATATCCATATACATGTATACACACACATACACATACATATACACGTACTTATGCATGCACCCAAGCATACACAATATATGCACGTACACATACACGTATTCAACACACTCATGCACACGTACGCACACAATTTTATACAGATATGAATATACTCACACACACCTACATAATTACACACTCACAATACGCAGGCATACTATACAAACACACCCAAACACACATTATTTACAAAAGTACCCACACATAATACACAACATAACACACAAATTCACACACGTATACACATGTACATGTACAATAATTAAATACAAACAGACCTTTTATACATAATTACAACATACTTATATAACATGCGCCACACCAAAACATACACGTACTATCACACACACATACGCATAATCACACACACACACACACACACACACACACACACACACACAGAGAGAGAGAGAGAGAGAGACCACTCACACAAGGATGGGAGTGCTGCGGTTGTAGAGGGGAGATACTGGGCTATGGCACCAGCCTCACCGCGGAGGAAAAGGAGGCGGCCCGGACTGTGCTAACATGGTGAGGATGGCTCAGCCTTGATGGCGGAGCCCGAGGAGGTCTCCGGCGCGGCTCACGGAGGCTCACGGAGAGGAGGAGTTCAGCCAGGTGGGGTGGGGGGATCTGGGTTGCGGTCAGGGAGGGTTGTAAATGAGTTATGGACTTAAGAAAATGAAAGAAAAATAAGACGAGAGAAGAGATGGGCTTGTTTGGGCCAAGAGAAAAATATAAAAGAAATTGAAATGGGAGAAGAAAAGAAATGGGCTTGGGCTTGGATTCTTAGGCTAAGGGAAAAATAAGATCAAATAGTAATAATACTAATCACATATTAATAACAATAATAATGAAATAATAGTAACACTAATAATAATAATAATTAATAACACCAACAATAATTATAAGCCATAAACTAAGTTAATTAATAATAAAATAATAAGTAAAAATCAGATAACTATAAAAAAAATATTAATACTGCATATTGACTGGGGATATTACATCTTGTATAATAGTGATGAAGTGTAACCTTATATAAATGAGCATATGTACTTTATAAAGCGCATCAATCCAACAAAAAAATAGGAGTGGATAATAGATGAACACAATAAATTTTTCATCGATTGATTTCAAAATCGAATTGAAGCTCAACTGACCAATACACCAAATAGTATCTCTATTAATTTGATATGGTTGGCACATGGGCCTCGTACAGATGTATTCTCTAACTATGGATATTATATAAATGATTATTATTTTTTCACAAAAACACATTATAACAAGTGTACTGTATAGAATAGTTGGGTGACATTAGTGACTCAAGCAATGCATATTTTCGGTGCCAAAGACAGAAACTCAGTATTTAAAATATGTCATACTATGGGATCATCGAGGACATATGGGAGTTGGATTACATCATGTTTTATCATATTGTTTTCAGGTGTAAGTGGATGGAGAATAATAATGACATTAAAATTTAATTTTCTCGTTCTAATTACAGATTAGAACTCTAGAGAAAGAGTGTACACTAGTCAAAATTAATCGAGCGAAGCGACCTGAGAATGGGCGGATTGGATGAGGCCGAGGTGTCGCAAACGTACGAGCAGCTCGCGTTCAAGTTCGTCGTCATGGTGCCTCGGAAAGGAGAGGAGTTGTTTGATGTGATTTGGCTTCAATCCAAGGTTTGTGAATTTTTGCCATTGTCCCCCTTTAAATCTTTTTCTTAGGATTTTTGCTGTGGTGCATCTTTTGAAAATTTTAATGAATTTGAAGACATGGGTTTTTGTTCCTTGGGTTCTTGATGCTTCTTAAGAACTGAAGTTTATAGGAAACTTCTTTTGTTTATTTTGCATCCAGCACTTTTCTGGGAGCATTTGTAAGTTATTTATCTATAGAATCTATATTTTGTTTAATTATTGTGTAGAGCGTACACTTGAAGATATCAAGTTGAATTTATTTTTGACACATTTCATTTACAAGCAGTTGTTTGATCTAAATGGGATTCCCACAATGTTCTTTTGTGGGACAGTAATGTCTCACTATACCTGGCACAATGTGACAGAGAGTTCAAGAATTACCTTCAAGTACATTGATTTTTGGAGTGCTCAAGCAAGGAAAATTACTTTTTCATTCCTCCATATGATCAATAAACATTATTTCAACTAATTTTTTTTTTTTAAACTAATTTTTGCAAGCATGCTTTTGCAACTGTCTTATATTGCTGAGAACTTCCTCTTCCTTGATGTTGGCATGGATGCATTAGACATTGAAAAGTGGAAATTTGCCAGTGATAGGTGTGTCAAATATCCGAATTTTAGACAATCATTTGAACTATTTCTGTATATTCTGCACAGTTAAGGCCTGCCAATAAAATGACTCATTCTCTTGAGAAGGAAGCACCACCCTGACTGGAGACCTTGTTCAGCACCTTGTTATGATCAATAAGCTTTGTTATATCTGTAAGTATTCTGGATTCCTATGTGGCACATGACATTTCATATTAAAAATTAGTTTATTTAGTTTCTCATACTTTTTCTTGGTTTAGGACCTTCATTGCACATTGAGGCTCCAGATCTATGCACGCTGTGTATATATGTGTAGAGGGAAAATTCAATTATTTAATTAATTTGTTAAAAAAAACAGTCTTTCGCGTCAGATTTGTAAACAACTGATGCTAAAGGGAACTTTCGAGTTGGTTCTGTATCAAAACCGGCGCGCCCTTACGTGTTGGTTCTCTAAAGAACCAACGCAAAAGGACCTTTCACGTCGGTTCTACGCTAAAGTTCGACCTTTCACGTTGGTTCATTTAAGGTCCGATGCAAAAGGTCAACTTTTCGCGACACCCGTAATTTTTTCTTTTGTATCGGATAAAATTCGACGCGAATTAGCCTTCCTGTAGTAGTGGCACTAAGTACGCAAGGATGCAAGTATACTTTAGGGTTCACATGGGTGTGGATTAAAAGTTAATTTTAGTAACCCTTCATCACTGTCCTTAAATATACTAAATATGAATAAGATCACATAATGTGTAACATGTCCTAACATAGTGAACACATAGCTCTCTCTTGCTTGCAACAAACCCAACAAGAAATTAAAATTAGTGGCTAGCTAGAGAGAAGGGCCTAGGGTTCTCTCAGTCTATCAATTAAGCCTAGCTAGGACAACAAAAATTGTAATTAAGAGATCACTAATTGGCCTACCTAATGTGTAGATGAGAGAAAAATTAGCTTCTAGGATTTGGAAAAACGCAGAACATGCAGCCGCCCAGATTATCATTACAGAGCCCACAAGTTAGGGCAAGAGCCATGTGATACACTTTGCACAGCTCAAACGTGACCACCACCAACAAGAGAAGAGCCTAGCAAGTTCATGGGTGGAGCCCATTGTTAACTAGTCCTCTTGTACATTACTCTACAATAGCTTCCTGCAATAGAGTATTGCACATGTACAATATTTTACATGGACCCTTGACTGTATCCACATGCATATATTATTTTCCCAGATAGTAATTAGAGTTTTTGTTTTCATTTGACATGTTTTGAGAATTATCTTGTAATTAAGAGGGTAATCAAGGCTTGAATCACTAATCCAAGGTATTAGGTCTTTGTGCACTACCGTCCCTCTTCCATGCCTACTATCTTGCAACAATCATATACATTGTCTATCACAAATTCTTTGAACATGCAAAAAATTATCATATAACCAAATGAAACACATGACACCAACCTAAACTTTGTTTATAGCTAGCTTAGGTCTTAATCTTCCACAGTCTCTTCTTCCTCTCCGCTCTTCCGTCCACCACCCCCCAATAAAAATTCGGCGAAACATGTAGCGATGATTCGTGCTTCCGACGCCATGTTCGCTGGCACCGAACACGTCGAAACATGGCAAAAAACCGATGATTGACACGTCAGAAGACAAATGAAGGGGGTATTATAGGGAGCAAACCCCCATCCTTATCCCAACATTACGATCTAATGCTTCCTACCCCTTGTTACCACTCCCAATGACAAAGGGTACACCTCAGGGTTTAATTAATAATCTTCCTTAATTAATTAGGTCACCCCCTAGGGTTCCCTACGGGGAAACACAAGAGCAAGTGCATGGCTCTCACCTTTCAAAATGTGCCACCTAGGGTTAGGGTTTTGGGGGTGGGGGACTCATGTACATGTAGGAGTGAGCTGGATTGTGGGGGCCCACATGCCACTAAATACACTGTATTTTGAAAAGGAAAGGGAATAATCCAGGGTGGTTTGATGAGAAAAAGGGATGGGAATAGTGGAGAGAGGGGGATGGGGGAAGGGTAGCAGTAGTGCAGTAGGGCTGGTTTTTTGAGGAATCATGTGAGTCCATGTGCACATGAGTTAGGACAGAACATGACTCACCACCTCTCTCTCTCTAACTCTCTCCAACTCCTCATTACTCCCATACCCTAATAAAAGAAACCCTAAATTTTATTTATATATAAAGTGTAGGACTATCCACAACTAGTACACTGAAGAAAACATATATATAAAGAGTGCTACCACCCCCTCAAACCCTTAAACTCATTCTAACAAACATCTACAAGGGAAAACTTGGAAGTTAGAAGAGCTAGAGTCCATATGGAAGCCTCTCTACAATCTCTCCTGATGGCCTTAGACTCTAACGGCACGGCCGTGTGGCCGAACTTGACGTTTCAGCCCAATGTGTGCACGCATTGGGCGCGTCCGGCCGAGGACAGGCATGCAGTGAGGATGACACAGAAGAGGAGGAGGAGGGCAATTTTAGAAGGTTCTAGAAAGCCTAGGAGCCGCATCGAGAGGAGGATCCGAGACCTGAGGAGGCTCGTGCCCACCGAGCGGTCGGTTGGGCTGGACGGGCTGTTCAGCGAGGCGGCGGGGTACATTGAGTGCCTGAGGGTGCAGGTGGAGGTGATGCAGTTGTTGGTCAAGGTGTTGTCAGGGGGTTCTGATGATTGAAGAGCTTGAATTCTATTTGAAACCTGCCTGAGTGAAGGGGAGAAAAAGAGTTTAATTAATGAATCATGACTTTGTTCGAGTTTAGCATGCAGTTATAGCTTTGTATTCTGAATATTTCTATGAAGAAAAATGTGTGCACTACTGCATTCATTCATTCATGTGATATAGCTTTGTATTAATTTTTCTTCTTCGATTTTATTTTCCTTCATCACAAGATTCACAGTACTCTGAGAATTGAGAAATTTCGCGGCCCAGGGAACCATAATTTGGTATTGTAATTTTTCTAAGAGAGGATTCTTTTTCTTTTTTTTTTTTTCAAAATTATTGGAAAAGCTGTCTTCGGATTGACGTTCAACTTGCATCCTGCCAGAAACGGATTCTCTCCACATAATTAATAAGGTCAATTAGAAGATGATGCACGCCTCTAACACAAAGCAACTCAATCGTGCATGTTATATGGATAGCTGTAATTTAACCCAAATGAAACTAACAGTCTAATTTGTTCATATATTGCACTTGTTCAAAGAGTGAATTGCAGCTGAGTGGTGATTAAGGCGTTCAACTTGCATATAGTTCAGGAAATCTCGTTTATATCAGACTACGTTTCTCAAAGGAAAAAAATAAATAAATAAAGTAGAGAGAGAGAGAGAAAAACGCAAACAAACAAACAAACACAACTGTGCGTGCAACCTCTCTGGGCCAAACCTTAGTTGAGAAAATCAAATGCGACAAGTAATGGATATAGATTAAGCCCATGGAGAAATTGGCTAAATCCTTAGTTTAGAATCAAAGTAAGCTTTCAGTCCAAGTGTATGCATTTAAGAAACCTGAAAATCATCATGAAATTCAAGTCAAACACTTTGATGCAAAAATAATAACTAAAATGAAATCTATAAAAAATATTTTAGAAAAAAATTCAATTAATTTGTTTTCTGTGAGATCCCAGCAGAGGAAAGCAAAGCGGGGTTTTTACGTGGATCCACTAAAGTAAACAGAAATGACCTGAGCCCAGGCCTGTCTATAATGGGCTGATCTCTTGGGCTGCAAAAGCAAATGGAATTGATTCTCTACATTTGCATTTTCCAAGAAAGAAGGTGGGGTGTGGGGTGGGGGCGTGGGGGGTAGGTGGCGTGGGGGGAGGGGGGAGAGAGAGAGAGACCCGCCCACCCAAAAAAGAAGTAAAAGTGAGATTTGAGGACCAATTTGATATCCCACTTCTCAGCCCATCAACCCAAGTCAGCACGAACTTAAAAGTCCAGCCCCGAAAACCAATCGGTAACTAGATTTAGGCCCAACTGTCAATTGTGATTGGACAATGTTAAGTTGGGCCAAGCCTATGACTTTCATGCTATGGTTTGTTATTCATGTTGCTTTTTTTTTTTTTTAAGATAATTCTTACATCATAGTATCTTGGTGCGCATCCTGAACCCCAGTGGTAGCCACCACAAAACTGCGGCAGCCTTCGTATCAGCCTGAACCCCAGTGGTAGCCACCACAAAACTGCGGCAGCCTTCGTATCTGAACCCCAGTGGTAGCCACCACAAAACTGCGGCAGCCTTCGTATCAGCCTGAACCCCAGTGGTAGCCACCACAAAACTGCGGCAGCCTTCGTATCAGCCTTCTCGTACGTCATGAGTGAATATCGGTGATCTCCTAGTCGAACCAGTGGCCTTTGTACAAGGCGAAGTCGAACCGTTATGTGATACTCCTCTTGGTGAGCCCCACAAATTTAGTTCGAAAATTTCCTCGCGCACCACCGCGAATAGGGAGATTCAAATTCACGACCTTCCACAAGAAAAAGAAGTGTAATGCTGCTTGAGGATGTCTCAGTTGGCATCTTCCATCATCCCGGATGTTTTATGCTTTTCTCTTAAAACTTTAATTTGTTTATTAGCAATTTTTATTTGAAATTGAGCATGTTGCTCACTGCTCTACTGTTCTGACATAGATTGTCCCTCACATGCGGCCCAGTGACACCTCTAAGTTCGTTAAGAACTTTTTTTCACCCACGAGGTGCAGACATCGGATCCCCTTCATGCCATCCCCTCTTTTAATTAGTAAAAAAAAAATTAAAAAAAAGAGGAAATCCATTGAAACCACTCAACCAGCTTTCGGAGGGATTGGGCTTCATGTCCATGTTGGGCTCCCAATGAAGTTAAACAAAGCTAGTAAATGCCGATTCTCACATCATTCAGGAATGTCGAAGCCTCCTTCGGTCGATTCCGCAAGCTACACTGGTCTTTGTAAAGAGAACCAACAATGTAGCTACACATCGAGTTGGTCAAAAAATGCTTGAACCTTCAACTGTTTGGCAATTGGGTGCATGATGAGTTACCTTCTCTCCTACTTGTGGAGTTTGGAATATCAATGTGTAACTCCATGCGGCATTTAGGACTTACACTACTTTTATTTTGATTCTCACATAGGCCTTCAAGTTACTACGGTGAGCATCATTGCTCTAATATAAACAAACTTTAAATTGTTCCATTCCATGATCAAGTTAAATTGAAGTAACACCCTAGTCACAAATCAGTTTGAAATTGTAAGACGGTGGTCTGTTCATTGGATCCACATCTCGTCCCAACAACTGAACTAATCAATTCATTCCTTAAATAAAAAGATAAAATAATTCCCAAGTCCCTGCTCTTTACATCAAAAAGCCCATTCAAACATTAATTGTTGTTTCCCCAACAGAAAGGCAAAATGATTGATGATGCAGAAGATGGAAATATAATTCAGTTTCAAATCGGTGTCAATAAAAAAAATTCGTCAAAGTTGAGTTAAACTAATAGTATCTATTTAGAAGAGTTTATATTCTTTGGGGTCAAATCTAATTTGAGCTTCTATTTATTTGGATTTTCATGTAAGATTAGTAGTATTTGATCACAAGTTAGTATAAGAGTAGGAGATTAGAGAATTTATATTTCTATAATTAAAGCACAAAAGAGGTCAATTTTATATCAGAAAGTTGTATGGGAAATTATTAGAGTCAATAAAATAAAGTTAGTGTTTTTTCTCTATATATAGATTTCTCTCCACTCATATTGTCTTTATCAACGACCAACAATGAGATTAGAGTCATAGAATCATTTTTCTCACATTGTGCCAATCATCATCATCGCTAACAACCAATTTGAAGTCGATCTTCAAAATGATGGCTAACAACTTGATACAACTTGCTGTTCATCATCTCACAAAAAGATAACTATCAAAGTTAGAGTATTAAGATGAAGGAATTGTTGATCTCACAAGATATATGGGAGATTGTTGTAAAAAGTTTCGTTATGACAAAAAATCGGAGCAGATTGAACATCAACCCAAAGGGACCAGTTAGCCGACTTAAACATAAGAGATAGATTTGCTCTTTTCTTAATATTTCGTGATGTCGATGAGGATACTTTCAACATAATCGGAGGTGCAATAGCAAAATATGCTTGCAAGTTTTTATAGAAGACATATGAAGAGGAAAAAAACAGAGACAACTCACAAAGTTATGAAGTTCAAGGAAAAGATGGAAGAAGTTCAAGAAATCTGTGAATTCAAAAAGGAGACATAAGAAGTTCAAGAAATCTGCGAATTCAAAAAAGAAACATAAGAAGTTCAAGAAATAGAAGAATTCAAAAAAAATCAACTAATAAAAAGTATACAAATCTATGAGAACAAGATTTTAGAGATAGAAGGAAGAGGAAGAGGAGGAGGAGGAGGAGGAGAGGAATGAAAGGAGGAAGGAGAAGAAAGAGGAAGGCAGAAGAATATGCATGAGATGAAAAGAAGAAAGAGAGAAGAAATGATAAAGAAAGAGGAGAAGAAACAAAATAAGCAAAAAGAGAATAAAAAAACAGAAGAGAAGAAAGAAGGAAAAAAGTGTAGAAGAAAGAGAAGCAGGTGAAGAAGAACAAGGGGAAGTAAAAGAAAGACAATAAGAAAAGAAATAATTATGGTTAATAAGCAGTAGTTACAACAATAAAATAGTACAAAACAATGCTTATTTTCGAAGTGTAAAAAATCAAGTACTTCAATTCATGTTCGTATCAAAAGTAAAGAAAAAGTACAAATTGAAGAGGAATTTCAAAAAATTCATTAATATTGATAAAAAAAAAGACAAGACATCTTATCTTGTAGGACAACCACAACATCAAGGAAGAGAACAAAATTTTCAAAGAGAAGCATTACAACCATCATCAAGAAAAAGTTCAAGATGGAGTCCAAGGTCAAAGGTAAGGAGAGGTAAGAGTATTTTTACTTATTATAAAAAAAGATATAAAAGTAAAAAAATTTAGGAAAAATCTACGAAAGAAGACTACGAAAAGTCAAAAAGTGAAATTATGAACGAAGATTATAAGATTATTTGGTTGAATTGAATGAGTGTTCCTTGATAGGTGAAGAGATAACAGGAATTATGTGTAATAAGAAAATCAAAATGAGACGAAAACGCATTACAGCTACAGCAATTATGAAGTTATTTTTATCAAAATTTGTATATGACTCGATACTTCTACAACGAGCAAGTAAAGAATGAGAAAATCATATTATACTTTGTCTAAGTAGGAGATCAAGCTAATATTTTTACCATGTTATTCATGGACACTTTTGTAAATCTATGAAGATTGCTACATGCGTTTTATGAAAGAATTAAATTAATAGAGGATGTTGAAAATATAATTCAATTTCAAATCATGTTAATAAAGGTTTTTTGTCAAAGTTAAGTTAAGCTAGGAGTATTTATTTAGAAGAGTTTCTGTCTTTTTAGAAGACAAAGTCTAATTATGATTGTAGTAGCGGTTTCTATTTATTTGGGTTTACATGTAATAATAGTAGTATTTGGTTATTAGTTTGTATAGGAGTAGGAGATTGGAGATTTTGTATTTTATAAATAGAGAATATATAACGGTCTCAGATTTTAATCACTGAAATAACTTTAATCAAATTTAGTTATAGTAATCAATTTCATAATCTTTATAATCATCTTCAAATTTATCAGAAATTTTGACAGCATCTCCTCTATAATATAGAATATCTCTAATACAACATATAATATTTTGGCCTACACCAGCCTACTTATGATAGTTCAATACTTAAATTCCATCAACTCATCAATATCAATTCTCAATAATAAATCAACATAACTCGAGAGTACTCCTCTTGGTTCATGATTCCATATAGGGGCTGTTTGGATTTAAGGAAGTGGCGGAAGTGAGAAAGTGGGGAAGTGTCATTTTTCTCTTTTACTATCCATCCAAACGCTGGAAAAGAAAATGAAACCCCCCTTTTTATGTTCTCTTTTTCCTTTTACACAACCATTTCCTTACTTCTAGGGTGTAATAATTAATTTTGTAATCATGTAAATCTCATTTTTAATAAGTTATAACTCAAAACAGTTAATTTTTTGATCATGTAAATTTCACTTGCATTCTAAGTACTGTCCAATTTTTATAATTATTTTTATTTTAATATTTTTTTACCATCAACTGTGTGGTCAACTTTTCTATTTTCACTTTCACATTATTAACCAAACATCGAAAAACATAATATGTTTTTCCACTTTCACTTTCTAACCAAACACCGAAAAAGAGACACAAATTTTCATTTTTTAAAAGGAAAAAAATCTACTTCCTCACTTCCGCCCACTTCCTTGAATCTAAACAGCCCCATAATCAACTTTAATTTCAAATCAAGGTGAAATCAGAACTAATATATACATTCACTTACCTCAAAGAATCGAGGTTAAAATTAATATATGGTCAACAAATACAAATACATCACAAGTCCACCTTCCAAATTTTTCATGTACTATAGTACATGCAACATATAGGGTTCCTAAAGTTATATCAACACACAAAAGAAATATATTTCAGATTTTAAAATAACTAATCAACAAGTAAGTCTTCTGACTTCCCGTCAAAACATCTCAAAGCATTACACAGACCTGAAAGACATCAATCTGAGGTAGGGTGAGCTCAACAGCTTAGTGAGTAAAATCATTCAAATCGAAGTTTGTATTGAATTCCATTACAAGTCAAGTATGATGCAGTTGAATAATTTCTTGAATAATCTCAATTATCTTCTTACTTATGATGGATAGTGCAGCTTATTAGGTTACTGATTCTTTCTATTATCTGATACTTATTCTTCGCACTGTTCTAGACACAAAGTGTCTTAATTTTTAATATATTATCTTATGGTACACAACACCTAACCTGATTGTCCATCTCTTATATTCACCTGATAATTCATCAATCATATTCATATTTGTATGTCACTTACATTCAGTTCATAACGCATTCATGTTTTGCATATGACTAGTTATCATACACATATAATTCATAACTTATTTATTTTTCAACACCGATAACTCATAGTCATGTCTATAGCTCTAGCACATGTAACATAAACAATAATGTATATTCGTTACCATTTACATATTGGTACATGCTTCACAATCAAAATCACAATCATATCTAGTGATACATCGATCACCTAAATACATATCTATATCACTCTGGGTGATACCCACATCATATGATTTAATAACTTGTATCACTCTTGGTGGTACATACATCATATATTTCCATCAATCAAAAACAACAAAAACACATGAAAATTCATGATTATCACATAAAAATTAACAATCCAAATAATTTTCTTCATAATAATAATACTCTCATTCGATCATCTCCGATTTCACCCAGTTCTTTCTCTGATAATTATAAATAATAAATGTACTTCTTTTCGACCACCTCCAGTTCTACCCGGTCTCTTCCTTCGATAATTTTAAAATATAACAATACTCCCTTCGATAACCTCTGATTCCACCTGATCCCTTCCTCCGATAATTTTAATAATAAATAACATGTAATAAACAACATGTAATATTTGTTAGCCCAGAGGCCTTCCACTCTAGTTTTGATGATGATTAACTAATGTAATTATAGTTTACTAATAATCTTGTGATGTTTAGTTTCAGATACTTAACCAAGATATTAGTAGGTGATTAGCTTCAACAAAGTGTTTTGGAGCTTTCACATGATGATTCAAGAGCACGAGCGTCAAGTTCATATCTAGCACTCATTCGGAGTCAAGCTCGGTGATCACGTTTGGATCGAGTCGACTTGGAGATGGAGCTCTACAAGAAGACTTCGGTATATTGTTTAGTTTATAGTTTAGATCCATTGTTAAAGATTAGATAGTGTGATATGCTCAAGTTCACAACACACACACGTTTCATGTTTATTGTTTTTTCGGTTTAACCGATCTTGATTTCCATGAATAGATGTATCAAAATAAGTTTACATGGTTTATATGTATATTAGATTTTTTCTATATACATCTATGCTTCATCTAGTTAAACAAACTTAGTTGATAGTCTATTTCATGAGTTTGGAGTTTTGGTATTTTAACAAAACTTATTTTCGAATTTAATGTCAAAAATATTGATATATATATTTATATGTATATTGGATTATATCCATATGAAACATGCCTAAAAGTTGTTTCAATATCATGTTTTTGTATTTAGATGAGTTTTGGACAAAATGATTTTTCGTTTCAAAAATTCAAGTTTTGGAAAAACGGATTTTGGTTTTCGGCAAAATTTCTAAGTTACAAAAATAGTTCAAAATGTTTGTAACATGGTTTGATTTTACTCAAACATGTTTGTATATTAAAGTATTATACTGAAACTATTTTTGTGATTTTTTAGAGATTTTATGGGATTTATTTGATAATTAAAAACTCAAGTTTTAAATCCTATAACCAGACCTGCCAGGCTCTGGCGGTCGACCGGGCCGGTCGACCGGACCAGGAGTCGGTCGACCGGATCGGTCGACCGACGTTCACAAGGATGTGCACGCAGCCAACCTGGCACGGTCGACCGGGTGTGGTCGACCGGCCAAGAGCCGTTGCTCCCTGATCTGGGCACGGTCGACCGGGCGGTCGATCGGCAGGCTCAACAGTCATATTTTTGACCGTTGGCCGGTCGACCGGCCGGTCGACCGGAAGGTCAAAACAGACCTTTCCTGCTGTCAACGGGCAGATTCTGATTGGGGCCTTTATATACCCCATCTCTTGGCTGTTTTGGTAAGAATTTTTAGAGCAAAGATTTACTTCTTCCAGCAAGTTTTTAAAAGTTTTTAGTGCTTAAAGATTTGATCTTTATTTTGTTTTAAAAGGGGTTGAAAATTCAAAGAAAAGAAAAGTCTTTGGGATTGGTTTGATCTTCATTTTCAATTCTATCTAGAGTTTTTTTCTAGAGTTTTTCTTTGAGTTTTTAATTTCTAAACTCTTTACTTTCCACACTTTAGCTTATCTATCTATCCTATCTATTAGGATCTTTGTTTTTGTGAAAAAATTAGTTTGTGGTTGTGGAAACCACCAAAGTTGTAAACTTCCTTCATTGTGATATCCCTCTAGTGAGAGGAGATTGATTTTGTATCCCTCTATTGTGAGGTGATTGTAGAAGTTGTGATTGGCTCCCTCTAGTGAGAGGGGAGATTGTGTTTGGCTCCCTCTAGTGAGAGGTGAAGTTTGTGTTGTAATCCCTCAAGTGTGAGGTGATTGATTTGTATTAGCTAAGTGCCTACCCCTCTTGTGTGAGGTGGTTTTTTTGTTGGTTATGCATTGCCTCTAGTGAGAGGTTTTATTCGGTTGAGAGAGGAGTTGTGTACTCCCGGTTATTGTATTGCCCCAAATCCTCAGTGGAGGTTCCCTGTGTGGGAGTCCTGTATGGACAAGTTAGTGGAAATCCTTCTGTGTGAAGGCGGGGACGTAGAGCTGTGTGCTCGAACCTCAAAACATATCCGTGTGTTAGCGTTTGATCCACTTTCTCTAACTCGCTCTATTACTTTGAGCATTGATTCATATTGTCATATCATATACATGCTTGTGTTGTTTGTGTGTGCCTCACTTGTGTTTAACCACGAGAGCTTCATATAGCCACCTCAACTCTTATTCAGAGGAATCAAGAGGAGTTAGTCCAGAGCCCTTCACCGGGAATTCGGCTACACTCGTTGGTTACACTTAGTGTGTTGCAATTTAGTTTTAAATTCCGCATTTTTGTTCATTAGATTAGCCGTTGTTTGAGATTTTACCTGCACACAAAATATAGTATTTTAGATTTAAGAATAGGATGTGCAAGGTACTCAATTCTACCGCTATAGCAAGTGGCTATGCGGGTTGTGATCCACAGGGAGGGACTAGCGATGGAAGCTTATTTAGTAAGTTCTCTTTTATTTATTTATAATGTTATTTACAATGATCTTTACAATGATATTTACAATGAAGAAATGTGAAAAAGATTGGGAATTGGTGATTTACACTAAAATTAAAAGAAAGAAAACTAAAACTAAAAACTAAAAACTTACTTACCTCTTTGGCGTCTGCTTACCTTGGAACCGTGTCAATGATGTACCTTTCTTTGAAGGCGAACGAAGCATGGAATATGATATCTTCCCTATTCCCGATCTATACTACAAATAAAAGGCGAGCTATACTACCATGGAAATAGATATTCATCACAATAAACCATCAACGGCTCTTGCAAGGAGAAGGCAACTTCGAAGCTTTTGGTTTCATATGGATCCACAAACACAAAAGAGGGAAACAAAACCAAACCAAGAATAGCAAAAAGAAGCAAACTTTGATTTGATTCAATTAACAATGAAAGAAAAGATTACTTACACCGATGTCACCTCAGTACAAGCTTGATCTCCTTCCTCCATGAAAGTATCCTCTCCTCTCAGTTGCATAAAGAAAATTAAAAATTACATTAAAAAACCTAAGTTACAATCTACAAATTAGCCTAAGAAAAACCCTAAATTTGTTTCTGTACTCGACTCCACTATTCGCCCTTCTCTGTTGCTCTGCAGGGGTATTTATAGGAGATGGAAGAAGTAGAGTCCCAGTACGACTCCTCGACGAAAACTGAACGTCACCCTTATCTGGATTGCCGCGGAAACGCGGCTATGGCCGCGTTTCCGCGGCCATTCTGTGGCATCTGGCCACGCGCTTTCGCGCGTGGCCTCCTCTGGTCCGTCCATCTGGGTATATCCTTTTAGATCTGGTCTACCGACTCTTTATTTTGAAAATTCGGGATAACTTGGGAAGCAAGTTACCCTAAATCCAAATCTTCCAAATCTTTTAAAAACGATTTTGTAATCTTTGCACTCTTCTCCCCTTATCTCTAGCCTTGTTCTGCAAGCAATTAGAGTTTAGTAGAAGTCCATCCCTTTCCTCTTCTTTTAGTAATTGCAACTTTTGCACATGGGCTTGCACATGGGCTTTTTGGGCTTCTGGGCTTCATTTAGGCTTTATTCTTTATTTAATTAATTACTCAAGACCTGTACACATTAAATAATAAAACATTAGTAATAGTGAATAATTAAAAGAATAAATAGAGAAATATGATAGTAAATGTGATGATAAATATGCACTTTTTACTACCTATCACAACACCCCCACACTTATCTTTTTGCTCGTCCTCGAGTAAAAATCAAAAAGAATAAGAGAAGAAAAACTAATCTATCCTAACTCACTTTCGTAGGCATCACGGTTGCACTTAGCACGTGCAACAAGCCGTTAAACCCCTAGGTTACCCTAGAGGACGAGTGTTGTCTCGTGAGGGTTTTCAGCGGATTACACCCACAAAATCCATAAAAAAAATATTTGAAATATATTTGAAGAGACTAAGTAGTCTATAAGTTTTAGGATTATCATTTTTATTCATTCTTAAACTTAGTCTTTATATAATAAATTGTTATCTATTTTAGGTAAGAATCAAAATTGAATTTTGTATAGTCTTTTTCGTTACCAAAAGTCATATGCATCCTTGTGAATCTTTACTCGGAATTCTTTAACTTGGACTCTCATGCCTCTTTATTATTATTTTCTCTGTTTTTTTAATATGTATAACTCATCTAATTTTCTTTCGTGTAAGCATGAAGGCTTCTTGAGGCCCTCATACCTAACTAATTGACTATTAGATGTGTTAGTACATATATAAGTAATATTTCTTAGTTTTCTTAGGCTTTCTAATCCACCCATGTAGCGAACTTAAAGTCGATGGATAGGGCACCGGGTGAGAAAACACCCCACGAACTTAAGGATTCGAGTGAACTAGGCCACAAATTAAGGACTTTATTTATAAAATCACCTTTAGGCGTGAATACTGATGCTTCTTGAGGCACATGTATCCAGCTTAATTAGTGAATTTCTTTTTTTTTCAAATTTTTTTTTTTAGTATTATTTTTTATAGGACACAAGAGTCTTTGTCTTAGAATCCTAGATGTGTAAGTGTATTAGGTATGCATATTTCATTAAGGTAAAAATCAAGACTAATTACTTACTCATTTTTCCTCCTATACCTAAAAATTCAACAATTTATTTATTCTGACCAAGTTTTTAGAAATCCTAATCATGATTTTCCTAATTCTTAAGACTAACTTAGATTTCTTTCAAAAGATAAGTCAAAATATTGTCCTTTTTTCATTTTTTTCATTTTTTTTTTTGGTTAGTATCTAACTATGTTAGTATGTTAGTAAATCCTCCCCCTCACCTATCTCATGCATTGTACTCAATGTATGAATGAATGCATGTATGCATGAAAAAGAAGAAAGGGAAGGAAAATATTACCTTAGGGGGTGGTTCCGTGGTGGTCTGATTGGGCCAAGCATTGCTACCCAATCAAGATAATGTGGTAGTTCAAGGGACTTACCTTTATTGACCTCTTTTCTATTTACATGTTTACAGTCCCCAGTATGAGTAGGATCATGGAAGATCCTATCGTGAATCTTACTTCCTTTACATGACCAGTCCTGGAAAATCATCACAGAGTCATCATGGTCTATACCTATGTCCAACAAAAGAATGTGACTTGGTAGAATGGTTGACTTGGACTTAAGAATGATAGGTTCAGGATCCAATACAAACTCGGTAAAATTGACGTGGTTTCGAGAGTTAGTTTTGGTTCAAGCGTTGAGTTCAAGTCCAAGAATTGAAACTCAAGTCCACAATCATTTTCCCACATGGAATGTGACTTACTATTGGTGATTCAAGTTCAAGAATGACAGGTGTGGGAATCAAAACTGACTCTAAAATATTACTTAAATCGGGTAACAGAACAGGAGTCAATATTGATTCGGGAATTTGAACTCGATCACAACAAATTTGAGAATCAAGGTCACATATCTCATTGAGTTCAATTTCATAAAAATGAGAACTTGCCAATTTATCAATGGGACTTTCAAAAGTATGAAATTGGTCAAGTTCAATATGATGATCATCAAAAATGGTGTTGGCCCAAAGGCCTATCACCCTAGTTTTGATGATGATCAACTCATGAAGTTATATTTACTAATGATCTTGTGTTTAATTAGTGACAGATTCATTATCAAGATCTTAGTAGGTGTGGAGCTTCAACAAAGGATTTAAAGACAAGTTGGAAGCTAGCACCGGTTGATTCACGAGCCTATGCATCAAGAACACATCTAGAGATGAGCTCGGTGGATTGCATTTGGACCAAGTCAAGAAGATGAGAAGCCTTCAAGTGAAGACTTCAAGAAGATGAAGACTTGTGTCTAGGTATAAGATTTTGTTTTGTTTTAGTTAAAATGTAAAGGATAGATAGTTGGTGGATTGCTCAAGTCTATATCACACACACACTCTTGATAGAATTGCTTTCATAAAAGAATTTTTATTTGTATGTTTAGAAAAGAATTTTTTTATTTAGAAAAAGATTTTTCTTTGTGACAAAATATATATTCTTTGGTTTTTGGTATTTCTATCATACATATCTTTCAACCAAAACCAAGTTCAGAGCTTTATGATAAAAAACATAGATATTTCATTATGATTGTGTAGTGGATCATATCCATACACACTATACTTTAATAAGTTCAAAATATCTTGCTTTTGTATTTTGTGAAGTTATGGAAAAAGTTTTAGAAAAACATATTTTTAGAAAAACAGTTTTTATTTTGATTGAAACTATTTTTGTGGATTTACTGTGAATTTCTGGGATTTTTATTATGTTAAAAAGACCTATTTCAAATCCCTTAACTGTGCACAGACTTAGAGCTGGCTGTCAGGCCAGTTCGGTCGACTGGGCGGTCGACGGAATCAAGGTCCGGTCGACCGTGCAGTCGACCGACGTGCACAGACTTGTGCACGTCTGGCAGCACAGTGGTCCGGTCGACCGGACGGTCGACCGCTGCAGAGAGTTCTGCTCTCTGTTTGTTTCGGTCGACCGGCGGTCGACCGGAGGCTCCAACGTCGGATTCTTGACCGTTGGCGGTCGACCGGCCGGTCGACCGGCAGCTCTGACAGACCCCAACGGTCAGATTTTTCTGACCTCTATAAAAGGGGGTTTTGTCATTGTTTGAAGCCAAGATTTTGAGGACTTCTTGAGCCAGTTTTTCTAAGTCATTTCAGAAGTTTTCTCCACAAAATAGAGAGCAAATACTTCCCATCTAAAAGGGAGTTTTTATTAAGAGAGTGTAAAAATGATTCTTTGAGTTTTTCACCATAGATCTTTCCTTGTTTTTCTCACACCACACTTGAGCTATCCATTGCTATATATTCCTATAGGTGTGTTGTAGTGAGAGTGCTCTTTAGGTGATCAAGTGTTGTGATCACCAAAGATCTTTCTTTGTTCCTTGAGGAGACGGGCAAGTGTGCTCGTTGGTGGTTGGAGTTCGGTTGTGAACTCTTTGGTTTGAGGTGTGGCCTCGGCGAGCTTGTGAAGCTTGCGTGTGTACGGGACTTGGGAGTCCGAGGGCTTGTAGGTGTTGCGGCACCAAGGAGAGATCCGTTGGGATCGTGCATAGTGGAAATCCTTCGTGTGTCGAAGGCGGGGATGTAGAGCAAGTGTGCTCGAACCTCGAAACAAACCCTTTGTGTTTGCGATTGCTTACTCTATCTCTCTCTCTCTCTCTTTGTCTCTTTTATATCTTGCATTACTTTCATTGTCTTTACATTTACATGCTTGATATATTCCCTTGTGCTCATAATTGCTATACTTGATTGGGATTGTTGTTAACACTAGTATTCAACTAAGAGAGCCAACGCGGCACCTCAACCCATTTCAAGGGGAATCTAGAGGAGCTTGTCCAGAGCCCTGCAAAGGGAATTCGGCAACACTCTTGTGTTATACATAAGTGTTTAATTAAAAGAAGTTTTATTTGGTCATCTTAGTTTTAATTCCGCATCATTTGTTCGTAAGTGACCATTAGATTAGCCATCACCTATTCACCCCCCCTCTAGGTGATATTTCAAATGGGTGATTCAATTTCATGATCTATGGGTACGGGAATAAATGTTGGCTCAAAAAATTGGTCCAAATTGGGTAAGAATACCAGAGTCAACATAGATTCGAAGATGGAAACTGAATCGCAAAGTTGGGGATCGGGTTCACATTCACAATCTAATTCAATCTCATTGAAATTAAAACTAGCCAATTTGTCCAAGGATTGGATTGATCAAGTTCATATTGATGTGATGAAATTGAATTTGATCAAGGTCTTCTAGACAGAATGATTCTTGGTTCTTATCAACTTTGTTGGTTAGTTCAAGAATGTTTGAAAGTCTAGAAATTTGATCATTCATTATATCTTGCAAACGATCCACTTTTTCTTCTAATCCATCGAATGAATCATTGGAGGACTGAAACATTGGTGATGTGGTAAAAGAAGTATATGAAGATAATGGTTGAACATGTGGTTGACAATATGGCTCAGGGGCGTTGTATCCCCATTGACTCTGTGAAGAGTAGTGATGATTATTCCAGTCTTGTTCATAGTATTGGGACTGGGGCATGTAATGATTCGGATAAGACCATCTGGCACACTAGGTTGGTTAAAGTTATGATATGCCGGGTTGGTAATATCCGAAAAAGAGGTTGATGTGTAATATGGATTATTATTAAAATTAAAAAAATTGTTGTTATAAGCCATATCACAAATAAAACACAAACAAAGAGAAAACAAAACAAATAAGCAAACAAAAAGAAAAAATTCTAACCTAAGTTAGGGCAGACCTATGACCTAGACAACTCCTAACTGGTTAGACTGTCCACGGGAGGTATAATGCAGACTTTGACCACAAGCTAATCAGCCAGGTCAGGGCAAAATTGGTGGGAGGTTTTCCGTCAAAGACGTTCCTTAATTAAATAACCACCAATCTTCGGGCTTTCGGCCCTCAATCCCCTTCCTAGACACTGATTTGGCAGGAGTCAAATTCCAACACCGTTTCCCCTTAGGATAATCTTCTAATTGAGTCCGAGATGTCCCTAGGGCCAACGTCTACTCATTTTTAGTTAGGCTTGGGTTAGTGAGTGAGGATATTGTTTGTGGACCAAGGAAGGGTGATGAAATCCCCACCTTATCTTATTTATAGGACAAGCCTTAAGTCAATTTAGTGCACGTGTAAAGCAATAGACAAATATTCACTCAAAAGCAGTAAATCAGCCAAGGGTGCTTCCTAGTCTATATGCAATGCGAACGTACCTTGTCTCCAGCACTCTTCAACAGAAATTAAAAAAATTAAATAGACACGTGCCTATAATACAAGAGTCTAATTTTTTTTATTTTTCAACAAATAGGTTACTGTTAATTAATTAGCAGTGTGCAGGGTGATTACAGAGAAAACTTAACAGAACAGCAAGTCTAACTTTAAATTTCCAGCAACCTGCAGAAAACACAATGAGTAGTTCACTACTCAGGCCGCAGAAACGCGGCTATTGCCGCGGAAACGCGGCTCTGTAGTAGGCTCTGCTGCTCTGCCTTCGAGGGCAGAGGCACAGAGTTGCTATATGTCCTTTGCTGCTGTTAGTTTTCCTGTTCTCTGGTCTTGCAAACAAAAAGAATAAATAAATCAATAATTAGTTTTTTTAGAGAATAACTTACCGTCCCTCCCCGGCAACGGCGCCAAAATTTGATTGAGATTTTACCTGCACACAAAATATAGTATTTCAGATTTAAGAATAGGTGGTGCAAGGTACTCAATTCTACCACTATAGCAAGTGGCTATGCGGGTTGTGATCCACAGGGAGGGACTAGCGATGGAAGCTTTTTTAGTAAGTTCTCTTTTATTTATTTATAATGTTATTTACAATGATCTTTACAATGATATTTACAATGAAGAAGTGTGAAAAAGATTGGGAATTGGTGATTTACACTAAAATTAAAAGAAGAAAACTAAAAACTAAAAACTTACTTACCTCTTTGGCGTCTGCTTACCTTGGAACCGTGTCAATGATGTACCTTTCTTTGAAGGCGAATGAAGCATGGAATATGAGATCTTCCCTATTCCCGATCTATACTACAAATAAAAGGCGAGCTATACTACCATGGAAATAGATATTCATCACAATAAACCATCAACGGCTCTTGCAAGGAGAAGGCAACTTCGAAGCTCTTGGTTTCATATGGATCCACAAACACAAAAGAGGGAAACAAAAACAAACCAAGAATAGAAAAAAGAAGCAAACTTTGATTTGATTCAATTAACAATGGAAGAAAAGATTACTTACACTGATGTCACCTCAGTACAAGCTTGATCTCCTTCCTCCATGAAAGTATCCTCTCCTCTCAGTTGCATAAAGAAAATTAAAAAATTACATAAAAAACCTAAGTTACAATCTACAAATTAGCCTAAGAAAAACCCTAAATTTGTTTCTGTACTCGACTCCACTGTTCGCCCTTCTC
This sequence comes from Agave tequilana, assembly GCA_038442645.1. Classification (NCBI taxonomy): domain Eukaryota; kingdom Viridiplantae; phylum Streptophyta; class Magnoliopsida; order Asparagales; family Asparagaceae; genus Agave; species Agave tequilana. Next base: position 168,982 of record JAVJIF010001962.1, read on the forward strand.
TGTCGCTCTGCAGGGGTATTTATTAGAAATGGAAGAAGTAGAGTCCCGGTACGACTCCTCGACGAAAACTGAACGTCACCCTTATCTGGATTGCCGCGGAAACGCAGCTATGGCCGCGTTTCCGCGGCCATTCTGTGGCATCTGGCCACGCGCTTTCGCGCGTGGCCTCCCCTGGTCCGTCCACCTGGGTATATCCTTTTAGATCTGGTCTACTGACTCTTTATTTTGAAAATTCGGGATAACTTGGGAAGCAAGTTACCCTAAATCCAAATATTCCAAATCTTTTAAAACGGTTTTGTAATCTTTGCACTCTTCTCCCCTTATCTCTAGCCTTGTTCTGCAAGCAATTAGGGTTTAGTAGAAGTCCATCCCTTTCCTCTTCTTTTAGTAATTGCAACTTTTGCACATGGGCTTGCACATGGGCTTTTTTGGCTTCTGGGCTTCATTTAGGCTTTATTCTTTATTTAATTATTACTCAAGGCCTGCACACATTAAATAATAAAACATTAGTAATAGTGCATAATTAAAAGAATAAATAGGGAAATATGATAGTAAATGTGATGATAAATATGCACTTTTTACTACCTATCAGCCTTACACCTATTCACCCTCCCTCTAGGTGTACTTACAATTGGTATCAGAGCCTACGCTCCTGATATTAGGTTTAACCACCTAGGAGTGTGATCTTGGTTTTGCTAATCTAGATTTGCTTTTGCACATATATTGTTTGCACACACTCATGGACTTCATGACCCTGAAATCACCTAGAGGGGGGGGGTGAATAGGTGATATGGCTAATCTAGAAACTAAATGCGGAAGCTAAAAATAATTTTGCAACACACTTAATACAACCAACAAGTGTAGCCGAATTCCCTATGAAGGGCTCTGGACTAACTCCTTTTGATTCCCCTAGATAAGGGTTGAGGTGCTATATGAAGCTCTTGTGGTTAAGTATAAGTGAGGCACACACAAGCAAGCCAAGCATATAAAGATGAACAATATGAAATAATGCAAGGCACAAATGCAAGCAATAAGATATGAATGAATGAATGATGCTTTGCACAAATAAAAGAGAGAGATGGTTTAGAGGCAATGGATCAAACGCAAACAAAGATATGTTTCGAGGTTCGAGCCCCTAGCTCTACGTCCCCGCCTTCACCGAGAAGGATTTCTAATCCACTAACTTGTCCACCGAGGACTCCCATGAGGGAACCTCCACCGAGGAGGATTTGTACAACAAGGGATTACCAAACTCCTCTCTCAACCAACAACCTCCACCGAGGCTATACAGACACAATCCACCTCTACCGAAGAGGGATACAAATACAATCCAACTCCACCTCACCAAGAGGAGTAAACCACAATCTCAACCTCTACCAAAGAGGGAGCAACCAACAAATGAGGGTTTACAACTTGGTGGTATATCTCAACCACAAACCAATTTCTTTTCCCACAAATAAAGATCCTAAATAAATAGGATAGAAGATATAGCTCAAGTGTGGAAAAACTAGAGTTTGAAAAACAAAAACTCAAAGAAAAATACTTGGGAAAACTCTTTGTAAAAGATAGAATGAATAACAATACAAATCTCCCAAATTTCTATTTTCTTTGATTTTTCAAACAACTCTAAAACAAATAAGAAGAATCCTTTTTGGCACTAAAACTCTTTTGAAAACTTCTTTAAACACAAGAGAGGTCTGGAAATTTTGGCTCTAAAAACTTAGGCAAAATCCCAAAGAAATGGGGCTTAAATAGCCTCCTCCAAAACTAGCCGTTTGGCTGTATCTGTCAGCCAGAACAGCTGGCGGTCGACGGCCGGGGTCGACCGCCAGCGGTCATATTTTTGACCGTTGGAGGAAGCCGGTCGACCGCCCAAAAACAGAGAGCAGAGCTCTCTGGTCCGGTCGACCGACCGGTCGACCGGCCTATGTGTCTGCCAGACGTGCACAGGCTGTGAACGTCGGTCGACCGCCCGGTCGACCGCCCTTGGTTCGATCGACCGTGCGGTCGACTGACTTGGCCTGTCAGCCACTGTTCTGGGTCAGAAACTGGGGTTAAAATATTTCTATTAAATCTCATAAATCTTCTAAAAATACACAAAAATAATTTTATCATTTTGCATTGATATATAAACATGTGATAAAGATTTCAACTCAAATATCAAGCATATGAAACCATTTTTGTGTTTTATCATTTTTATCAAAAACCAAAACATGTATTTTATCAAACTTGGATTTTTCAATACATGAATAGGCAAGTAAAAATAAGTTTGTTTAAAAGTAAAGCATGCATGTATAGAATGAAACTACTATATATAAACCAATTAAACTTGTTTTGATCAACTATTCATGAAAACAAATATTGGTTAAGCCAAAAACGAAAAACCAATATCCAAACATAAAACGTGTGTGTTGTGCACTTGAGCATATTGAAAAACACCTAGAGGGGGGGTGAATAGGTGCAAGTGCTAATCTAGTGAACTAAGTGCTCTAAATGCGGAAGCCTAAAACAAAATTGCAATCACACTTAGTACAATTAACAAGTGTAGCCGAATTCCCCGTGAAGGGCTCTGGACTAACTCCTCTTGATTCCCCTAGATATGGGTTGAGGTGCTATGTGAAGCTCTTGTTGATTAAGTACAAGTGAGGCACACACAAACAACCAAGCATATAATATGAATAGGCAATATGAATATATGCAAGGCAATACAAGCAATATATGATATGAATGAAGTATGATGCTTTGCACAAATGTAAAGAGAGAGAGAGTTGAGAGACAAGTGGATCAAATGCTAACAACAAGATATGTTTCGAGGTTCGAGCCCCAAGCTCTACATCCCCGCCTACACCACCGTGTAGGATTTTCAATCCACTATCTCCCACCGAGGGAACCTCTACCGAAGAGGATTTGTTACAACACTAGGAGTACCGAACTCCTCTCTCAAACACCACCTCACAACCGAGGGGTAGGCCCGTAGCCAAACAACAACCAATCCACCTCACACTTGAGGGATACAAACCAACAACCAACTCCACCTCACCAAGAGGGAGCAAACACCAATCTCCACCTCTACCAAAGAGGGAGCAAACCAAACCTCAACCTCTACCTAAGAGGGAGCACCCAACAAAGAAAAGGGTTTACAACTTGGAGGCTCAACAACCTCAAACAATCTCTCTTTCTTTTCTCTTTTCCACAAAAACAAGATCCTAATAGAATAGGATAGAAGATAGCTCAAGTGTGGAAAAACTAGATGTTTGGAAAACAAGGACTCAAAGAAAAATACTTGGGAAAATTCTTGTAAAAGATAGAAAATGAAAGCCAAGACAAATCTCCCAAATTCTCTTTTCTTTGATTTTTCCAAAAACCTAAAACAATAAGATTGGAAGTTTAAAGCTCAAAAACTCTTTTGAAAAACTTGTTTTAAACTCAGGGAAACTGGATTTTTCTCTTCTAAAAACCTTGGCCAAAATCCCAAAGAAATGGGGTTTATATAGCCCATCAGAAACTAGCCGTTAGGCTGATGTGGCAGCCTGACAGGCTACCGGTCGGCCGGCCCGGCCGACCGCCAACGGTCAGAAATGTGACCGTTGGGGCAACCCGGTCGGCCAGCACGGTCGACCCAAACAAACAGAGAGCAGAGCTCTCAGACCCGGTCGACCTGACGGTAGACCGAGTTTGTGTCTGCCAGACGTGCACAAGTCTGTGCACGTGTGGTCGACCTCATGGGTCGACCGGCCCAACGTGCGGTCGACCGTCTGGATCGACCGACCTGGCCTGTCAGCATAAACCTGGGTCAGAATCTGGGTTAAAATATATTTTGAAAAATCTTTTATCTTTTCTGAAAATTCTATAAAACTTGTTTTAACATTTTATATTGAACCACAAACAAGTGATAAAAATTTCAAGACATATATCAATCATATCAATTCATTTTTGAGTCTTGCAAATTTTATCAAAAACCAACACTTGTATTTTTATCAAACTTGATTTTTCAATACATGAATAGGAAAGTCAAAATAAGTTTGTTTAAAAATTAAGCATGCATGTATAGAATGAAACAACTATACATATATCAATTAAACTTGTTTTGATCAACTATTCATGAAAACCAAAAGCCAAACATAAAACGTGTGTGTTTGTGCACTTGAGCATATCAACTATACTAAGGTTTACAAGTGGATCTAAACACACTAAACTATGGATACCTAAGTCTTCTTGACGATCTTCATCTTCAAGGTGACTCGATCCACAAACACCGTGATCCATGAGCTAGGCAAGTATGATCTTGATGCTTTGGCCCTGGAATCACTATAAAAAGCTTCTAAACTCCTTGTTGAAGCTAATCACCAACTAATATCTTGGTTAATGATCTGAAACTTAAACAACACAAGAATATTAGTAAACATAACTACATGAGTTAATCATCACCAAAACTAGGGTGGAAGGCCTTTGGGCCAACAATCTCCCCCGTTTTGATGATGACAAAACTCATGGAGTTATATATGCGTGGATTAAAGTTAAGCTTCAAAGAAGCTCCCCCTTAACTCATACATAAACAAATAAACATAAATTGCAATGAATATTAAACATGAATGCATAAATGTGCATAAACAATAAGGTTCTAGATACCAATGAAATGTTCAAAACAAACAAAACATGCTCTAGATACCAATTAACATTAAACTATATTAAACTTAATATATGCAAAACATAAATATGCATATGTAAAACATGAACAAATCATGCATATTAAAAACATCTTCTCTATTAGAGTTTTTGAGTTTTATAATGCATGTTAAACTCACAAATAATTCTCCCCCTTTTGTCAATCATCAATAAGGGGTAAACAATCAAAACAATAAATAAAATGAGGGGTAAAAATCTTTCTCCCCCTTTTGTCAATCAAAACGATAAAAACAATGTTCTCCCCCTTTTTGTCTAAAACAAAAACAAGGTCAATAAGGGGTGACAATCAATTAAGATACCAAAGAATTAGATATGACAAATTAGCATCTTGATATCAATTGAAAGTAAATAAAGATCAATAAATGTTTTATGCTATATACATTCATGAAGAGGAAGACGCTAAGTTAGCTTCCCTACACATATGCATTACATGAAAGAGGGATGTTAAGCCCTAATTCACATAACACACATTATGTAATGCATAAGAGGAGATGTGAAGCTCCCCCTACACACGTGTACCACATAAAGAAGAGATGTTAAGATCCTCAATATAAGATACACTCAACATGAATCTATATGTGGAAGAGATGTTAAGCTCTCCTTGCATATAGTCAATATAAATCAAAACTTTTGTATTTTTCTTTAAATAAATTTTTAGATACCAATTTAAAACACAAGACATCTTGATATCAAAAGATAGTATTTTTCTTTTTAAGCCAAATAAACAATTGAAATGACTATTTTCTATCATAAAGTAAGGGAGTGGAAATACAAGTACCAATTGAAATATGAAAAATAATTTCTCCCCCTTTATGAAATACCAACAAAAACTATGCGTAGGCTTGTAATAAGATACCAATTGAAAACTAAATCAATTGAAATAAAGTTGAAGTTCAAGCTCTAGCATAAACAAGATTTTGTGCTCAAGATATAGAAAATATAATAGCACAAATAAAACAAGTATATGTGTATGAAATAGAATGAGTACCAATCACCAATAGATGATACCAATTGAAAGTATACATACACAATAAACATATGAGTATACAAAAGATCAAAATGATACCAATTGAAAGAGTTCAATGATACCAATTGACATAACAACAATAGCATGTGTATACCTCATAACACAACGAAGAAAACGAACTAGTTAAAATGAAAAATTTTGTTAACTAGTACGAAATCCTTCAAGTAAGGAATAACACAAAATAGTTTTTCATAAAACATGAAATCCACATGATAATCAACACTCTAATTCAATTAGGCATAAATATGACTCATGAAAATAAAACATGAGCAAGCAATAAATGTGAGTGTACAAATAAGTGTGAATATCATAATCATGAAAATTTTTCATTAAGCTCAATTATTTCTTAACATGAAAACAAAAAATCATCAAAACTTATTTAATCTTCAAGGCATATGTATGTCTAATACAAACTAAAGTATACATACATATCCAAAACACAACGAGTCCACAAAATATATACATTAAGGCACGTGGCTCAAAAGGATGTATATGTATAATAATAATTTGGATAAAATAGACATATACATGAAGTTAAACAATTAAACACAAAATCAAGAAAAACTAAATCTTCACCAAAACAAATTTCATTTCAAGGTATATGTATGAATTGTCAACACAATAAGTATACATACATATCCCTAAACACAATTGAGTCCATATATAGATTTGCATGAAAGGCAAATGACTCAAGGGGTATACATGTATATCTTAAAGTTTGGCAATACAAAATATACATGAAGTGAAACACTCAATCATAAAACAAATTCAGAAATGAGAATACAAGTTTAAAATGTATGAATCATCAAAACTAGACTATACTAGCACATTTAATGGGAACAAATAAGCATTCAAGCTCAACATATATAGATTTATTTGTGGCCCACTATATGCACAAGTATATACCTAGTTTTAGTGAAAACTAACATCTAAACAAGTAATCTTAATATGAAGCTTCAAAACACAATATAAAAATCAACATGATAAGCAAAACATGATTATTATGAATATCCACATGTTATTAGAAATATGATATACGCAATAGCAACCATATAGTGAGAACATAAAAGAATTTATCCATATTAAACATGGGTGTCTCAAAATAACTAAACATGTATATCACTAATCTAATAAGCATGGCATTTTCATAGTAATTCAACAAACATCAAAAAACATGCTATGAAAGATAAACATGGAAAGCATGTAAACATAAGGAGTTAGGAATCGTTACCAAAACCTAGAAGGCAACTTTCCTTGTCTCCAAAACATGGTGGTCCTCTCCACCAAACTTCCCTTGAAAGTGATGCATCCAATTGATTTCCTTTGAGCTTGGAACGCATCCACTCCAAGGTGCCTATACTCTCACGTCATGTGAGAGCCCACACCTACATCAAAAATAGGAGGGGTGGTCTTTGGTACCCATATTCTTTTGGGTCCATGGGTGTTAGTACATTCTCTAACCCAAACAAACTTATTTGCTAAATTCTCAACATGTATTCTATCATAGCAAAATTTAACAAGGTTGCCCTTACGTCCACAATGTGTACAAGTGTACACATGAGCATACTTGTGATGGGTGTGTCCGTGTGGAGCATGTGTATGCCGTGGAGGGTGTGTGCATGCATAAAGGATGGAACTTGTTTCTTTCGAACCAAAGATTCCAAGCGTGTATGATTCATGGCACATTGGCTCATAGTGGAGCCCAAACAATCTACTCTCTTCTTTAATATACAAATATCATCATTAATCTTAGAAGAAGAGGTACATGCATTAGGTAGACTAGATAAGAAGCTACACTAGCATGACAAACATGTGCATCCATCTTATTTTGCAAAACAATGTTTTTCTTTAAATAAACATTTAAATCATTTGAAATTGAAATAATCTTATTTTTCAAAGCAACATTCCCTTTTAAAACAAACTCAACTTTCGAAGACAAATTTTCATTTTTCTTCAAAAGTGTTTCATAATCATTTTTAGATTTTAAAAAATTATTTTCTTTTAGAGCAAGGTCTAGTTGAGATCTCAATGAATCCCTTTCATTATAAACCTCAACCTTCTCTTGCAAAACCTTGTCAAGTTTAGAAGACAATTTTTCATTTTCTTCATTTAAAGCAAATGTCTTCTTTTTCAAATGTTATATTTTTCTATCAATTTTTCACAAACAATAGATAGTTCTTCATTCAAAATATGGGGATCAATATTCTCATTACATGAAGAACTAGCACTATCATCACAATCTAAGTGGGGTTCCGAATGTACCTCAAGGGAGTCATTCCCTTGGACCATAAGCATTGAGAATCGGATTCTCCACTAGATTCCTCCGGTTGAATTGGCAATTGAAGCTTGGAGGTGGTGGTGGTTGTCAACAAATTCCACACTGCAAAGGCGGAATCAATGTTAGAAACACGTAAAAGATAATCATTAGATAAAGTGCTTCTAATAGCCTCAAGGGCTAATGCATTGGCCCCTATATGCTTGCTATCACTAAGGTAGGATTTCTTGGTAATGGCAAGGTAAACCTTATGTCCTAGGGTTTGTAAATAAATAGTCATCCTAATCTTCCAAACAATGATGTTGGAAGGGTCAAACAAAGGTGGGGTCATGAAGTCCATGGTAAACTATATGAGTGTGCAAACAAGCAAATGCAAACAATAGATTAGCAATCAAAAGATCTCACTCCTAGGATGTTAAGCCTAATATCAGGAGCACTAGCACTCTGATACCAATTGAAAAACACCTAGAGGGGGGTGAATAGGTGCAAGTGCTAATCTAGTAAACTAAGTGCTCAAAATGCGGAAGCTTAAAAACAATATTGCAATCACACTTAGTACAATCAACTAGTGTAGCCGAATTCCCCGTGAAGGGCTCTAGACTAACTCCTCTTGATTCCCCTAGATATGGGTTGAGGTGCTATTTGAAGCTCTTGTTGATTAAGTACAAGTGAGGCACACACAAACAACCAGCATATAATATGAATAGGCAATATGAATATATGCAAGGCAATACAAGCAATATATGATATGAATGAAGTATGATGCTTTGCACAAATGTAAAGAGAGAGAGTTGAGAGACAAGTGATCAAACGCTAACAACAAGATATGTTTCGAGGTTCGAGCCCCTAGCTCTACATCCCGCCTACACCACCGTGTAGGATTTCCAATCCACTATCTCCCACCGAGGGAACCTCTACCAAAGAGGATTTGTTACAACACTAGGAGTACCGAACTCCTCTCTCAAACACCACCTCACAACCGAGGGGTAGGCCCGTAGCCAAACAACAACCAATCCACCTCACACTTGAGGGATACAAACCAACAACCAACTCCACCTCACCAAGAGGGAGCAAACACCAATCTCCACCTCTACCAAAGAGGGAGCAAACCAAACCTCAACCTCTACCTAAGAGGGAGCACCCAACAAAGAAAAGGGTTTACAACTTGGAGGCTCAACAACCTCAAACAATCTCTCTTTCTTTTCTCTTTTCCACAAAATAAGTTCCTAATAGAATAGGATAGAAGATAGCTCAAGTGTGAAAAAACTAGGTGTTTGGAAAACAAGGACTCAAAGAAAAATACTTGGAAAAACTCTTGTAAAAGATAGAAAATGAAAGCCAAGACAAATCTCCCAAAATTCTCTTTTCTTTGATTTTTTCAAAAACCTAAAACAATAAGATTGGAAGTTTAAAGCCCCAAAAACTCTTTTGAAAAACTTGTTTTAAACTCAGGGAAACTGGGAATTTTTCTCTTCTAAAAACCTTGGCCAAAATCCCAAAGAAATGGGGTTTATATAGCCTATCAGAAACTAGCCGTTAGGCTGATGTGGCAGTCTGACAGGCTAACCGTCGGCCGGCCCGGCCGACCGCCAACGGTCAGAAATGTGACCGTTGGGGCAACCCGGTCGACCGGCACGGTCGACCCAAACAAACAGAGAGCAGAGCTCTCAGACCCGGTCGACCCTGACGTTGACCGAGTTTGTGTCTGCCAGACGTTCACAAGTCTGTGCACGTCGGTCGACCTCATGGTCGACCGGCCCATGGTGCGGCGGTCGACCGTCTGGGTCGACCGACTTGGCCTGTCAGCACAAACCTGGGTCAGAATCTGGGTTAAAACATGTTTTGAAAATCTTTTATCTTTTCTGAAAATTCTATAAAACTTGTTTTAACATTTTATATTGAACCACAAACAAGTGTAAAAGTTTCAAGACATATATCAATCATATCAATTCATTTTTGAGTCTTGCAATTTTATCAAAAACCAACACTTGTATTTTTATCAACTTGATTTTTCAATACATGAATAGGAAAGTCAAAATAAGTTTGTTTAAAAATTAAGCATGCATGTATAGAATGAACAACTATACATATATTAATTAAACTTGTTTTGATCAACTATTCATGAAAACCAAAAACCAAACAAAAACGTGTGTGTTTGTGCACTTGAGCATATATCAACTATACTAAGGTTTACAAGTGGATCTAAACACACTAAATTATGGATACCTAAGTCTTCTTGACGATCTTCATCTTCAAGGTGACTCGATCCACAAACACCGTGATCCATGAGCTAGGCAAGGTATGATCTTGATGCTTTGGCCCTGGAATCACTATGAAAGCTTCTAAACTCCTTGTTGAAGCTAATCACCAACTAATATCTTGGTTAATGATCTGAAACTTAAACAACACAAGAATATTAGTAAACATAACAACATGAGTTAATCATCATCAAAACTAGGGTGGAAGGCCTTTGGGCCAACACATATCAACTATACTAAGCTTTACAATGGATCTAAACATACTACTATGGATACCTAAGTCTTCTTGACGATCTTCACTTCAAGTCGACTCGGTCCAAACTCCGTGATCCAACGAGCATGGCTATATGTGATCTTGATGCTCAGGCTCGGAATCACCATGTGAAAGCTTCCAAAACATCTTGTTGAAGCTATCACCAACTAATATCTTGGTTAATGATCTGAAACTTAAAACACAAGATTATTAGTAAACATAACTACATGAGTTAATCATCATCAAAACTAGAGTGGAAGGCCTCTGGCCAACAATCTCCCCCTTTTTGATGATGACAAAACTCATGGAGTTATATATGCATGGATTAAAGTTAAGCTTCAAAGAAGCTCCCCCCTTAACTCATGCATAAACAAATAAACATAAATATGCAATGAATATGAAACATGAAACATGCATAGATATGCATAAACAATAAAGACTCTAGATACCAATGAAAGTTTTCAAAAACAAATAAACATGCTCTAGATACCATTAAACTTAATATATGCAAAACATAAATATGCATATAAAACTCAACATCTTTCTCAACATCTTTCTCCCCCTTTTTGTCAATCATCAATAAAGGGATAAAAGCAAAAGCAAAACAATAAATTTTTCTCCCCATTTTGTTCGAAACAAAGAATCAATAAAGGGTCAAATAATAAACAATGTTCTCCTCCCCCTTTTTGTCTAAAACAAAAACAAAGTCAATAAGGGGTGACATTAAACATGATACCAATTAAAAAATATGTCAATGAAGTGCCTCTTGATACTAATTTAAAAAAATGAAAACAACATCTTGATACCAATTGAAATATTGTTCATTTTAAACTATTATTTCAATCATAAAGTAAGGGAACAAAATACCAGTTGAAATATGAAAATCGAATTTTCTCCCCCATTATGAAATTCAACTAAACACATGCATAAGCTTGTTTAAGGATACCAATTGAAAACTAATCAATTGAAACTGATATTCATTTAAACATACAAGCTAAGTATAACAAAATATATGTATGAAAAATTTAATACCATCGAAATTGATACTATTGAATTGAAAGATACATACATACAAACATTTGAGTATACAAGAAAGTCAAATTGATACCAATTGACAGAATCCAATGATACCAATTGAAACAACATAATATCAAAGTATATCTTATATTCCTATCCCTCCCAATCATGTTCAAGTTTAAAATGATTTTCACTATAAAGCATACATGAGCATGGTCTCCCATCCAACCGCCCGTTGAAGGTAGGAGTTTTCAAGAATAGATTGAAATATAGTTTGTTTGAAAATCTCTACCAAAATGAAGAACACCATAACTAGTTAAATGGAAAACATGTTAACTAGTACGAAATCCTTCAAGTAAGGAATAAAACAAAATTATTTTTTCATGAAACATGAAATTCACATGATAATCAACACTCTAAGCCAATTAAGCATAATTATGACTCATGAAAACAAAACCATGAGTAAACAATAAATGTGAGTGTACAAATACAATGTGAAGAACATGATCATGAAAGTATTCAATTTAGCTCAATATTCCTTGAAACAAGAAAATCATCAAAACTTATTTAATCTTCAGGTATATGTCTGTCTTATACAAACTAAAGTATACATACATATCCAAACACAACGAGTCCACTAAGATATATGCATGAAGGCACGTGGCTCAAAAATGTATATGTATATCAATAGTTTGGATAAATGGACATATACATGAAATTTAAACATAAAACAATCCAAAAATGAGAATACAAGTTTAAAATGCATGGATCATCAAACTAGACTATACTAGCACATCTAATGGGTTCAAATAAGCATTCAAGCTCAAACATATATAGATTTATTTGTGGCCCCTATATGTACAAGTATATACAAAGTTTTAATGAAAACTAACATCTAACATGTAATCAACGCATGAAGCATAAAAACAAGATATGAATAAACATGAAAAACATAAACATGATTATATATAATTCACATGTTATTAGAGCTATGATAAACATGATAGCTAAACAAAGGTGAGAACACTAAAATAATGGTCCATATTAAACATGGGTGTCTCAAAGGCTATACATGCATGTCAAATGGTCTATAATCATGGCATTTTCATAATAATCTATAAACATCAAACATGCTTTAAATAATGAACATGAAAAGCATGCAAAAAATAAATAAGGAGTAAGAGCCGTTACCAAACCTATGAGGCAACTCTCATGACTCCAAAATAAGGTGGTCCTCCCCCCAAACAATCTCTTGAAAGTGATGCACCTAAATAGTCAGCATGTAGCTCGAACGCATCCACCTCAAGCACCGCTACTCTCACGTCATGCGAGAGCCCACACCTACATCAA
>JAVJIF010001963.1:0-135366 GCA_038442645.1 Agave tequilana
CACCGATTTATGAATAAAATGTCGGTCTAAACGTGTTTTGGTCTCTCTTGCAGGTAAATCAAGAGTTTAAGGGCAAAGGAGTAATAAGAGCTTAATTAAACCCATTTTGGGTAATTAAATCCGCATTACTTGGAGGCCAAAGAAGGGATTTTCTAGAAGATACGTCGAACCTAGACCTTTGCTCACGTCAGACGAATATTTGGGCAAAATTACCAGAAAAGGATATACCAGGAAACTCCTAGAAGCCAGACGCATCCCCGCACCAAAACCAGGGAGCTAACTCCCTGGTTTGGCCGCGGATCCGCGGCTATAGCCACGGATCCGTGGCCCTATGTGGGGCCACGCGTCGATCTTCGACGCCTGGCCCCGTCCCGTCTTCCAAAAACCTCTATGCCTATAAATAGCCCTGTAGTTGGCCAAAGCGCAAGCCGTTTTTGATTTTAGGAGCAGTTTTTGATTTTAGGCTAGGTTTCTATGTTTTAGTGTAGGATAGTGTAGGTGTTCTTCCTCTCTTGTTTTTTTATTTGTATTTCGTTTTTAGATCTTGTAGTAGGGCTGAGAGATTCAGAGAGAGATAGAGAGGGATTGATGTAATAGATGGTGACATCTATGTAAAGGTGCCTCCTTTCTTCTCCAATGTAATCTTCTCCATCTTCTACATGATGCTTAGCTAACTTTTCTTCTCATGGTGACTAACTATTAACCACTAACCATCTTGTTGGCCCAGAGGCCTTCCACTCTAGTTTTGATGATATTAACTCATGTAGTTATGTTTACTAATAATCTTGTAATTTTAGTTTCAGATCTCTAATCAAGATGTTAGTAGGTGACTAGCTTCAACAAAGGTGTTTTGGAGCTATTCACATGGTGATTCAAGAGCCCGAGCGACAAGATCATATATAGCACTCATTGGAGTCAAGCTCGGTGGATCACGGTTTGGATCGAGTCGACTTGAAGACGGAGTTCATCAAGAAGACCTCGGTACCTAGTTTAGTTTTTGTTTAGATCCATGTGTAAAGATTAGATAGTGTGATATGCTCAAGTTCACAACACACACACGTGTTTCTAGTTTCATGTTTTTCGGTTTTCGGTTTTTGGTTTAACCGATATTGGTTTTCATGAATAGATAGATTCAAAACAAGTTTACATGGTTTTATGTATATTAGACTTGTTCTATATACATGCATGCTTCAACTATTTAGACAAACTTATTTTGATATGCCTATTCATGTGTTTAGGTTTTGTATTCTACACAAACTTGTTTTTGGAATTATTGTCAAAAACTATGATATATATGTTTCATGTATATTGGACTTATGTCCATATACAATATGTTTCAAAGTGTTTAAGTATCATGTTTTTGTATTTGGATAAGTTTTGGACAAAACATATTTTCATTTGAAAAATCCAAGTTTGGAAAAATACGGTTTTTGGTTTTCGGTAATTTTTATAACACAAAAATGGTTCAAAATGTTTGAAATTTGCGTTGAAATTTTTCACACAAGTTTATATATCAATGTATTATGAAAAACTATTTTTGTGGATTTTTAGAAGTTTTATGGGATTTTTTATATAAATAAAAACCTAAGTTTTCTGTCCCAAACAGCAGCCTGCCAGGCTCTGGCGGTCGACCGGGCCGGTCGACCGGAGCCAGAGTCGGTCGACCGGACCGATCGACCGACGTGCACAAAACGTGCACGCTAGCCAGCCACTTGGCCGGTCGACCGAGCGGTCGACCGACTGCAAGTACCCCACTCTCGGGTGGGGGCGGTCGACCGAACGGTCGACCGTAAGGCTTGGCACGGTCGACGACCGGCGGTCGATCGGCCAGAGAGCATTTGCTCTCTGGATTGGGACGGTCGACCAGGCGATCGACCGCTAGCCTCCAACGGTCAAACATTTGACCATTGGCGGTCGACCGGGCGGTCGACCGCCAGCCGCCAGAGCTGCCAGATCAGCTCAACGGCTAGTTTTTGTTGAGGCTTTAATACCCCATCTCTTTAGGGTTTTTGCTAAGAATTTTTATAGAGAAAATTTCCTACTTTCTGAAGTTTTTTTACAAGATTTCAAAAGTGTTTTAGAGCTTCAAAAGATCTATCTTTATATTGCTTTTAGGGTTTGGAAAAAATCAAAGAAATTTGGATTTGGGATATTTACTTTAGTTCTTCATTTCTATCAAATATAAGTTGTTTTCCCAAATACTTTTCTTTGTGTTTTAGTTTCCAAACACTTTATTTTTCACACTTGAGCTATATCTCCTATCCTATTCTATAGGATCTTTATTTGTGGGAAAATTTTTGTGGTTGAGGAAACCACTAAGTTGTAAACCTTTGCTTATTGTATCCCTCTTTGGTAGAGGTTGATTGGGTTGTGGTTAGCTCCCTCTTTGGTAGAGGTTGAGATTGTGGTGTACTCCCTCTAGTCTGAGGTGGAGTTTGGATTTGTATCCCTCTTTGGTAGAAGTGGATTGTGGTTGTTTGGCTAAGGGCCTACCCCTCGTGTGTGAGGTGGTGATTGTATTGCCTCGGTGGAGGTTGTATTGGTTGGTTTGGTGGAGTTCGGTACTCCGGTCTTCGGTAGACATTTTGTATTGCCTCGGTGGAGGTTGTATTGGTTGAGAGAGGAGTTCGGTACTCCTAGTGGATTGGAAATCCTTCTCAGTGAAGGCGGGGACGTAGAGCTCGGTGCTCGAACCTCGAAACACATCTTGTTGTTTGTGTTTGATCCATTGACTCTAAACTCTCTCTCTTTATATTGTGTCTTGCATCTCTTCATATTGCTCATTCATATTATATGCTTGGCTTGTTTGTGTGTGCCTTACTTGTGCTTAACCACGAGAGCTTCACATAGCGCCTCAACTCTTATTCAGAGGAATCAAGAGGAGTTAGTCCAGAGCCCTTCACCGGGATTCGGCTACACTCGTTGGTTGCATTAAGTGTAGTTGCAATTAAGTTTTAATTTCCGCATTTAGTTCATTAGATTAGCGGTACACCTATTCACCCCCCTCTAGGTGTACTTTCAATTGGTATCAGAGCCTACGCTCCTGATATTTGGTTTAACCACCTAGGAGTGTGATCTTGGTTTGCTAATCTATCATTTGCATTTGCACGTATATTGTTTGCACACACTCATGGATTGCTTGTCACCTCCCATGTTTGATGTTTCCAACATTGACATGTGGAAATTTAGGATGTCCATGTACCTAAAAATCCTAGGCTTGCATGTTACCTTGCTATTATCAAGAAATCCTACTCTAATGATAGCAAGCATATATAGGCCAATGCACTTTCCCTTGAGGCTATTAGAAGCACGCTTAACAAAGATTATCTTATGCTTGTTTCTAATTTTGTTTCCGCCTTTTCAGTGTGGAACAAGTTGACTTCCTCCGAGCTACAAACGCCCAACATCATGGAGGATGAATCTAGTGGAGAATCCGAGCCACAATGCTTTATGATCCAAGGGAATGACTCCCTTGAGGTATCTTCAGAATCTCAATTAGATTGTGATGATGCTAGTTCTTCTAGTAATGAGCATGTTGATCCTAATACTTTAAATGAAGAACTTTCTATAGTTTGTGAAAAATTGATAGAAAAATATAATCTTTTGAAAAAGAAGAGTTTTGAACTTAATAAAAAAACAAGGATTTATGTTCAAGACTTGATTTGGTTTTGCAAGATAAAGTGGAGATTTCTAATGAAAGGGATTCATTGAAATCTAGACTTGATCTTGTCTTAAAAGAAAATGAATTTTTGAAACATAAAAATGATTGTGTGAAATAATTTTAAAGAAAAATGAAAACTTGTCTTCAAAAGTTAATTTTGTTTTAAAAGAAAATGATTTTTTAAAAATGAAAATTGCTTCTATTTCTAAGGATTTAGAAAGTTGTTTAAAGAAAAATGAATCTTTGAAAAATAGTGTTGATAGTCATGTTTGCCATGCTAGTATAGCTTCACCTAGCTCACCTATTGCATGCCACGCTTCTTCTTTAATTGAAAATGATATATCCATGCTTAGGAAGAGTGTAGATTGTTTGGGCTCCACTTTGAGCCATTGTGTTTTGAGCCATACACGTTTGGAATCTTTGTTTCGAAAGAAACAAGTTCCATCTTTGCATGCATACCAACCACGGCATACACTTGCTACTCACGGTCACACCCATCACACTATGTATGCTCATGTGTACACATGTACACATTGTGGACGTAAGGGCCACCTTGCTAAATTTGTTATGATCGTATAAATGATTCTAATTTAGCAAATAAATTTGTTTGGGTTAGAAAAGGTACTAACCCCCATGGACCCAAAAGAGTATGGGTACCAAAGACCACCCCTATTGTATTTGATGTAGGAGTGGGCTCTCGCATGACATGAGAGCGATGGTGCCTTGAAGTGGATGCGTTCCGAGCTTAAAGGGAACTATTTGGATGCATCACTTTTAAGGGAGTTTTGTGGAAATGACCACCATGTTTTGGAGATTTGGAGATGTGCCCTATTGATTTGGTAACATTCTCTTACTCCCATTATATTTGCATGCTTATTATGACTTTCATTTGTAGCATGTCATGTTTTATTGGTCATTATGCTTATGCCATGTTTACTAGATTAGTGATATACATGTTTAGTTATTTGAGACACCCATGTTTAATATGGACCTATATCTATGTGTTCTCTCTTTGTTTTTAACTAATATGTATGTCCTAGATCTAATGCACACGCATATACATAATGATCATATGTATGTTTATGATTTTTGTTGTGTTTTGATGCTTCATGTTTTGATGTTTATAGATTATTATGTTAAATGCCATGATTATTAGATCATTGACATGCATGTATATCTTTGAGATCACCCTTGTTTATAAGGACCCATATGTTGTGTTCTCACCATTGTTTAGCTATTATGCATATCATAGTTCAATAGCATGTGAATTTACATAATGATCGTTTTTCATGCTTATCATGTTGATTTATGTCTCGTTTTATGCTTCAAATTTTGAATATATGTTTAAATGTTAGTTTTCATTAAGACTAGGATATATACTTGTACATATAATGGGCCACAAATAGATCATTATATGTTTGTACTTGAATGCTTATTTGTACCCATTAGATGTGCTAGTATAGTCTAGTTTTGATGATTCATGCATTTTAACTTGTATTCCCCATCGTGGACATGTTTTATGATCATAAGTTTTCACTTCATGTATATGTCTATTTTGCCAAACCTTAAGATATACATGTATACCCCTTGAGTCATTGTTTTTCATGCAAATCTTTATTATGGACTCAATTGTGTTTAGGGATATGTATGTATACTTCTTGCCTTGTCAAAACATACATACGACTTGAAGATTTAATCGTTTTGATGATTTCATGTTTTAAGGAATTTTAGAGTTTTATTGCCTAATTTGTTTTATTCCTTACTTGAAGGATTTTGTACTAGTTTTCAAGATTTTCCATTTAACTAGTTGCGGTATTCTTCGTTACGGTAGAGTTTTCAAACATACTATATTTTTCAAACCTATTTTTGAAAACCCCTACCTTTCAAGGGCGGTTGGTTGGGTGACCATGCCTTATATGCTCTTTATTGAAAACCATTTTTAAACATGTGCATGAAATGGGTGGTAGGTTATATGAGATATACACTTGATTTTATTATTATTTCAATTGGTATCATTGGATCTCTTCAATTGGTATCAATATTGACATTTTTCTTATATACTCATATATTGTTTTTGTGTATGTATGCTTTCATTTGGTATCATCAATTTTTGATTGGTACTTATTTTTCATACACCTATACATGTTTTATTTGTGCTTACTATATCCCTATATTTTTGAGTACAAATTTTGATTATGCTAAGCTTGACTTTTAATGACTATTATGTTTCAATTGATTAGTTTCAATTGGTATTCAATACAAGCTTATGAATTGTTTTATTTGGTATTTCATAAAGGGGGAGAAAATTCGTAGTTTTATCTTTCAATTGGTATTTGATTTCCACTCCCATACTTTATGATGAAAATTGATATAGATTTTAATTTGGTATCATATGTTCAAAATGAAAAATACTTACTATTGGTATCAAGATGTTTATTTGAATACTCACAATTTGTATCAAGATTTTGTTTACTTTCAATTGGTATCTATTGATCTATTTCCTTCAATTGATATCCATGAAAATTTATATTGATATCTTAAAATTTGATTTACTAAGATATCTCAAAATTTGTTTTTATTGAGGAAATTCAAATTTTGTTTTAATAAGAAGAATTTAAAAACTTTTTGATATGATTGCATATATGCAAGGGGAGCCTAACATCTCTTCTACATATAGATCATATTGAGTGTATCTTATATTGAGGAGCTTGACAACTCTTCTTTATGCGATACACGTGTGTAGGGGGAGCTTCACATCTCCTCTTATGCATTGCATATTATGCGTTATGTGAGTTAGGGCTTGTCATCTCTTCTTCATGTAATGCATATATGTAGGGAAGTTAACTTAGCGTCTTCCTCTTCATGAATGTATATCGCATATATTCTTATTATTGATTTGTTTGATGTCACCCCTTTATTGATTCTTTGTTTCGAACAAAAAGGGGGAGAAGAATTTGTTG
Organism: Agave tequilana; assembly: GCA_038442645.1. Taxonomy (NCBI): domain Eukaryota; kingdom Viridiplantae; phylum Streptophyta; class Magnoliopsida; order Asparagales; family Asparagaceae; genus Agave; species Agave tequilana. Next base: position 6,622 of record JAVJIF010001963.1, read on the forward strand.
GTTTTATTTTTACTTGGACCCCTTTGTTGATGATTGATAAAAGGGGGAGAAGTATTTGGTATATATATCCAGGTTTTAAGGATTTAAGTTTATGCATATATGTTTTGTATTGTTTTGCAAATAGGAGAAAAAGAATTTAATGTGTTTCATGCTTGTTTATGCATGTTTATCTCCATGTATTTGCATACATGTTTATGAGCTTTCATTGCATATTTATTGTTTATTGCTATTCATGAGTTAAGGGGGAGCTTCTTTGAAGCTTAACTTTAATCCATGCATATATAACTCCATGAGTTTTGTCATCATCAAAAAGGGGGATATTGTTGGCCCAGAGGCCTTCGACTCTAGTTTTGATAATGATTAACTCATGTAGTTATGTTTACTAATAATCTTGTGATTTTAGTTTCAGATCTCTAATCAAGATGTTAGTAAGTGACTAGCTTCAACAAAGGTGTTTTGGAGCTATTCACATGGTGATTCAAGAGCCGAGCGACAAGATCATATATAGCACTCATTGGAGTCAAGCTCGGTGGATCACGGTTTAGATCGAATCGACTTGAAGACGGAGTCCGTCAAGAAGACCTCGGTACCTAGTTTAGTTTTTGTTTTAAATCCATGTGTAAATATTAGATAGTGTGATATGCTAAAGTTCACAACACACACACGTGTTTCTCGTTTCATGTTTTTCGGTTTTTGGTTTAACCGATATTGGTATTCATGAATAGATAGATTCAAAACAAGTTTACATGGTTTTATGTATATTAGACTTGTTCTATATACATGCATGCTTCAACTATTTAGACAAACTTATTTTGATATGTCTATTCATGTGTTTAGGTTTTGTATTCTAACAAAACTTTTTTTGGAATTATTGTCAAAAACTATGATATATATGTTTCATGTATATTAGACTTATGTCCATATGCAACATGCTTCAAAGTGTTTAAGTATCATGTTTTTATATTTGGATAAGTTTTGGACGAAACATATTTTCATTTGAAAAATCCAAGTTTGGAAAAATACGGTTTTTGGTTTTCGGTATAATTTTTCATAACACAAAAATGGTTCAAAATGTTAGAAATTTGTGTTGAAATTTTTCACACAAGTTTATAGATCAATATATTATGATAAAACTATTTTTGTGGATTTTTAGAAGTTTTATGGGATTTTTTATATAAATAAAAACCTAAGTTTTCTGTCCCAAACAGCAGCCTGCCAGGCTCTGGCGGTCGACCGGGCCGGTCGACCGGAGCCAGAGTCGGTCGACCGGACTGGTCGACCGACGTGCACAAAACGTGCACGCTGGCCAGCCACTTGGGCCTGTCGACCGAGCGGTCGACCGACTGCAAGTACCCCACTCTCGGGTGGGGGCGGTCGACCGACCGGTCGACCGTAAGGCTTGGCACGGTCGACCGAGCGGTCGACCGGCCAGAGAGCATTTGCTCTCTGGATTGGGACGGTCGACCGGGCGGTCGACCGCTAGCCTCCAACGGTCAAATATTTGACCGTTGGCGGTCGACCGGGCGGTCGACCAGGCGATCGACCGCCAGCCGCCAGAGCTGCCAGATCAGTTCAACTGCTAGTTTTTGGTTGAGGCTTTAAATACCCCATCTCTTTAGGGTTTTTGCCAAGAATTTTTATAGAGAAAATTTCCTACTTTCTGAAGTGTTTTTACAAGATTTCAAAAGTGTTTTAGAGCTTCAAAAGATCTATCTTTATATTGCTTTTAGGGTTTGAAAAAAATCAAAGAAATTTGGATTTGGGATATTTACTTTAGTTCTTCATTTCTATCAAATATAATTTGTTTTCCCAAATACTTTTCTTTGTGTTTTTGTTTCAAACACTTTGTTTTCCACCCTTGAGCTATATCTCCTATCCTATTCTATAGGATCTTTATTTTTGGGAAAATTGTTTGTGGTTGAGGAAACCACTAAGTTATAAACCTTTGCTTATTGTATCCCTCTTTGGTAGAGGTTGATTTGGGTTGTGGTTAGCTCCTTTTTTGGTAGAGGTTGAGATTGTGGTGTACTCCCTCTAGTGTGAGGTGGAGTTTGAATTTGTATCCCTCTTTGGTAGAGGTGGATTGTGGTTGTTTGGCTAAGGGCCTACCCTCGTGTGTGAGGTGGTGATTGTGTTGCCTCGGTGGAGGTTGTATTTATTGGTTTGGTGGAGTTCGGTACTCCGGTCTTCGGTAGACCTTTTGTATTGCCTCGGTGGAGGCTGTATTGGTTAAGAGAGGAGTTTGGTACTCCTAGTGGATTGGAAATCCTTCTCGGTGAAGGCGGGGACGTAGAGCTCGGTGCTCGAACCTCGAAACACATCTTTTTGTTTGCGTTTGATCTATTGACTCTAAACTCTCTCTCTCTTTATATTGTGTCTTGCATCTATTCATATTGCTCATTCATATTATATGCTTGGCTTGTTTGTGTGTGCCTCACTTGTGCTTAACCACAAGAGCTTCACATAGCGCCTCAACTCTTATTCAGAGGAATCAAGAGGAGTTAGTCCAGAGCCCTTCACCGGGAATTCGGCTATACTCGTTGTTTGCATTAAGTGTAGTTGCAATTAAGTTTTAATTTCTGCATTTAGTTCATTAGATTAGCGGTACACCTATTCACCCCCCCTCTAGGTGTACTTTCACATCTAATACTTACTTGATAATCCACATAAATCTAATAGCCTCACAAGGCCTTGCTCTTGCAAGAGCCATTGATGGCTCATGATGATGGGTTCTAACATCTAACTTGCTAACTTGCTAACCAATCTAACTCTCTCTTATTTCATGCTTGTTTCTAATGGTTTTGATGATCTAATTTTGTATTAGCTTGCTCTTGATGCATGTTTGAATGTGAAGAACCATCTTATTTGTCATGCTACGTATCGTCTCTTGAAGCCAAGGATTAGTGATGGCCAAGGATCTATGTGAGGTAACTATCACTAATAGGTTAGCATGGTTAGTGGAGCAATTAGTAGTTAGTAGCCATGAGTTTTCTTTTATCTTGTTTTAAAAATCATTTTCAAACTCTTTTTCTCATTTTTCTATCGATGTTTTCACCATCCTCTTAGTTCACCTTTGTTTCATCTTCTTTTCTATTTTGTTTTCCAAACCACTTCTCTTTCGTTTTTACATCGCTTTCATCGCTCTTCTCCATCTACCACATGCTTGATTTCCTTTTCTTTTCTTTTCACTTTCTTTTTCTAATTCTTTTAAAAAGAAGAACTGTTAACATAAAACGCGAATAAAAACTGTTAATGCTTCTATCGCCTCCCGTCCCTGTGGATTCGACCTGTTGAGCCAATGATATAACGGAAGTATCGAGGGCACATTAGCACATATACATATTTTCATTGATTTCATAATACACGCACTTTTGAGTGCTAGTTCCGCCCCGATCAAATTTTTGCCGCCGTTACCGGGGAACGGGAATGGTTTTGAACTCACGTTTTTATTAACATTTTCTTCTCTATTTGGTGTGCAGGACAATCTTTACAGGTGCTTAACATTACAGAATAAACACTAGCTTTGCATCTCCCTGCTCTAGAAAGCAGGGACTCAGCTTATAAAGAACCGCCGCGCAAACGCGACTTTTGCCGCGAAAACGCGGCCATTTTGTAATCATTGTATATCTTATTGTGCTGGGATGTGTTCATTGTAATAGCTAGTTGATCTGTACTATTACTTTCCTGCTTTGATTGCCTAAACACCGCAATAAACTAAAGAACTAAAATACGGTATTTGGACGCTTTTAAAACGGTTTAGACATTTGCATTTAGGCACGTGTCACTTCAATTCCAATATACTGTATTTTGTTCTGTTGTTGTGATCTGAATGGAGGTGTACATATGGCATTACATATAGCATAGGACAAACACGTGGGTAATTTCAATTCACCTCCCCACTTACACAACCCAAGCCCTAATAAAAATTGATAGACGTTGGCCCCTAGGGACATCTCGGACTCATTAAGAGATTGACCGAGGGTGGAACTTGTTTTGAATCTTACTCTTGTGAAATCAGTGTCTAAGGTTTGGGATTAAGAGGTTACGCCTCGAAGATACCGTGGTTTGGCGTAATTAAGGCCCGTTGCTTACGCACGGATACCTCCCACCGTATTTTGTCCCTACCTAGCCGATTAGCTTGTGGTCGGATTCAAGAAACAACCTCCCCCGGGTAATCGACCAGTTAGGAGTCGTCTAGGTCTAGGTCAACCGTACTATAGGCTTGATTTTGATTTTTTCTTTTCTTTTTATTTGTTGTTTGATTTTTCCTTTTTGTTTGTGATTGTTTGTGAAATGAATTCAACAATAACAATTCTTTCAATCTGAATATGAATCAATATTTCACACCGACCCCATTCAATTCGGATAACTCCAACCCAGTTTTTCACAATATGAACCAACATATACACCAGGTTGGCCTTATCCGAATCAATACAACCCATACCCACATTCTTATGACTATAATTTAAAAAGTAATTTCAACTCGTTACAGAGTCAATGGGGATTCACCTCCCCCGAGTTAAATTTTCAACCTCCTTGTCACCCGTGTCCACCTTGTCCACAATTTTTATTCCCCGATTTCACTTCCTATACTCCTTTTTCTAGACCTCCCATTGAAGAAAAATCTGAGCTAGAAAAGAGTATAGATGCTAATTTACAAGAGGCCGAGCAACAACTTCAGAAAATGTTGGCCTCTCCAATTCCACAATATTTTCAAGAGTCTTACTCAGTTCCATCTCCTCATAATGAACAACCATCTGCCCTGGAAACAAGTAAAGAACTCTTGTGTGAGTCCAAGCTTCAATCTCAAAACATTTTGGACTCACATGCTTCACAAAATTTCCAAAATCAAGATTCTAATACTCCCATTCTAGAGCATCCACTTGCCGAAAAATCAAGTCTAGAAAAGAGTATAGAAATCTTACAGGAGTCTGCGTTAAAATTTCAAAAATCTTCTACCGAGTCTATCAATAGGTTGGAAACACAATTGAGTCAATTGATTAGTATTTATAGGAATGAGGAAACTCTATCTTATTAACCTTTGACCAATTCAGCTATCCCAAACTCTATTGATCTGACCCAGGACTCTTGGCATTTTGAAAATCAAGATTCAATTTCAGCACACCCACCTGAACTTGTCCAAACTTTAAATCCCATTGACATTTTGGCAAGTTATCCTTTTACTGAGATTGAACTAGAGCATGAATATGATCCTGAACTTCACTTGGTAATTCAATTTCACTTCCTGATTCAATATTGACTGAGGTGTTTTTACAAGAATTCAGGCCTTTTCCCGAGTCAGTATTGGATCCAGTGCCAGTCCATTGTGAAATTGAATCACTAATCATTTATGATCATATTGAACTTGACCAATTTCATACTTTTGAAATTCCCATTGATAAATTGGCAAGTTCTCATTTTTATGAAATTGAACTCAATGAGGAATGTGACTTTGATCCTCAAATTTGTGATCCAGTTCAAATTCCTGAATCAATATTGACTCCTGTCATGTTACCCAATTTGAGTAACCTTTTAGAGTCAGTTTTGATTCTCGTACCTGTCATTCTTGAACTGAAATCACCAACCTTAGAAAGTCACATTCCATCATGGGGAAATGAATGTGGACTTGAGCATCATCTACTTGATTTGGACCCACTTCCTGAACCAATCTCGACTCCCGAACTTTTACTTGACTTAAGTCTTTTTTTCTAAGTCGGTATTAGTTCCTGTATTTCCTGAGTCCAAATCAATCATTCCATTCTGGGACAAGGGTCTTGATAAATTTGACTCTGAAATTATTTTGAAAATTTGAAAAATAGATAGGGTAAAACTTTTAATAAAAATCATACATATATACATCATTCTAGTGGGTTGTATTCTAGAGGCCTCTGGTGGGTTCCTCCGGACTTCACGCAAGTTGGATTGGGCCGCATTTCGTGGACCAATCAGACCACCACCGGAACCACCACCATTGAGGTAATTTTTCCTTCCCTCTCTATTTGTTTCATGCATACATACATCACGATGCATTGAGGACAATGCATGAGATAAGTGTGGGGGAGGGTTTACTAACGTAGAGTTTTTAGATTTTCTTTCTTTTACACTTCTTTTAGGATACTTTTAGAAATCTTCCCTTTTGTATAGGAATTTTCTCTTTCTTTAAAAACTTTTTGAAATAAGAGACAAAGTTTTGATCTATTTTTAAGAAAATTAAGATGATCTTAAAAATTAAGAAAGCCTTAATTACGACATCTTAAGCCTAGTCGAAATAATAGATCTTGTTTTAAATTATAGGCTAAGTAAGATAAATTAGAGAGATAGTTTTATCTTGAATTTTTTGCCTTAGATAGTATGCACATCACACTTACACATTTTGGGATGGAAACAAAGACCTAAAATGTCATAAATAAAAGAAAAAAATATAACTAAAAAAAATATCACTTATTAAGCTAGATAACTATGTCTCAAGAAGCATGATTATTCACGCCTAACGGTGGTCAAAAGAAACAAAAATTCCCCTTAATTTTGTGGCCTTGCTTACTCGAGTCCTTAAACCCGAGGGATGTTTTCTCATCTGGTGCCCTAAAACCATCTGGTCTGGGAGTCATCGGTTATAGGCTCACTACATGGGTGAACTAGAAAGCCTAAGAAAACTAAGGGAAGAAAAAAGAAATAAATAAATAAATAAAAATAAATAAATGGCTTGATGGTTGGAGTTGAAATCCCAGAAATCTTTACTATCACAAAGTGCATATTATCTAGGTTTATGAAAGATAAAATATTCAATTCAATTTTGAATTCTTACCTTAATTGAAGACAAGATCTTGCATAGAAACTAAGTTTAAGGAAGACTAATTTTTGGTGGACTTATGATCTTAGATCACTTATATTTATTTTTGCAAAAATATTTCGTAACTTGTCTCTCCTTCAAAATGTGCTTTCAAAATACTAACATTTGTCTTCTTTCTTTATGGATTTTGTGGGTGCAATCCGCTGAAAACCCTCAGGAGACAAAACTCCGCGTCTAGGGTAACCTAGAGGTTTAACGGCTTGTTGCACATGCTCAGTGCAATCGCGTCACCTGCGAAAGTGGTGTAATAACATTTGTAGTATAGTTTTTCTTTTCTTGTTTTGCTCGGGACGAGCAAAAGATAAGTGTGGGGGTGTGATTAGTCTACAATTCTGCATTATTATATCGCATTTCCCCACCGATTTATGAATAAAATGTCGGTCTAAACCGTGTTTTGGTCTTTCTTACCGGTAAATCAAGAGTTTAAGGGCAAAGGAGTAATAAGAGCTTAATTAAACCCATTTTTGAGTAATTAAATCCGCATTACTTGGAGGCCAAGCAAGGGATTTTCTAGAAGATACGTCGAACCTAGACCTTTGCTCACGTCAGACGGATATTCAGGCGAAATTACCAGAAAAAGGATATACCAGGAAACTCCTAGAAGCCAGACGCATCCCCGCACCAAAACCAGGGAGCTAACTCCCTGGGTTGGCCGTGAATCCGCAGCCCTATGGTGGGGCCATGCGTCGATCTTCGACGCGTGGCCCCGTCTCGTCTTCCAGAAACCTCCTATGCCTATAATAGCCCTGTAGTTGGCCAAAGCGCAAGCAGTTTTTGATTTTAGGAGCAGTTTTTGATTTTAGGCTAGGGTTTTTATGTTTTAGTGTAGGATAGTGTAGGTGTTCTTCCTCTCTTTTATTTTTTATTTGTATTTCGTTTTTAGATCTTGTAGTAGGGCTGAGAGATTCAGAGAGAGATAGAGAGGGATTGATGTAATAGATGGTGACAATCTTTATAAAGGTGTCTCCTTTCTTCTCCAATGTAATCTTCTACATCTTCGACATGATGCTTAGCTAACTTTTCTTCTCATGGTGACTAACTACTAACCACTAACCATCTAATACTTACTTGATAATCCACATGAATCTAATAGCCTCACAAGGCCTTGCTCTTACAAGAGCCATTGATGGCTCATGATGATGGGTTCTAACATCTAACTTGCTAACTTGCTAACCAAGCTAACTCTCTCTTATTTCATGCTGGCTTCTAATGGTTTTGATGATCTAATGTTTGTATTAGCTTGCTCTTGATGCAAGTTTGAATGTGAAGAACCATCTTATTTGCCATGCTATGTATCGTCTCTTGAAGCCAAGGATTAGTGATGGCCAAGGATCTATGTGAGGTAACTATCACTAAGAGGTTAGCATGGTTAGTGGAGCAATTAGTAGTTAGTAGCCATGAGTTTTTTTTATCTTGTTTTAAAATTATTTTCAAACTCTTTTTCTCATTTTTCTATCGATGTTTTCACCATCCTCTTAGTTCACCTTTGTTTCATCTTCTTTTCTATTTTGTTTTCCAAACAACTTCTCTTTCGTTTTTACATCGCTTTCATCGCTCTTCTCCACCTACCACATGCTTGATTTCCTTTTCTTTTCTTTTCACTTTCTTTTTCTAATTCTTTTAACAAAGAAGAACTGTTAACATAAAACGTGAATAAAAACTGTTAATGCTTCTATCGCCTCCCGTCCCTATGGATTCGACCCGTTGAGCTAATGATATAACGGAAGTATCGAGAGCACATTAGCACATATACATATTTTCATTGATTTCATAATACATGCACTTTTGAGTGCTAGTTCCGCCCCGATCAAATTTTTGGCGCCGTTGTCGGGGAACGGAATGGTTTTGAACTCACATTTTTGTTAACATTTTCTTTTCTGTTTTGGTGTGCAGGACAATCTTTACAGGTGCTTAACATTGCAGAATAAACACTAGCTTTGCATCTCCCTGCTCTAGAAAGCAGGGACTCAGCTTATAAAGATCCGCCGCGCAAACGCGACTTTTGCCGCGAAAATGCGGCCATTTTGTAATCCTTGTATATCTTATTGTGTTGGGATGTGTTCATTGTAATAGCTAGTTGATCTGTACTATTACTTTCCTGCTTTGATTGCCTAAACACCGCAATAAACTAAAGAACTAAAATACGGTATTTGGACGCTTTTAAAACGGTTTAGACATTTGCATTTAGGCACGTGTCACTTCAATTCCAATATACTGTATTTTGTTCTGTTGTTGTGATCTGGATGGAGGTGTACATATGGCATTGCATATAGCATAGGACAAACACGTGGGTGATTTACTCGCTTTGTGTTATACTCTTGTCTATATTGCATACTGCACGAATTGAAATTAAGGGCAAAACCCATACAAGATAAGGTAGGGATTTCATCATCCTTTCTTAGCCCAAAAATCACCTCCCCACTTACACAACCCAAGCCCAAATAAAAATTGATAGACGTTGGCCCCTAGGGACATCTCGGACTCATTAAGAGATTGATCGAGAGTGGAACTTGTTTTGGAACTTACTCTTGTGAAATCGGTGTCTAAGGTTTGGGATTAAGAGGTTACGCCTCGAAGATACCGTGGTTTGGCGTAATTAAGGCCCGTTGCTTATGCACGGATACCTCCCACCGTATTTTGCCCCTACCTGGCCGATTAGCTTGTGGTCGGATTCAAGCAACAACCTCCCCCGGGTAATCGACCAGTTAGGAGTCGTCTAGGTCTAGGTCAACCCTACTATAGGCTTGGTTTTAATTTTTTCTTTTCTTTTTATTTGTTGTTTGATTTTTTCCCTTTTTGTTTGTGATTGTTTGTGAAATAGAATTCAACAATAACAATTCTTTCAATCCGAATATGAATCAATATTTCACACCGACCCCATTCAATTCGGATAACTCCAACCCGATTTTTCACAATATGAACCAACCAAATACACCGGGTTGGCCTTATCCGAATCAATACAACCCATACCCACATTCTTATGACTATAATTTCAAAAATAATTTCAACTCGTCACAGAGTCAATGGGGATTCACCTCCCCCGAGTTAAATTTTCAACCTCCTTGTCCCCCGTGTCCACCTTGTCTATAATTTTCATTCCCCGATTTCGCTTCCTATACTCCTTTTTCTAGACCTCCCATTAAAGAAAAATCCGAGATAGAAAAGAGTATAGATGCTAATCTACAAGAGGCCGAGCAACAACTTCAGAAAATATTAGCCTCTCCAATTCCATAATATTTTCAAGAGTCTTACTCAGTTCTATCTCCTCATAATGAACAACCATCTGCCCTGGAAACAAGTAAGGAACTCTTGCGTGAGTCCAAACTTCAATCTCAAAACATTTTGGACTCACATGCTTCACAAAATTTCCAAAATCAAGATTCTTATACTCCCATTCTAGAGCATCCACTTGTAAGATCACCTAGAGGGGGGGTGAATAGGTGATGGCTAATCTAATGGTCACTTATGAACAAATAATGCGGAATTAAAACTAAGTTGACCAAATTAAAACTTCTTTTAATTAAACACTTATGTATAACACAAGAGTGTTGCCGAATTCCCCTTGCGAGGCTCTGGACAAGCTCCTCTAGATTCCCCTTGAATGGGTTGAGGTGCCGCGTTGGCTCTCTTGGTTGAATACTAGTGTTAACAACAATCCCAAGCAAGTATGTATATCAATTATGAGCACAAGGGAATATATCATGCATATATAAGATGAACACAATAAATTGAATGCAAGATATAAAATAGAGACAAAAAGAGAAAGAGAGCAAGAGTGAGCAATCGCAAACACAAAGGGTTTGTTTCGAGGTTCGAGCACACTTGCTCTACATCCCCGCCTTCGACACACGAAGGATTTCCACTATGCAAGATCCCACCGGATCTCTCCTCGGTGCCGCAACACCTACAAGCCCTCGGACTCTCTAGTCCCTTACACAACACAAGCCCACCGGCTCGTCGAGGCCGCACCTCAAGCTACAAGTCCTCACTAGGACCCAACAACACCAAGTCCTCACTAGGACCCTCAATCAAACCGCGAACACAACCGTCCGCCTTCTCAAAGAACAAGAAATGATCTCTTGGTGATCTAAACACTTGATCACCAATTACAAACTCTCACTACAACTCTCCTATAGGATGAATAGCTCAATGGATGCTCAAGTGTAGTGTGAGAAATCAAGGAAAGAACTTTTGATGGAAAACTCAAGAAATCACAATAAATACTCTCTTGATAAAATCCCTTTTGATAGGAAATATTGGCACTCTATTTTGTGGAGAAAACTTCTGAAATCACTTGGAAAACTGGCTCAAGAAGTCCTCAAAATCTTAGCTTCAAACAATGACAAAACCCCTTTTATAGAGGCCAGAAAAATCTGACCGTTGGGCTCTGTCAGAGCTACCGGTCGACCGGTCCGGTCGACCGGCAACGGTCAAAAATGTGACCGTTGCAGCCTCCGGTCGACCGGCCCGGTCGACCGCGCAACTGGAGAAGAGAGTTAACTCTCTGTCGGTCGACCGGCCCGGTCGACCGATAATTCCCGAGAGCAAAGCTCTCTGAAACGGTCGACCGGCCCGGTCGACCGATCTCCAGTGCACACTGGCGTGCACGTCGTGCACGTCCGGTCGACCGACCCGGTCGACCGGCCTCTGTCAGTTCTGAAAAATCAGAACTGGCAGAACCAGAAAATAGGGATTAAGGATTGGTCTTTTGGCTTAATAAAAATCCCAGAAATTCACAGTAAATCCAGAAAAATAGTTTCAATCAAAATAAAAACTGTTTTTCTAAAAATATGTTTTTCTAAAACTTGTTTTTCCATAACTTCACAAAATACAAAAACAAGATATTTTGAACTTATAAAGCAAAGTGTGTATGGATATGATCCACCACACAATCAAGATGAAATATCTAGTTTTTGACATAAAGCACTAAACTTGTTTTGTTAAAGGATATGTATATAAGAAATTACCAAAACCCAAAGTAGATATTTTGTCATAAGGAAAATCTCATCAATACTTTTAAAGCATAGTGTGTATGGATATGATCCACTACACAAATAAGATGAATATCTAGTTTTTGACATAAGGCACTAAACATGGTTTTGGATATAAGATATGTATACATGAATACCAAAAACCAAATTGTATTTTATCACAAATAAAAATCTTTTCTTAACTAGGAAAATCTTTTATGAAAATCATTCTATCAAGAGTGTGTGTGTGATATGAACTTGAGCAATCCACCAACTATCTATCCTTTACATTTTAACTAAAACAATTAAAAATCTTATACCTAGACACAAGTCTTCATCCTCTTGAAGTCTTCACTTGAAGGCTTCTCATCTTCTTGACTTGGTCCAAATGCAATCCACGAGCTCATCTCTAGATGTGTTCTTGATACATAGGCTCGTGAATCAACCGGTGCTAGCTTCCAACTTGTCTTTAAATCCTTTGTTGAAGCTCCACACCTACTAAGATCTTGATAAAGAATCTGTCACTAATTAAACACAAGATCATTAGTAATCATAACTTCATGAGTTGATCATCATCAAAACTAGGGTGATAGGCCTTTGGGCCAACACCACTTACCGAAAAATCAAGTCTAGAAAAGAGTATAGAAATCTTACAGGAGTCTGCGTTAAAATTTCAAAAATCTTCTACCGAGCCTATCAATAGGTTGGAAACACAGTTGAGTCAATTGGTTAGCATTTATAGGAATGAGAAAACTCTATCTTATCAACCTTTGACCAATTCAGCTATCCCAAACTCTATTGATCTGACCCAGGACTCTTGGTATTTTGAAAATCAAGATTCAATTTCAGCACACCCACCTGAACTTGTCCAAACTTCAAATCCCATTGACATTTTGGCAAGTTATCCTTTTACTGAGATTGAACTTGAGCATGAATATGATCCTGAACTTCAACTTGGTAATTCAATTTCACTTCCTGATTCAATATTGACTGAGGTATTTTTACCTGAATTCAGGCCTTTTCCCGAGTCAGTGTTGGATCCAGTGCCAGTCCATTGTGAAATTGAATCACCAATCATTTATGATCATATTGAACTTGACCAATTTCATACTTTTGAAATTCCCATTGATAAATTGGAAAGTTCTCATTTTCATGGAATTGAACTCAATGAGGAATGTGACTTTGATCCTCAAATTTGTGATCCAGTTCAAATTCCTGAATCAATATTGACTCCTGTCATGTTACCCAATTTGAGTAACATTTTAGAGTCAGTTTTGATTCCCGTACCTGTCATTCTTGAACTGAAATCACCAACCTTAGAAAGTCACATTCCATCATGGGGAATGAATGTGGACTTGAGCATCATCTACTTGATTTGGACCCACTTCCTGAACCAATCTCGACTCCCGAACTTTTACTTGACTTAAGTCTTTTTTCTGAGTCGGTATTAGTTCATGTATTTCCTGAGTCCAAATCAATCATTCCATTCTGGGACAAGGGTCTTGATAAATTTGACTCTGAAATTATTTTGAAAATTTGAAAAATAGATAGGGTAAAACTTTGAATAAAAATCATACATATATACATCATTCTAGTGGGTTGTATTCTAGAGGTCTCTGGTGGGTTCCTCCGGACTCCACGCAAGTTGGATTGGGCCGCATTTCGTGGACCAATCAGACCACCACCGGAACCACCACCATTGAGGTAATTTTTCCTTCCCTCTATATTTGTTTCATGCATACATACATCACGATGCATTGAGGACAATGCATGAGATAAGTGTGGGGGAGGGTTTACTAACGTAGAGTTTTTAGATTTTCTTTCTTTTACACTTCTTTTAGGATACTTTTAGAAATCTTCCCTTTTGTATAGGAATTTTCTCTTTCTTTAAAAACTTTTTTAAAATAAGAGACAAAGTTTTGATCTATTTTTAAGAAAATTAAGATGATCATAAAAATTAAGAAAGCCTTAATTATAACATCTTAAACCTAGTCGAAATAATGAATCTTGTTTAAAATTATAGGCTAAGTAAGATAAATTAGAGAGATAGTTTTATCTTGAATTTTTTGCCTTAGATAGTATGCACATCACACTTACACATTTTTGGGATGGAAACAAAGACCTAAAATGCCATAAATAAAAGAAAAAAATATAACTAAAAAAACATCACTTATTAAGCTAGATAACTATGCCTCAAGAAGCATGATTATTCATGCCTAACGGTGGTCAAAAGAAACAAATAATCCCCCTTAATTTTGTGGCCTTGCTTACTCGAGTCCTTAAACCCGAGGGATGTTTTCTCATCTGGTGTCCTAAAACCGTCTGGTCTGGGAGTCATCGGTTATAGGCTCACTACATGGGTGAACTAGAAAGCCTAAGAAAACTAAGGGAAGAAAAAAAGAAAAAAATAAATAAATAAAAATAAATAAATGGCTTGATGGTTGGAGTTGAAATCCCAGAAATCTTCACTATCACAAAGTGCATATTATCTAGGTTTTATGAAAGATAAAATATTCAATCCAATTTTGAATTCTTACCTTAATTGAAGACAAGATCTTGCATAGAGACTAAGCTTAAGGAAGACTAATTTTTGGTGGACTTATGATCTTAGATCACTTATATTTTTGCAAAAATATTTCGTAACTTGTCTCTCCTTTAAAATCTGCTTTCAAAATACTAACATTTATCTTCTTTCTTTATGGATTTTGTGGGTGCAATCCGCTGAAAATCCTCAGGAGACAAAACTCCTCCTCTAGGGTAACCTAGAGGTTTAACGGCTTGTTGCACATGCTCAGTGCAATCGCGTCACCTGCGAAAGTGGTGTAATAACATTTGTAGTATAGTTTTTCTTTTCTTGTTTTGCTCGGGACGAGCAAAAGATAAGTGTGGGGGTGTGATTAGTCTACAATTCTGCATTATTATATCACATTTCCCCACTGATTTATGAATAAAATATTGGTCTAAACCGTGTTTTGGTCTTTCTTGCAGGTAAATCAAGAGTTTAAGGGCAAAGGAGTAATAAGAGCTTAATTAAACCCATTTTTGGGTAATTAAATCCGCAGTACTTGGAGGCCAAACAAGGGATTTTTTAGAAGATACGTCGAACCTAGACCTTTGCTCACGTCAGACGAATATTCAGGCGAAATTACCAGTAAAAGGATATACCAGGAAACTCCTAGAAGCCAGACGCATCCCCGCACCAAAACCAGGGAGCTATCTCCCTGGGTTGGCCGCGGATCTGCGGCCCTATGGTAGGGCCACGCGTCGATCTTCGAAGCGTGGCCCCGTCTCGTCTTCCAGAAGCCTCCTATGCCTATAAATAGCCCTGTAGTTGGCCAAAGCGCAAGCAGTTTTTGATTTTAGGAGCAGTTTTTGATTTTAGGTTAGGGTTTCTATGTTTTAGTGTAGGATAGTGTAGGTGTTTTTCCTCTCTTGTATTTTTTATTTGTATTTCGTTTTTAGATCTTGTAGTAGGGCTGAGAGATTCAGAGAGAGATAGAGAGGGATTGATGTAATAGATGGTGACAATTTATGTAAAGGTGCCTCCTTTCTTCTCCAATGTAATCTTCTCCATCTTCTACATGATACTTAGCTAACTTTTCTTCTCATGGTGACTAACTACTAACCACTAACCATCTAACACTTACTTGATAATCCACATGAATCTAATAGCCTCACAAGGTCTTGCTCTTGCAAGAGCCATTGATGGCTCATGATGATGGGTTCTAACATCTAACTTGCTAACTTGCTAACCAAGCTAACTCTCTCTTGTTTCATGCTTGCTTCCAATGGTTTTGATGATCTAATGTTTGTATTAGCTTGCTCTTGATGCAAGTTTGAATGTGAAGAACCATCTTATTTGCCATGATATGTATCGTCTCTTGAAGCCAAGGATTAGTGATGGCCAAGGATCTATGTGAGGTAACTATCACTAAGAGGTTAGCATGGTTAGTGGATCAATTAGTAGTTAGTAGCCATGAGTTTTCTTTTATCTTGTTTTAAAAATCATTTTCAAACTCTTTTTCTCATTTTTCTATCGATGTTTTCACCATCCTCTTAGTTCACCTTTATTTCATCTTCTTTTCTATTTTGTTTTCCAAACCACTTCTCTTCGTTTTTACATCGCTTTCATCGCTCTTCTCCACCTACCACATGCTTGGTTTCCTTTTCTTTTCTTTTCACTTTCTTTTTCTAATTCTTTTAACAAAGAAGAACTGTTAACATAAAACGTGAATAAAAACTGTTAATGCTTCTATCGCCTCCCGTCCCTGTGGATTCGATTCGTTGAGCAATTGCTATAACGGAAGTATCGAGGGCACATTAGCACATATACATATTTTCATTGATTTCATAATACACGCACTTTTGAGTGCTAGTTCCGCCCCGATCAGTTCCCTAAGCTCTATGGCTTCTAGTCTTCACATTACATTATCTAGTTTAGCCACAGTTGCTATGCACCAGTCCTCTTTTGGAAGAGATAGAGTTGGGATTCCTAAACTATTCGTTGGAAGGTTCCCATTAGAGGGTTTTTTTCTGTTAGGTTTTCATATATTTTCACCCTTCGTATTTATTTGCTTTCAAGAATCTCCCTTGACTCATGATTTCTAGGAGAGTCTTATTTTGATAATCTAGATCATCATAGAGGATTTGACATAGCCGTTATTTGTCTATGCCATGATGAGGGCATTGGACAAGAAAGTCTCTGAAAGATTCAAAATATTTTCAAAATAGTTTGTTAAGTTCTTACTTGCACCGCATTATGTTTTCTTCATAAGAGCGGTCTTATGGACATGCTAGAACTTTTTAAGAAGACCTTTATGAATCATCCCAAGTTGTGATAGAATTTTCTGCTAAACTGTATAGGCATTTCTTGGTTAGGTCCTTGAGGGAGAAAGGTACAAAACGTAACCTTATTGCGTCATTTCCAAGCTGTGGTATCCTCATCATGCGGATACCTCTTCAAATGCTCTTATGAAGAAGTATGCATCCTTAGACCCTAGACCGTGGTATCTAGGGAGAGTGTTAATGAATTGTGACTTTATCTCAAAGCTTTTGCTTTTATCTTAGAGAAGCTGAATACAAGATAATAGTGATGTCCTAATTGAATCGAATCTAACCTCTAGCGATATCAGTTGTGTCATGATTTGGTTAAGTTGAGGTGGTAACTTAGTCCTATTTAATCTTGATGTAATTGGATCTCTCGACCACACTTGCATGCACAATCAATTCAAACAATTCACCAATCAAAAAAAAATTAAAATCAATCAATTCTATTCTAGGATAACCTTAGACCTAGACGACTCCTAACTTTAGATTATTTGCAGGAGGTATATTGCAGACCTTAACCACAAGTTAATCGGCCGGGTAGGTGGCAAGAATGGTGGGAGGTATCAGTCAAGACGGGCCTAATTATGCCAAACCACCAATCTTCGAGGTTTCGCCTCTTAATCCCTTACCTAGTCACTGATTTGGTAAGAGTTAATTTCAAATAGCTTCCTCTTTTAGTCAATCTCCTAGTGAGTCAGATTAATCTTAGGGCTAATGTCTAGTTAATTTTAAATAAAGGTTAGGTTGTGAGTGCAAGAAAGATGGTTTGTGAGCTGAGAAAGGGTAATAGCGTCCCCATCTTATGTTATTTATGGGTTTTTCCCATAAGATGTATTAGTGCACGTGTACAAATAAATAGAAAAAAAATCCAGTCAAAAGTAGTAAATTAGCCAAGGGTGCTTTCTAGTCTATATACAATGTGAGCGTACCTGATTTCTAGCACTCTTCAATAAAATTGTAGAATTTAAATAGACGCATGCCTATGATGCAAGAGCCTAAATTTTTTTAAAGTTAGTCAAATACTGTTAATTTATTAGAAATATGTAGGGTTATCAAACAGAGAAATTATCAGCTGCAGTAAATAATTTAAGCATTTCTAAACAACCCTGCACAAAAAACAGGACAGTAGTCAACTCAACAGGCCACGTTTGCGCGATGTTTGTCGCATTTGCGGGCATTGTTGAGGGCATCGGGGCTCTGCTAAAAATACAGAGTCCCACAACCACTTATATGTTCTTAGGTGCAATTTATTTCCCTGTTCTCTAAGCCTGCATACAAAATAGAGAAATTAGGGTTTATTAAACAAAGAGAATTGTACCGTTCCCTCCCGGCAATGACGCCAAAATTTTCATTAACAGAGAAAAAGGGAGTAAAATTAAATGTTAAGTTTAAAAGATTTCTCTTTTCTCGCAATTAATCCGTTGTAGCAAGAGCTAAACGGGTCGATCTGCAGGAAGAGATGCCATGCAAGCTTTTCGATACGTTCTCTCCGTGTAAAACTTGGAAAGAAAAGATGATGGTTATAAAAGAGTTAATTTAAATAGAAAGAGAGATCATAGCCAGCTAATCATCTACTATAACCAAGCATTAGTCTATTAAGAATAAATATCATATTGAGCCTATAAAGATTAACCCTAGAGTATTGCTTCAAATTCATGCAAGAAAAGAAAGATAGAACGTAAACCCTAATTAAAGTACACTAAATAAAATTAAATATTAGTTTATCAAAGTCTCAAAATATAGCATAAGAAAAGTTATTTTAGACTTAACATTAAGCTATTAAAGTATCTAAGTATAAACTAAGAATAACCATTAAAAAGTATACCCTAAAGCTAGTTTAACTTTATTCATCACTAATCTTCAAGAATTATTAATTAATCCTAGGGTTTCAAATAGGCATAGAGTTATCAATTTATCTTATAGAACTAAGTTTTACTTGGTGGAGAGATTAGCAAGCTACGAGAGAATAAGTTACACATATTCATGGTGCAATTAAGCATGGTATTAAAAGTTTCATAAAAGAAATTAAATTGGAATTGAAGAACACAAATAAAAATAGCAAAAAGAGATGTGAAAGAAAATAAGAACCTTTATTGAATTTGTCACCAATCCAGTATAAAAGCCTTCCTTTCTTTACAAATCTTCTTGAAGGTAGAAAAACTAGAAAATACAATGAAAATTTGGAAAGAAAAGATGATCTAAAGAAAACAATAAACTTGATTCTCTGAGATGCCTCTCTTCTGTTATTCTTCGGGGGTATTTATAGGAAATTTCAGTAGTACAGTCCCAGTAGAATACTCCCCCAAACTTACACGCAAGCGACTACAAGACTGCGACATTTGTGCGGTAATTTAGGGGAAATGCGATACTTTTGAGGGTCAAAGCACGTGCTTTTGCGTGTGGCTTCATCTCATCTATCCATCCAAAGATCTATCCTTAGAATCGTCGTTGGTATTTTAGATTTAAAATAACCTTGTTTTCTAGATAACTTAAGAAACAAGTTATTTATAAATCTGAATTTTAAACTTGAATTCTCACATTTGTCTTTGACTTAGGGATCAAGCAACTTAATTTAAATTGATTTTCTCCTTTATCTCTGAATTAGGATAGGATAATTTCTAAATTAACTTGGGCTTGATGAGCTCATAGGCTTTTCTTTAACTTGTGGGCTTGTTTTGGGCTCTTTTCTTTTCTCTTTTTAATTAATGAGGTATGCACATTACTAAACAATAAAACGATTAAATAGCAGTGCTTTATAAAAAATAAACTTGAAAATGTGACTAAAAATATTGGGCCGTCAATCAGAAGTTATGGACGGCCTGATTTGAAAGAAAGAGAGTGTTGAATTGTTTATCTTTTTGAAAATTTCAAATCAGACCCATCCATCACTTCTGACATCAGACCATCCATCACTTCTGGTGGATGGCCCATCTCGCATTATACTATCACATAGTCTAACGCGAGAAGGAGCAAACTTGAACTCTTGGTTGATATCCCTAGATAATCAATAGTTAGAAAAATAGAAACAGATGAAATGTACGTGTGATAGAGATCCAGCGGACCACAAAAGGTACCCCTGCAAAATGAACCCTAAACCTAGCCAGACAATCCTAATAGGGCCACTTTAGTCTAGGTCTAGGGCTGCTTCTGGTATGGATCTGTTCAGACCTACGACAAGTAGGCCAGCCCATTTTTCTAAGAACTACAATTTCAACTATTTATATCTTACTTGATTTCTCAATATAAGTAATTGTACCTTATGCAAAGTGCATCATCACACAGAAAGAGAGTAAATGATATTAGAACTTTGAATTGTAGAAACATATTACAAGTTGTGAATAAAACTATTATGTATGAGAAATATGCATCTCAGATGCCATCCAAGACAAGTGTCTCAGATGGAGCATCAAAATTTTGATCAACCTATTATTGTTTCACGATCCGATCACTCATTATGATCTTCATATGCGAATACATATACAGAAAAAAAATCATATGGTCTGGATTTCGTCTAATTATTAATTTAATGATTGTATATGTTCTATTGCTGAAAATAAAAAAAAATTTCAACCATTTGATACATTGTAAAAAAATCTAAATCACATGATTTCTCATTTATTTCCATCTTAGGACTTGAATATCATAATAATGAACAGTCGGATCGTGAAACAGTGATAGATAGATTAGAGCTTTAATGTGCCATCTAAGAGAGTTCTTTTAGATGACACTTAAGTTACATATGTTTCATAAAATATTTATGTTACATATATAATAACAAACCAGTTTTTATCTCTTGCAAAGTAATACAATAGAGAGATTTTCTTCTTGAGGGAAATACACTAGAGAGAGATAGAGATGAAAACTTAATAGCCAGCAGATCTTAGAACAATGTCCAAATGAGCATAAGAAGTACATAATATATATTTGCAAACAAAGTAATTAATATAAGCCCCCAACCCTTACAAATTGACAATAATCACATGAGCTCACACAAGAAAATGACTAGCGAAATCAATAATAAAAGCCACATATAACTCTCTATAACACAACAACTGACTATGCTTCTAGAGTCTTCACGATGTTTCTCTAACGGACTAGTGGCTTCCTCAGTAGATGGAACCTTTGGAACTGAGGGGAAAGATGGGAATTCGGACAGTGAGGAAGCTCAGGCTTCGATAATTCAGGTAGGGGTGGAAGTTCAGGCTTTGGCAGAGTTGGCAGCTCAGGCATTGGCACTTCAGACAGGGGTGGCAATTCAGGCTTTGGGAAGGTTGTCACCTCAAGCAATGACGCTTTCTCGGACTTAGTTTTGGTTGGTACCTTGGGCAAGGGTGGCAACTCAAACTTCGGCAATTCTGGTAGAGGAGGCAGTTCGGGCTTAGGCAAAAGTTGGAATCTCAAGCAGTGGAAGCAGTTCAGGCTTGGGAAGCGTTGGAATTTCAGGCAACGGAGGCAGGTTAGACTTAGGAAGTGTAGGGATTTCTGGCAGGGGAAACTCCAAAAGGTGGTGGCCGGCTAAATGGCACATGGAGTCGCTAAAAATGATGAGCACGACGAAGGCTCATGACGAAGAAACTAGCCTTCGAGCCCATGATGGCAAGCTGTTTGAAAGAGAGGAAGAAGAAATTGGAAAGTGGTGAACTGCTGTGAAAGAAGAGACTGATCATGGGAGGTATTTATTGTGGCATGAGCTTTGTGGATTCCCTGTGACTTGTGTCAAAGTCTAGTTGATTGTTCAACTTTTTTCGAGTTATTGGTCTGGTTCTTTTTTCTAGTGCTGTTGTTAGTTCAACTTCTTTGAAGCAAATCAAGAGCCAAAACATAGAATAAAATTACTCATTAAGAACTCCAGTGAGAGTTGAAATGTATAAGTAGCCAATTACTAGTGTCATTTCCCGCCACGAAGGGCATTTTCATAAATATTAGAAGTTTTAGTAACTGTAGTTACCTGATAGTGTCCAATTTATGAAAAGTACCCTCCAATGGAATAATGGAATTTATAAATTGGCCCCTCTGACTGTTTAGAATAGAAATTATAAAAAAGGCCTTTAAATATTTGTTATTTATTTTCAAAAGAAGTTTCTTTCATGTTTTTCTTTCATGTTGGTCCTGGTCTCTTTTAACAGTTTAATTTGTGGGTATATTTTCGTTAAAATTCTTATTTGGACACCCCTGCAAATGTATGAGGTTATTTGATTTTCTTACCTTCTTATTTATTTTTTTAATTTTTTGTATTTGAGAATTGAGAAGAAATTCTGGTTCTCATGCTGTTCATTTTTTTGATATTACTGTAGTAATGTTGTTAATTAGGCCTCATCAACATGAGCCAAGCTTTCAAATTGTTCGTGTTCATTCATTTCTCTATCCAAGTTCAAAATTGTTCAAGCTGATCCACTTATGTTATCAAATGAGCCCAAGCAAGCTTCAAACAAGATTAAACAGAGACTTGAGCTTTTGAGGTTATTTACTACTATAAAAAAAATAGATATACATTTAAAATTATATGTGAAATAATATAAACATTAAATCTTTAAGAAATATGCAGTCACAACTATTACGGCCCCACGACCAATCACTGGAGCATCGCAATAGAATCAGCACAAGATCAACGAGTAACTAGAAGAAAAAGGAGAAGGAAGAAGATATTTTAAAGTTTAAAAACCTAACACATAATTTAACGTGATTCTACCGATCAAACAGATCGTGTGTACGTCCACGTGAGGAGGGCGGAGAAACTTGACTAAACTTTATGGGAGTACAATAAGAAACACTTATACCTCTCGCTAAGAAGATTACACGTTCTTTGATGACCGCCTAGAATAAGGAACCCTTGTGGCTACAGCTTCTCACACGAGTCTCTTTCTTTGATGAATTACACCTTTTTAGAATTACTAATTCATTGAATTACTTGAAGGCCAACCCAAGGTTTATTTATAGACCATAGAGCTCTCCTAGTCCTATACAAACTTCATCAATACGAATGATCTTCGCCTCAGAGAAAAAGAAACTTGAATCCAACTTAAAATTGGAAACAGATCAAAAAAAAAAAAAAACAGTCAGACCCAACACTAGTCGACTAGGCCCTAGTATAAGCCAACTAATAACATGTATTAATCGACTATACCAAATTATTAGTCCACTATTCTGACAAAATCTGAGAACCCAACTCTTTGTTGGCTGCCACTAGTTGACTGTACCAATGTATAAGTTGATTAATTCTTATCATTAGTCGACTATACCAAGTATAAGTCGACTAATACTATGCACAACTCCTTGTGCAAGTTCTTTCTTTGATCTTCAAAATTTCATCTATCTTCATTACGTATTCCAGTCATAATCCTAACAATCTCTCTCTTGACTTGAATTCTTCCAAGTCAGAGAGTAGCCACCATTGTCCATGTACTCACGCCAATGCACGATTGAACAAATTTTGGCTTCATCTCCATTTCACTCCCTCATCGCCATAACCCCCTCATGGGGTTCACAACTTGATTAGGTCGAACAAGTTCAGGCCCAACCTAAACTTGATCACCCAATAGTCTCCTTAATCTATGCAGGATTTATGAGAATTTGCTTCACCATAGGTGTAACGATCTGTACTTTCTTGTTGTGTGCCGGCGCTGCCTAGTCCCAATCTATCTTCTGGGTAAAACATAACATCCAAGCTCGAAACTATCGTAATCTTTGATTGCTCCACAACCTCCAATCTTGAAGCCGAACATAACTGGAATCCACTAACTGTAACATCTGAATTTCGTAACATGTAAATATCGTCGGCACATTCGGCCTGAAACTTCACATGGGCGTCTTTGGAAACTTTCATAAGATTACCTTCAGAACTAAAATTGAGCCCTTCTCCATGTATGGTTCCAATAGAGATGAGAATGTACCTTGATTTGAGAACATGACGAAGCCTTGAAGAAAAGTGATGCATCCATCTTGAGACTGAAACTGAATTGGTCCTTCAACAATCACCTTTCTCATAGTAGAATTCCTTATGAAGGCTTCTCCCCCGTGAACTAAAGTGTCTGAAAAGAACATCTTCTTATTGCAACTGATATGCTATGAACATCCAAAGTCAATTATCCTTCTATCTTTGTTACCGACCGATCTGCCTGTAATAGATAGGACGTCACACTATTTCTCAACCTCTCCAACCAGTTCAGTGACAGTAACATCTGGTTGTTTCTTCTTTTGAGTCTAATGATCGACTCTAATGTGCCCCTTCTTGTGACACCAATTGCACACCAAATTCTTGTGTTTTGAGTTATCTGTGAACTTTCATTATTAATTTTCTCCTTTGAAGAGTGAACTCACATGGAATCATCCGATGAGACTCACCCGTCCACTGGTTGTCAATTTTGTTCTTATTGAGCAGATGCTTCTTGACCTCATTGCCTTTGACAGTTGACTTGCCTCCATAGTGATAGCTTCCTTAAAACTCTTATTGAAGAAGGTAAAGAAAACAATAATGGAAGCGATTGATCCTCATCTTCTATCTTAACCTCTATATTATCTAAATAATTATAATAGAGGAAAATTCTACAATGTGAGACTTGATAGGTGTAACTTCATGTATGTGGAGAAGAAAGAGACGCTGTTTCAGAATCAACCGATTTGTTAATGACTTCCTCAGATAGTGGTCCTAAAGTCGCTCCTACAACGAGGATGATGTTTTCTCCGTAGAAAACTCATCCAACACTTCGTCTGCAAGCAAAGCTGAATAGCGGTCTAGGCTTCTCATCCAACTCCTGCCAAGTATCTTCCTTCATGTCTTGAGGCTTTTTCTCCCTCCAGGTAGTGCATTCTTCAACTCTCTGTGGGTCAAGATGACGTTCATCCTAATCTGCCACCAGCTAAAATTGATGACACCATTGAACTTCTAAATATGAACTTGATACCAGATATCTTCATGTTGACCTTGTTTTGATACAAATTGTTATGCCCCATGATCAATCACTGGGGCGGCGCAGCGGAATGAACACATGATCAATGAGTAACGAGAAGAAAAAAGAGAAGGAAGAAGATATTCTGAAGTATAGAAAGCCATCATACAATTTAACATAGTTCCACTAATCAAACAGATCGTGTGCACGTCCACGGGAGAGGAGAGAGAAATTTTAATAAATTTTGTAGGATTACAATAAAAAAGAATTACACCTCTCGCTAAGAAGATTACAACGCCTTTTGATGGCCGCTAGAACAGTGTATCCTTGTGGCTACAACTTCTCACATGAATCTCTCTTTTTGATGAATTACACCTTTTCGGAATTGCTAATTCATGGAATTATTTTGAAGCTCAACCCCAAGAATTTATTTATAGACCATAGAACTCTCCTAGTCCTATACAAACTTCATCTATACGAACGACCACCGCTTTAGAGAAAAGAAATTCGAATCCAACTCAAAACTGAAAACAGATCCAAAAAAAAAACAGTCTGACCTGACACTAGTCGACTGGGCCCTAGTATAAGTGGACTAATAACATATCTTAGTCGACCATACCCAATTATTAGTCGACTATTCTGACAAAATCCGAGAACCCAACCTTCTGTTGGCTACCACTAGTCGACTATACCAATGTATAAGTCGACTAATTCTTATCATTAATCGACTATACCAAGTATAAGTCGACTAATTCTGTGCACAACTCCTTGTGCATGTCCGTTCTTTGATCTTCGAAGTTTCGTCTACATTCATGACATATTCCAGTCATAATTCTAACAACAATGTAAGAACACATAATTTTATTTTAAATAACAAATCTGAGTGATTATGCTAAAATGATTATGCTAAAATTATATATTAATTTCTTTTTTTTACAGCCTAACGATCTTTGCAACAATTTTTTTTTTTTATTAAGGTTTTATACTAGATAATTTTCTTTGTTTATTTTTAAGAAAAAAATATTATTGTAATGTACTTGTAATCGAATTGAAATATTAAACTGGACATCATTTAAAAACTCATTTAAATAGATTCGAATATAAAATCATACTTAATATAAAGGCGAGCCAAACTATGTTCAAGCTTATGCGCATATTTTACCGAGTTTAAATTATTGATCAAGTTTGATTTATATAAGTCACTGAACAAGCCTGCACAACCTTTTAACCAAGCAACTTGAGCCGAGCATGGAGCTTTCCGAGCCCATTAGCAGCACTAAAATAACTATTTACCCAGGAGGGCCTTATTCATGTCTTGGAGGTTGATAACTCCTAAACCTCTTTCATCTTTTGATTTGCAGACCTTATCCCATTTGACCAGATTGGATTAGTTGGTCTCATTGGCGCTCCAAAGGAGTTTCTCCTAATTTTATCTAACCTCTTCAGCACCCACGTGGCAAGTAGGAAGAGAGAGAAAAAATAAAGGAGTGGGTGACAGAGTGGAGTTAAGGAGGGCAATGCGCCGTCCTATAGACAATGGCTTTCCCTTCTACCCTCAACTTTAGGAGGGTAGTTACCTCCAAAGATCACAAATCATGGATAGTTGGTTTACTAGTCCGTGGACTTGAGGAGATGATGCTTGTAAATTCGATGATGATGAAGAGATGAACAAGCTCAAAACAAAAATCTGAAAAAGTAGTCTTGTTTTGTTGTCCCTGCTTTATTTGTTATCATTTGCTTTGTGTTTGTTGTACTACTTTGAAGAACTAGGAGAAGTGATTAAGTGTTTGTTTAGTGTACGTTTCTGCTTTTTTACTGCTTTATTCATTGCATATTCACCCTCAACTTAAAGGCGTAGGTGCTATTAAGTTTTCTCCAAGTGGTATAGCTATATTTTAGTTTTCTGTTGTAAATCAAATAGTAGTTGCATGATTGTTTCTTGACGGAATTGAGTGGGAGAACTTTCATTTCTTTTGTTCATTTTTGATGTTTAGATTTTCTCAAGTCTTCATTTTGTTTCTAGCGGGTCCTTAATTATTTTCTAAATTGGATTTTTAACGATTCATATTTATAGTACCCCGAGTATGTGTCGGACGGTTTCTAGGTATAGACCTCAACATTCCCACACACACAGACACTTCAGCATTGCACGCACATTTGGCTGACCCCCCCTGGGATGGCTCCTCCTCGCATTGGACTAAAGCTAGATGTGACATCAAACTGAACTGATGGACGGTCCAAATCGTAAGAGAGAGAATGTTGAATTGTTTAGTTTTTTTTGAAAATTTCAAACTGGACCGTCCATCACTTCTAATGGATGACCCATCTCTCATTGGACTATCATAGGTTTCAACGCTAGAAGAAGCAAACCGGAACTCTTTGTCGATGTCGCTAGACAATCAATAGTCAGAAAATAGGAACAAATGAAATGTACATATGATAGAGATCCAGCGGAAGACAAAAGGAACTCCTAAAAAATGAACCCTAAAACTGGCCAGACCACACTAATGGGGCCGCTTTAGTCTAGGTCTAAGGCTGCTTCAGGTATGGGTTCGTTTAGACCTACAACAAGTAGGTCAGCCCACCTATCTAAGAACTACAATTTCAACTATTTAGATCTTACAAGATTTCTCAATATAAAATAAGTAATTGTATCTCATGCAAAGTGCATCATCACACAGAAAGAGAGTAAATGGTATTAGAACTTCGAACTGTAGAAACATATTACAGGTTGTGGATAAGCTATAATATATGGAAAATATGTATCTTAGATGCCATCCAAGAAAACCGTCTCAAATGGCGCATCAAAACTCGATCCACCTATTATTGTTTCGCGATCCGATCACTCATTATGATCTTCATATTCGAAGACATATGCAAATAAAAAAAAATCATGTGCTCTGGATTTCGTCTGATTATTAATTTAATGATTATTTCTGTTCTATTGCTGAAAATATATTAATTTTTCAGCCATTTGATACGGGTTAACAAATCCAAACCGCATGATTTCTTATTTATATCTATCTTCGTGATGAACATAATGAGCAATCGAATCGTGAAATAGTGATGGGTAGATTAGAGTTTTAATGTGTCATCTAAGAGAGTTCTCTTTAGATGACATCTAAGTTACATATTTCTCATATATATTTACGTTCCATATATAACACAAACCAGTTTTATCTCCTGCAAAGTAATACAATAGAGAGATTTCCTTCTTGGGGAAGTATACCAGAGTGAGATGAAAATTTAACAGCCAGCAGAATCATCACAATGAAAAAAGAGCATAAGAAGCACATAGTTTATATTTGCAAACAAAAAATTTCTATAAGCTCCCAACCCTTACAAATTGACAATAATCACATGAGCTCACACACTAGCGAAATCAATAATAAAAGCCACATAAAGCTTTTTGAAACACAACAACGGACCATACTTCTAGAGTCTTTACGACGTTTCTCTCATGGACTAGTGCTTCCCTAGTAAATGGAACCTTTAGAACTGAGGGTAAAGATGGGAATTTGGGTAAGTGAGGAAGCTCAGGCTTTGACATTCAGACAGGGGTGGCAGCTCAGGCTTTGGCAATTTAGGCAGGGGTGGCAATTCAGGCGTTAGGAAGGTTGGCACCTTTGGCAATGACGCTTTCGCAGTCTTAGTTATGGTTGGTACATTGGGCAAGGGTGGCAACTCAAACTTCGGCATTTCTAGCAGAGGAGGCAGTTCGGGCTCAAGCAGTGGAGGCAGTTCAAGCTAGGGAAGTGTTGGAATTTCAGGCAACGAAAGTAGTTCAGGCTAGTCGGGATTTCTGGCAGGGGAAACTCCAAAAGATTGCGGTTGGTTGCATGGCACATGGAGTCGCTGAAAATGATGCGCACGACGAAGATGCTCATGCCAAGAAACTAGCCTTCGAGGCCACGATGGCAAGCTGATTGAAAGAGAGGAAGAAAGAAATTAGAAAGTGGCGGACTGCTATGAATGAAGAGACTGATTATGGGAGGTATTTATAGTGGCATGAGCTTTGTGGATTTCCTGTGACTTGACTCAGAGTTTGGTTGGTTGTTCCGCTTTTTTAGGATTATTGGTCCGGTTCTTTTTCCTAGTGTTGTTGTTAGTTCAACTTCTTTGCAGCAAATCCAGAGCCAAAAAATAGAATAAAATAATTCATTAAGAACTTCAGTGAGAGTTGAAATTCCAATTACCAGTGCCATTTCCTGCCACGAAGGGCGTTTTCATAAATATTAAAAGTTTCAGTGACTGTAGTCACCGGATAGTGTCCAATTTAAAAAAGAATCCGGCGATGGAATAATGAAATTTTATAAATTGGCCCCTCTGACTGTTGAGTATAGAAATTTATAAACAGACCTTTAAATATTTGTTATTTATTTTCAAAAGAAGTTTTCTTCTCATGTATTTCTTTCAAGTTGGACCCGATCTCTTTTAACAGTTTAGTTTGTGGATATATTTTCGTTGGAATTCTTATTTGGACATCCTTGCAAATGTATGAGGGTTATTTGATTTTCTTACCAACTTATTTATTTTTATTTTTTTTTTGGTTTGAGAACTAAGAAGAAATTCTGGTTCTTATGTTGTCTACTTTTTTGATATTACTGTAGTAATGCTATTAATTCGGCCTCATCCACATGAGCCAAGCTTTCAGATTGTTCGTGTTCATTCATTTATCTATCCGAGCTCGAAATTGTTCAAGCTGATCCACTTATGTTATCAAATGAGCCCGAGCGAGCTTCCAATAAGATTGAACCGAGCTCCGAGCTTTCGAGCTTATTTACTACTATATATAAAAAAAAAATACTAGAAATACATTTAATATTATATATCAAAATAATATAAACATTAAATCATAATTTAAGAAATAAGCAGTCACAACTTAAGAACACATAATTTTAATCTAAATAGTAAATCCGAGCGAATATGCCAAAATTATATATTAATTTTTTTACAGCCTAACGATCATTACAACAAATTTTCTTTTTTTATTTAGGCTTTATAATAGATAATTTTCTTTGTTTATCTTTAAGAAAAATAAATATTAATGCAATGGACTTGTAATCAAATGCAATATCAAACTGGACATCATTTAGAAACTCAATTAAATAGATTCGAATTTAAAAACCTCACTTAATATCAAGATGGGCCAAACTATGTTCAAGCTTATTCATATATTTTACCGAGTTTAAATTATTGGATTCTCATATAATCTTATCCTTCATTTTTATCCTTCTGCAAGAATCCCCTTTGACACATGCTTTCTAAGAGGGTCTTGGTTGAGTTGTCTAAACCATCATAAAGAATTTGGCATTGTCGCCATTTCTCAATTCCATGATGATGACATTGGACAAGGAGGTCTTTAAAGTGTTCAAAATACCTCCAAAACGGTTCACTAGGTTCTTGCTTGAATTGCATGATGTTCTTCCTAATTAGAGCGGTCTTATGAATTGGATAGAATTTCTTCAAAAGACCTTGATGAAATCATCCCAAGATGTGATAGAGCCGGCTGCTAAGCTGTAAGCCATTTCTTGGCTAAGTCCTTAAGAGCGAAAGGAACAAATCTCAACCTAATAGCATCATCTACAAGGTGTGTGATTTTCATCATTAGATATACTTCCTCAAATTCTCTTATGAAGAAATAAGCATCTTCGGACTCTAAGCCATGAAACTTGGGGAGTGTGTTGATGAACTGAGGCTTGAGCTCAAAATTGTATTCACCAACTGATGGAAGTTGGATGCAAGATGGAAGTGAGGTTCTAATGGGATAGAATTTATCCTGCAAAGATGTCAGTTGAGCCATAACTGGATCTGATCTTGGTTCAAACTTGGGTGGTGATGTGTTTCTAATCAACCTAGATGATTTAGGTCTCTTGACTACACTTGCATAAACAAACACAATCACAAACAAGTTAACTAATAGTCCACAAGAGAAAACAACCACGCCTAGTCTAAGGTAACCTTAATCTAGACAACTCCTAACTGGTTATACTATCCACGGGGGGTATATTGTCGAATCTGACCACAAGTTAATCGGCCAGGTAGGGGCAAGATTGGTGGGAGGTATCCGTGCGAAGCGGCGGGCCTAATTAAGCCAAACCACCAGCCTTCGGGGTTTTGCCTCTCAATCCCTTTCCTAGACACTGATTTGGCAGGAGTCAAATTCTAACACCTTCCCCCTTAGAATAATCTCCTAGTGAGTTTAAGATATCCCTAAGGCTAATGTCTATCAGATTTTACTTAGGCTTAGATTGTGCGTGCTTGGAGATGGTTTGTGGGCTAAGGAAAGGGTAATGACTTTCCCACCTTATCTTAATTTGAGTTTTGCCCTTAGAATTGATTGTGCAGAGTGTGCATGATATAGAAAAGTAACATTCACAAGTAAATATCACCCAAGAATGTTTCCTAACTATATGCTATGCATACGTACCTTGTCTCCAGCTATCTTCAACAGTATTGTAAAAGAAACGTAATTAGACAAATGCCTAGAATGTAAGTCTAAATGATTTTTAGGCAATTAACAATCACTCAGATTATTGTTGGATTAAAAACAGGGAGTGTGAATATCAAAAATATATGGAGTATTTAACAAAAACTGTATTTTTACAAAGTGGTATTGATCGGTCACTATATTGCACATTCATTATCATATTCTCATACTTATTATTGAATAAACTCTGCTTTTTCTTAATTATTATTTAATTTATTTGTAGGCCCATTACTAAAGGAGAGGGAAGAGAAACGAACTCAAAACCCCATCAAATTCTGATTTAAATCAGAATTAATTCGAAGTCAGTAAATCAGGGCAGATCAGGTCGGTTCAGATCAGTTGAAAATTAGTTAAAAATATATATCTTCAAATCAATCGGTTAAAACCAATGATCAAAGGCCGTTTCGTCAAATTCAGGAGCTGAAATGAGAAATCCAGAACCGGATAAAATAATCTCTTGAAACCAGGGAGGAGGATGCAGAGATAGACTTTAGGCTAGTTTTTCCTTCTTTTTGTCTAGGTTTTTTGTTTATCATTTTATGTAATTTTCAGTTTTATTTATGTAATTTAGAGGAGATCAGAGTTTCATAGGAGAATGAGAGTGAAGCTTGTACTGAGAGTGACACCGGTGTAAGTTATTCTTCTTTTCTCTTAGTGTTATAAGATTGAATCTATAGTTGAATTTGTAAGTTCTTCTTTATTTTTTGTGTCCTTCTTCTTCCTTTCTACTTTTCTTTTTTGGTACCAATTGCTATCCAAGTGAGTCTTATAGTATCGAAAAAGCCTTGCCCTTGCGAGTGCCACCGATAGCTTATGACGATGAATTTTAAGTCTCATTCTGTATCACTTCATACTTGCATCGTCTTGATGATATAATGTGGAAGAGACGGGAATCAACTCTTATGGGCTATGCGCTGATCGCCTCTACTTCAAGATAACATCATTGCCACAGATTCATGGTAAGTATTGGGCCAAAGGAGGTAAGTAATTTTTAGTTTTCTTTCTTTTAATTTTTTAGTGTAAATTACCAACACCACAATCTTCTAAATCTTTTTCATTTTTTTTTCAATTTCTTTATACATATCTGACCAAGCCAAACTTGCACAAAAAAATACAGAAATTTAGAACAGTGCTAGGTCCTCAATCCTACCATTTAGTCTAGGGCTAACGGGTCGTGATCCAAAGGGAGGGACAACGATGGAAGCGTTATGTAAGTTTCTTCTTTTAATTTATCAAAACTAGTTAATACTTATCTTCTTAGTTTATAAAAAAGAAAAAAAATGTTGAGTTAAGTTAAGAAGAAGATAGTAGAAGAAGAGATGGTGGTGGTGTTGTTGTTTTAATTATAAAAAAACGAAACAAAAGAGATAAAGAAAAGTGTTGATGCAAAAATCAAAAATAAAAAAAAGAATACTTACCTCTAATGTCTGAATCATACCAAAGACTTACCTTAACATGAAGTAAAACGAAGTAATAGAAAAGAATACAGAAAAGTAAGGCTTCGGCGAGATCGAGCACAATGAAGAAAAGTGGAAACCTCCATTGATTGTCACCTTCAATATAAGCTTCCTGAAGAAAAGATTACAATAGTATCACTCTATAAAAACTCTTTCTCTCTTTGATCATGTAACTCTCTCTAACCTAAAAATAAAATAAAATAAATAAAATAAAAATTACATTGAAGAAGAAAAGAAAACCCTAAACTAAATCTCTCTATGAAATGGTGCCTTTTTGCCTTCAAGGTATGAGGGTATTTATAGGAGAAAATCAGAGGGATAGAAAGCGTATGAAGATAGGAAGATCTGAATATTTCTGAATTTGAATTCTCCCCTTATCTCCAAACTTGATTTGATTTATCCAGAAATTCAATTCTGATCTGCAGGCTGTTGGCGTGTTGATTGCTGAATATTACTTATCAAATGATAGAATTAGAATGAGTGATCAACAGAAGAATTGTAGCCCTTTAAGTCTTCTTTTTGTATCATCTTGAATCATTAGATTTTAGTTTAAGTAGCGAAAGGTATGATTAAAATGCTAAACTATATCCAGCCTGAATCTGAATTTAACTTGCTTCATCTCATCCGTTGATCTTCTCTCTATCCATTTACCTCTTTGATTTTTAGTTTAACTTCTAGAATTGATAAGATATACATTTATCTTTAGCAAAACCGATAGGGTTTTTAATAATCCATTTTTTTCTTGAAATTAGATGATATTATCTTATCTGACATATCTAGTTTTCAGATAAGATAACGTCTAGAACATTTGGATTTGAATCGATCCCCTTTCTTTTGAACTTTTGAATTTAATTGGATAAATTTTATGATTATCTTCTCCCTATCATATCCTGCGTGAATTAGAACATTAAGACAAGTTATTTGAAATATTGATTACAGAATATATGTAGGAATGTAATAATATTTATGTAATATATGTGTCCAAACACACCACACACTTATCTTTTGCTCGTCCTCGAGCAAAACAAAGAGAAAAGAAAAACTAAACTGACCAACCTAACTCACTTTCATAGAAATCACGGTTGCACTTAGCACGTGCAACGAGCCATTAAACCTCTAGGTTACCCCTAGAGAACGAGTTTTGTCTCGTGAGGGTTTTCAGTGGATTGCACCTACAAAATCTATGAAGAAAATTAAATGAATTATTAGTATTTTTTTTGAATACGCATTTTGAAAGAAAAAATTTTGAAGTATTAATGTAAAATTTCATGTAATCTATAAATCATAGGATTATCAAAGCTTAGTCATTCCTAAACATAATCTTTATTCAAAACTTGTTTTCAATCAAGGTAAGTATTAAAATTGTATTTCTCATCTAGTCGATTATTTTACCCTAAGTCATATGCACCTTGTGACCATGAAAATTTGGCTTAGGATTCTTCAATTCTAACTCTTATGCCTTATTATTTCTTTTTTCCCTTTTTTCTTCTTTTTTTTTAAGGCGGTAATATCCCTTACCTCTATTAAGCTTTCTAATTCGCCCATGTAACTAGCCTTAGTCGGTGACTTCCAAACCAGACGATTTTAGGGTACCGGGTGAGAAAAATACCCCAAGGACTTAGGACTCGAGCAAACAAGGCCACAAAACTAAGAATTTTTATTTATATGAACCAATTTTAGGCGTGAATACTTATGCTTTATAAGGCACAAATATCCAGCTTAATTAGAGGATTTTTTTTGATATATTATATATATTTTTTATATAAGGCATAAGAATCTTTATTTTAGAACCCTAAGTGTGTAAGTGTATAAAGTATGCATATTTCATTAAGGTAAAAATCAAGACTAAATTACTTTTTCAAATTTTCTTTCTAACCTCAAAATCAATCAAAGAATTTTATTTTGACCAAGTATAAGAAATCCTAATTATGATCCTCTTATTCCTTAAAATTAACTTAATTTTTTACAAAATAAGTCAAAGTATTATTTTCCTTTTCAAAAAGTTTTAAAGAAAGAACTTTTTTTTAAATTAGTGAAGTTAGCATGTTAGTAAACCCTCCCCCACACTTAACTCATGCATTTTTCTTAATGTATGAATGAAATGCAATGATACATGAAAAAGAGAAAGGAAGGAAAATTGTCACCTCAAGGTGGTGGTTCCGGTGGTGGTCATATTGGGCCAAGCGTTTCTGCCAATCTAGATACTGTGAATTTTCATGAAACCCACCTTTTATAACCTCTTTCTTTTTAAGATTTTTATATTTCCCAATATGAATAGGATCATGCAAGAACCTAGCATGAAATTTTTTCTTGCTATATAACCAATCTTGGGGGTATCATCACGGAGTCATATTGATCTAAATCTTGGTCCAACAATGTAAAGTGATTTTGTGGAATGGATGATTAGGGCTCAACAATGAAGGGATGGGAACCGATACTGACTCGAGAATAAAACTCAAATCAAGTTTAGGTTCAAGAGTCAGTGTTGGCTTATGGGTTTTGTCCAAATCATAGAATTCAAGCTCACATTCATTTCCTAACAATGGAATATGACTATCCAAAATAGGTGGTTCATGTTCAAACTCTATAGGGATAGAAATCAGTGTTGGATTTGGAATTGGGTCCAAATCGGGTAAGGAAACCGGAGTCGGCATAGATTCAAAAAGTGGAACTGAATCACAACATTGGGAATTGGTATCACATTCATCTTCAAGTTCAATCTCATTAAAATAAAAACTTATCAATTTGTCAATGGGTTGATATTGGTCAAGTTTAAAGTTTTGTGGTGAAATTGAATCTTGGTTAAAATCTCCAAGATACCATGATTCTTCGTCAATATGGCTAGGAGAATCAGGAGTGGTCAAAAATATTTTAGGCAGAGTTTCCTCATTCCTATCATTATTGACCTAATGACTCACTTTTGCTTTTAGCCTATTAAGAGATTTGAGACAATCCGTTTGGGATTGAATACAATCATTTTGGGACTGAATCATGAATTCCATATTCTTTTCTAAGTCGACAGGTTCTTCTTGTTGTAGTTGGACTTGGAATTAGAGTAAGGATCTTGGATTTGAGAATTGCTTGGGAGAAATGAGTCAGCTATGATTTCTACTTGTCGTGTGGACTCAAGGAAGGCTTCAAAAGTCTTTTCTAAGAAGATTTCTCTTCTATAGGTTGGTCTTGGTATGGATTATATGAAGTTGTTTGTTGGTAAGGTTGTTGATAGTAAGACTCGAAAAAGTTGTATCCCTACTGACTCGGTGAAGAATGGTGATGATTGTCCCATTCTTGTTCATAATACTGGGATTGGGGCATATATTGATTCAGATAAGACCAATGTGGCATACTTGGTTGGTTATAATTATGTAATGCCGGGTTGGTAATATCCGAATTGAAAGAGGTTGGGATGAAATATGGATTTGAGTTATAATCAGAATGATTGTAATTATAATCCATTTTCACAAGAGCAAACAAAGACAAACAAATAAACAAACAAGAAAATAAAGAAAAATCTGGCCTATGTTAGGGTAGAGCTTAGACCTAGATGACTCCTAACTGTTGATTATCCACAGGAGGTATATGACAGAACCTGACCACAAGTTCATCGGCTAGGTAGGGGCTAGATTGGTGGGAGATATCTGTTGGTCCAAAGGCCTATCGCTCTAGTTTTGATGATGATTAAATCATGTAGTTATAATACTAATGACCTTGTGTTTAATTAAGTCTCAAATATTGGATCAAGATCTCAGTAGGTGTTTAGCTTCAACAAAGGATTTGAAGTCAAGTTTTGGAACTAGCACGTGTTGATTCAAGAGCTCGCGCATCAAGATCGCATCATGAACTCAAAGAGGAGTCTAGCTCATTGGATCAACGTTTGGACCAAGTCATGAAGAAGAAGAAAGTTTTCAAAAGAAGACTTGTGTCATGGTTGTAAGTGTCAAGATTTTGTTTTTAGATAAACTGTAAAGGATAGATTAGTTGGTGAATTGCTCAAGTTCATACACACTCACACACAAGATTTATATGTGTTTTCATAAAAGAGTTTTCATTTTGGAAAATACCGGTTTGATTTTAAGCTTCAAAATATACATGTGCTTTATCAAAATTTATTTTAGAGCTTTATGTCAAAAACATAGATATTTCATCATAAATGTGTAGTGGATCATATCCATACACACTAAGCTTCAAAAGTGTTTAAAATATCCTGTTTTTGTATTTGGAGAAGTTTTGAAATAATCATTTTTGAAAAATACAAGTTTTGGTTTAAGGCAAAAATTCTATATTACAAAAATAGTTCAAAATGTTTGTAACATGTTTTGATTTTTACTCAAACATATTTGTATATCAAAGTATATTAATGAACTTATTTTTGTATAATTTATGAGAATTTATGGGATTTTATTGAAGGTAAAACGACTGAGTTTTTATCCCTTAAAAAATGTTGGACTGGCCTTCTGTCAGTCGACCGAACGGTTGATCGATCCAGAAGTTGGTCGACCAGGCGGTCGGCCGATGTGCACAAACGTGCACAGCCTGTTTAGGCTGGAGGGCCGGTCGACCGTCCCGGTCGACTGCCAGAGAGCTGTGCTCTCTAGATCTAGCCCGGTTGACAGGCAGAAAGTTGCTACTCTCTGTATCCAGGCCTCGGTCGACTGGCCGGTCTACCAATGGCTAAATGGTCAGAAATCTGTCCGTTGGTCGGTCGACCGACTGTCGACCGACAGCAGGATATCCTGCTGAGTTGGCCTCCAATGGCCATATTTTAGGAGCTTATAAATTGGGCTTCCCTTGGACTGTTTTGGACAAGATTTTAAGTGGGTTTTCAAGATAGTTTTACCTACACTTCTAAGTGTTTATCTCCACTTGTTTTAGAGCCAAATACTTCCTTATGAAAAGGAAAGTCTTTCATAAGTGTTTTGAAAAAGAGATTTCTTGAGTTTTTCACTACCAAATTAATCCTAGTTTTCTCACACACACTTGAGCTATCCATTGCTATATCAATCCTATAAGGATCTTTGTTGTGATAGTGTTTTAGGTGATCAAAGTGTTGTGATCACCAAAAGTGTTCTACTTTTGTATTTGAGGAGGCGGACTTGCGGGTTTGCGTTGTTTCGAGTTCTAGTGAGAGCTCGGTGTAGAGGTTCGGTCTCGACAAGCTAGTGTGCTTGTGGTGTGTATTTCTTGTGGGAACAAGAGAGGGACTATTGAGTCCAAGGAGTTCTAGTGTGAACTCGTTTAGGTGTTGCGGCACTGAGTGATCCGGTGGGATTGATTTTAATGAAAAACCTTCATAGTGTTGAAGGTGGGGACGTAGAGCAAGGGTGCTCGAACCTCAAAACAAATATCCCATATTTGCGATTGCTCTCTCTCTCTCTCTCTATCTCTCTCTTGTGTTTATATCTTGCATGCTCTTATTATTCATATTCATTACTTGCTTGATATACTTGTGCTTATATTGATATATGCTTGGGGATTGTTTGCTCACACTTGTATCAACCAAGAGAGCCATAGCGGCACCTCAACTCTTATCTAGAGAAATCTTGAGGAGATAGTTCAGAGCTCTTCACCGGGAATTCGGCTACACTCTTGTGTTATACTTGGTGTGTTTAGCTTCATAATTTTTAGTTTGCATGAATAGTTTTAATTCCGCATTATTCATCATTAGATTAGTTAGTCACCTATTCACCCCCCTCTTGGTGATTTCAATTAATATCAGAGCTTGGTGCTCTTGATTTGGGTCTAACAACCTAGAGTTAAAGATCCTCATTTTTTTCCTAATCACATTATTTATACACGCACATGGATTTCAAGTCACCTCCCACTTTTGATATTCTTAACATCCAAACTTGGAAGGTTAAGATGTCAATGTACCTCAAAGCCCTAGGTATTCATGTCTATTTTGCCAAGATTCATATTGTTTTAAATGGCAAAAACCTTGAGGTTAATGCAAAAGCCCTTCATGCTTTAAAGAGTACTCTAAATGATGAATATCTATCTAGAGTTGCAAATTTTGATTTGGCTTTTATAGTATGGAACACTATAGTCTCCCTTGGCGAACAAAAGCATTACTATGCGGGGAGTGACTCGGATGATGGAAGTGATACTTCCAACTTGTGCTACATGGTCCAAGGGGATAACCCCCTTGAGGTAAATTCTGAATCCGAGCTTGATGAAGATGTTGACATGTCTTATGAAGAACTTGCATCTTTTTGTCAACAACTTCTTGAAAATATGATTTGCTTAAAAAGGATAATAATAAATTGAAAAGAACAACACTTCCTTGTTAAAAGAAAATAACTCTCTTAAAATAAATTTGCATGCATTTCAAAGAAAATGATATGTTGAAAAAGATAATATTTCCTTGTCATCTAAATTAAATGATCTTTGTGAAGGAAATACTTCTTTGAAAAATAAAATTAGTTTGGTGGAAAAGAAAAAAAGAAATTATTTTGAAAGCAAACAACTCTTTGAAAAGAAAATTTGTTTTAAAAGAAAAGGAAACATTTCTAAAAAGACAAAGGTTGTTGATTCTCATACTTGCCATGCTCTTCATGCAACCATTGATAAAAATGAGATTAACATTTTGAAAAAATAGAATAGATTGTTTAAGCTCAACCTTGAGTAATTATGCATTTAATCATAATAGATCAAAAACCTTGTTTCAAAAGAAACAAGCTCCACATGTTCACGCACATCACCCACGGCACACATATGCACACTTTGCACATCATGATCATGTTGGCCCAAAGGTTACAATCCCCGGGTTATGTGTTTTGATGATAACAAACCATATAAATCTATTTGGTACTAATAGAAGTTAAAGAATGAATTTCAGGTTGATACAGGTATTGATGGCTCAAGAGTTCTCAAGCATGGGATATTAGGGTTTAGCTCAAACGTTGTTCAACATCAACTATCAGAGACTCCTACTTGTAGACTCATATAGTTTGTTTTGTTAAAGAATAGTATATACATTTGACGCTCAAATACACACACACAAATTCAATACATTTGGTTTCTAGTTTAACCGGTTTTGGATAGCTAGTACATATATCGGGTTTTAGATTTGAACCAGTTTTAGTTCTGCTGATCTGCTTGACACCCTTTTATAGTTGTTATCATAACTTTTTATTCTTATATTCAAATAACATGATTTAACTTGCATTTCAAAGATAACTTTCAGATCTAAATTTCTTATTCAATAATAATTTTCAGATTCAAATTTTAAAGATGTCAAATATTTGGTTGAACTCTGTTTTTGTTCTGAAAATAGCTTATAGTTTCTGATTTGACACCTGTTAGTATTTTATTGATAACTTTATAATAAAACTGATATTGAGTTAATTTCAGTTGCATTAAAAAGAAAACTTAAAGATCTACAAATTATTCTGCTATACCTAATTCTGAATTCGGAAGTTTACAGCCTGAAAAATGTGCTCAAAGTTGACCAATCTGCCAGATTTGCAGTAATGGCTAATTTTCTGGAGGCTTATTTTTAACATGTTTTTAAAACGTGTTTAACTTTAAAAAAATGTGGTTATCTGTATTAGAGGGTCAATTTCTTCCTCTTTTATTTAGGTAAAAGTTTTCTATATTTACTCTTCCTAAATCCTATATAAAGGGGTCATTAGGGTAGAGGTTTTCACAACAACAAATTCAAAGATCAAAAGTTTTGAGTTTTCTTGAGAAAGAGCTTTTGTTTAAGTTTTGGGCTATTATTTTCAAAAGTTTTCTGAAAGTTTTTGGTTCTTAAATCTCTCTTCTGTTTTTATATCACTTACAAAACCTTGAGCTTCAATCTTATATATTATTCTCTAGGATTTTTGTAAAGAGAGTTTTTAAGAGAGAGTTTGTGGTCTTTTGATCATCCAGTGATTATTGTATTTGTGGCTCCACTACCTCTGGACTAGAGGAGTGTGATTGAGGAGTTGGGTACTCCATAGTGGTCGTAATCTTTTATAAAATTCTAGTGGATCAGAAATCCTTCTGGGTGAAGGCGGGGACGTAGAGCTGGTGCTCGAACCTCGAAACAAATCTCTGTGTTTTGCGATTGGTTTACTTATTTTATTTACTTGCTTTTCATTCAATCTTATATTGTCGATCAATTCTCTCACAACAAGATTGCATTGCACACCTCAAACTCTTATTTAGAGGAATCACGAGGAAGGAGTTCAGAGCCCTTCACGGGGTATTCGGCTTCTAATCTTACTTTGAGTGATCGTTGCATCATCTCATTTTAATTTGTGCATTGATTAACATTATCACCTATTCACCCCCTCTAGGTGATTTCAATTTGTATCAGAGCCTACGCTCCTGATATTAGGTTTAACCACCTAGGAGTGTGATCTTGGTTGCTAATCTACATTTGCATTTGTATTTGCACACATATAGTTTGCACTCATGGATAGCCCTCCCATGTTTGATGTCTCTAGAATTGATATATGGAAGGTTATGATAAGTTGTCATTTAAAAGCCCTAGGATATAAAGTTTACCTTGCCATTATCAAGGAATCCTATTTTAGTGATAGCAAGCATATAGAGGCCAATGCACAAGCCCTAAAGTCACTTAGAGCATCACTAAGTAAAGAATATTTACATGTGTTTTCTCATTATGATTCCACTTTTGCAATGTGGAATATTTTGACATCTCCCAAGCTACAAACGCTTATCAATAAGAAGAGAAAATCTAGTCGAGACGAGTCCGACCAACGTTGCTTCATGGTCCAAGGGAATGACTCCCTTGAGGTACATTCGGATACTCAACTAGATGATAGTACTAGTTCTTATTGTAATGAGTGTATGGATGCATATGCCTTAAATAATGAACTAGCTAAAAATTGTGAAAATTTGATTTCAAAATATAAACTTTTGAAAAAGGATAGCGTTGGAATAAAAGAAGAAAATAAAAATTTATCTTCTAGACTTGAGATTGCTTTGCAAGAAAGGGATGAAATTTCAAGTGAATGTGACTCACTTAAATCCTAACTTGATCTTGCTCTAAATGAAACAAGATTTTGAAAAGTAAAAATGATTGTGATAATGTTTTAAAAGAAAAATGAGGCTTTATCTTTAAAACTTGATTTTGTTGTAAAAAAAATGTTTCTTTGAAAAATAAAATTGATTTGATTTCAAAAGATTTAGAAGTTTGCTTAAATGAAAATAAATCTTTGAAAAATAATTTAGATATACATGTTTGCCATGCTAGTGTAGCTTCACATTCTACCTCACCTTTTGCATGCTCCACTTTATCTTCAAGTATTAAAAATGATATAATATTTTGAAGAAAAGTGTTGAATGTTTGGGCTCCACTTTGAGTCATTGTGCTTTGAACCATACACGTTTGGAATCCATGTTTC
This sequence comes from Agave tequilana, assembly GCA_038442645.1. Classification (NCBI taxonomy): domain Eukaryota; kingdom Viridiplantae; phylum Streptophyta; class Magnoliopsida; order Asparagales; family Asparagaceae; genus Agave; species Agave tequilana. The sequence goes on from JAVJIF010001963.1 coordinate 48,458, forward strand.
GCAAGAAACAAATTCCATCTATGCATGCACACAAACTACGGTATACACATGCTCCTCACGTTCACACTCATAACACTTTGTATGCTCATCTGTACACTTGTACACATTGTGGACGTAAGGGCCACCTTGTTAAGTTTTGTTATGATCGTATACATGATCCAAATTTAGCAACTAAATTTGTTTGGGTTAGGAAAGGAGCTAACCCCCATGGACCCAGAAGAGTATGGGTACCAAAGACCACTCCTAGTTTATTTGATGTAGGTGTGGGCTCTCACTTAACGTGAGAGTGATGGTGCCTTGAGGTGGATGCGTTCTGAGCTTAAAGAGGACAATTTGGATGCATCACTTTCAAAGAAAATTTTGGTGGGAGGACCACCTTGTTTAGAGACTAAGAGATTCCCTATTGGTTTTGGTAACAATCTCTAACTCCTATTTTATTCACATGCTCTTATTGATTGATCTTTAGCATGTTTTGGTTTCAATGCTCATTATGATTGATCATGTTTAGATTCATGTTTTGGTTTATGTGCTTGATTTTGTGCTTCATGTTTTGATTACATGTTTAAATGTAGTTTTCATTAAAACTTGTGTATGTACTTGTATAAGTAGTGAGGTACAGTTGGTTATTATGTGTTTGTGCTTCATTACTCACTTGTACTCATTACATGTACTTGTATAGCCTAATTTTGATGATTCTCTCATTTACACTTGTATTTTCTATTTTTGCACATGGTTTCATGATAATGTGTTAGCTTCATGTATATGTTACTTTTGTCTAAACTAATAGATATACATGTACATCCTTAAGCCACTTGCCTTCATGCAATATACTGTTGTGGACTCATTTATACTTGGATAGCATGTATACTCTAGTTTATACAAAATATACATATGTCTTGAGGTTTGTTTTGTTTTTATGAAAATTAAACTTTTATGTTTTTCATGTTTGTAAAGGAATTTGATTTGAGCTTAAATGCCTTATTTTCATGATTTTGTTGATTACATGATTCTTCACTCTATATTTGGTGTTTACTCATGACTTTATTTTCATGAGCATATATGTGCTTTATAGACTTTGAGTGTCAATTATTATGTGATTTTCATGTTTTCTTGCGATGTATGATTTGGTTTCATATTTTGAAGGATTTCTTACTAGTTTTTAAAAATATCTTTAAACTAGTTTCTATTCTTCAAATGGTAGAGTTTTCAAACTATGCCTATTTTTACTTTCAAATCATAATTTTTTGAAAACCCCTACCTTCTAAGGGCGGTTGGATGGGCGACCATGCCTTGTATACCCTTCTTGAATATCTTTTAAACTTGTGCATGATAAGGGTGGTAGGTTTGAGTTATACACTTGATCCTCATTATATTTCTATTGGTATCAAAATTGATATTTCATATATTTGTATACTCATATATATTTTCTATATATGCCTCATATTTCAATTGGTATATCCATACATACATATATATGATTTGATTATGCTTGTTTCACATGTCTTTAAAAACTTTTTGAAAAAGCACAAATTATGTTTGCTAAGCTTGATTTAGTTCATCATGTCAATTATTTTTAATTAGTATTTATTACAAGCTTATGCATTGTTTCTTTTAGTATTTCATAAAGGGGGAGAAAATTCTTATTTTTAAATTGGTTTTATCTAAAATTGGTATTGGTTGTAAATTAAATTTGTATCAGTTTTCATTTCAAATTGGTATCTTACTCCCATCATTTATGATGTAAAATACTTTGGTTTGATATATGCTAACATTTTCAATATTAGTATCAATGATCTTAAATTAGTATTATTCTCTATTTGGTATCCATATTTCAAAATGATTTTAGTGTTTATCTAAAAATTTGGTTTTTATCTTTAATTGGTATCAATATTTTTCTATTGGTATCAATATGTTTATTAAAAATTTTAAATTGGTATAAAAAAAAACTTAAGTTTTGATCTTTAAGATTTGATGATATGAAAATTGATTGTTTTTTCCTTAGCCCCTTTGCTGATGAATTGACAAAAAGGGGAAGAGATATTTGAGTTTATGTATGCATATATACATGTTTATATCTTATTTATGCATATATTGTTTATTGGTTGTTTCCTAACCTTTTTTGATGTATGACAAAAAGGGGAGAAGTATTGGTGGTTTCATGTTTTGGTTTCATATTTTGTACATGTTCATGTTTTGTACATGTTTTCTCATATAGGTAGGTTTCATGTTTTGTACATGTTCATATATGTATATGTTTTCATGTTTTGTACATGTTCATGTTTTGCACATGTTTATCACAATATGTAGGTTTCATGTTTTGTACATGTTCATACATGTATATGTTTTCATGTTTTATACTTGATAAAATAGAGCATCATTGAGGAGGAGCTTTTACCTCCCTCCTATATTTTGTTTTATAGCTTATATGTTTTGTCATCATAAAAAAGGGGGAGATTGTTGGCCCAAAGGTTACAATCCCCGGGTTATGTGTTTTGATGATAACAAACCATATAAAAGCTATTTGGTACTAATAAAAGTTAAAGAATGAATTTCAGGTTGATACAAGTATTGATGGCTCAAGAGTTCTCAAGCATGGGATATTAGGGTTTAGCTCAAACGTTGTTCAACATCAACTATCAGAGACTCCTGCTTGTAGACTCATATAGTTTATTTTATTAAAGAATAGTATATACGTTTGAAGCTCAAATACACACACACAAATTCAATACATTTGGTTTTTGGTTTAACCAGTTTTGGATTTCAAGTACATATATTGGGTTTTAGATTTGAACCAGTTTTAGTTCCTGCTGATCTGCTTGACACCCTTTTATAATTGTTATCATAACTTTTTATTCTTATATTCAAATAACATAATTTAACTTGCATTTGAAAGCTAACTTTCAAATCTAAATTTCTTATTCAATAATAATTTCAGATTCAAATTTTAAAGATGTAAAATATTTGGTTGAACTCTGTTCTTGTTCTGAAAACAGCTTACAGTTTTTGATTTGACACCTGTCAGTGTTTTATTGATAACTTTCTAATAAAAAATGATATTGAGTTGATTTCAGTTGCATTAAAAAGAAAACGTAAAGATATACAAATTTTCCTATATATATAATTCTGAATTCAGACGTTTACAGCCTGAAAAATGTGCTCAAAGTTGACCAATCTGCCAGATTTGCAGTTATGGCTAATTTTCTGGAGGCTGATTTTTAACATGTTTTTAAAACGTGTTTAAGTTTAAAAAATATGGTTAGCTGTATTAGAGGGTCAATTTCTTCCTCTTTTATTTAGGTAAAAGTTTTCTATGTTTACTCTTCCTAAATCCTATATAAAGAGTCATTAGGGTAGAGGTTTTCACAACAACAAATTCAAAGATCAAAAGTTTTGAGTTTTCTTGAGAAAGAGCTTTTGTTTAAATTTTGGGCTATTATTATCAAAAGTTTTCTGAAAGTTTTTGGTTCTTAAAATCTTTCTTCTGTTTTTATATCACTTACAAAACCTTGAGCTTCAATCTTATATATTATTCTCTAGGGTTTTTGTAAAGAAAGTTTTCAAGAGAGATTTTGTGGTCTTTTGATCATCCAGTGATTATTGTATTTGTGGCTCCACTACCTCTGGACTAGAGGAGTATGATTGAGGAGTTGGGTACTCCCTAATGGTTGTAATCCTTTGTGAAAATTCTAATGGATCGGAAATCCTTCTGGGTGAAGGCGGGACGTAGAGCTAGGCGCTCGAACCTCGAAACAAATCTCTGTGTTTGCGATTGTTTACTTGTTTTATTTACTTGCTTTCCATTCATTCTTATATTATCGATCAATACTCTCACAAGATTGCATTGCGCACCTCAAACTTTTATTTAGAGGAATCATGAGGAAGGAGTTCATAGCCCTTCACGGGGTATTCGGCTTCTAATCTTGCTTTGAGTGATCGTTGCATCATCTCATTTAAATTTGTGCATTGATTAGCATTATCACCTATTCACCCCCCTCTAGGTGATTTCAGATCATTCATTCTCATATGCATTATAGAGTGTATAAATGTACACATTGTGGCAGCAAAGGCCATTTAGCAAAATTTCGTTATGATAAGGTAAATTCTATAAATTTTACTAATAAAAATGTTTGGGTTCTGAATAATGCTAACCCTCATGGACCCAAAAGAAATGTAAGTACACCTAGGGGGGTGAATAGGTGTACGACTAATCTAATAATAAATGCGGAAATTAAAATCTTAATTGCAACACACTTAGTGTAACCAACGAGTGTAGCCGAATTCTCAGTGAAGGGCTCTGGACTAACTCCTCTTGATTCCTCTGAATAAGAGTTGAGGTGCTATATGAAGCACTCATGGTTAAACACAAGTGAGGCACACGCAAACACAATATCATATATATGATATGGCAATATGATGCAATGCTCAAAGTAATAGAGAGAGTTAGAGAAAGCGGATCAATCACAAACACACGGATATGTTTCGAGGTTCGAGCACACAGCTCTACGTCCCCACCTTCACGCAGAAGGATTTCCACTAACTTGTCCGCACAGGACTCCCACACAGGGAACCTCCACTGAGGATTTGGGGCAATACAATAACAAGGAGTACACCACTCCTCTCTCAATTACAACAAACCTCTACACTTAGAGTTAGGCACAAGGCCACACAAATCAACCTCACAAATAAGGGATGGGCACAAAGCCAAACAACCAATCAACCTCTTACTAGAAGGATAAGGCACAAAGCCACCACTCCAAAAATCAACCTCTACACAAGAGGGATATCACAAAAGAGGAGGGTTTATAACTTGGTGGTTTCCACAACCTCAAACTAATTTTCTCACAAATCAAGATCCTAATAGATAGATATGATAAGCTCAAGTGAGAAATAAAGCGTTTTGAATAAAGAAAATCACTTGGGAAAATCTCCAAATAGATATAGAATTTTTAGACCAAAAACAAATTCCCAAAGACTATTTTCTTTGAATTAACAAACACTTTAAAAATAAATGAAGATTGATCTTTTAAAACTAAAAACTCTTTTGAAAAACTTGCTCTTAAAACACTAGAGAAGATCAGAATTTTGGCTCTTAAAAAACTTGTTTAGAAACATCTCTCAAATGGGGTATTTATAACCCCCATAAAAATTCTGCCTGTTGGCAGCTGACAAGGTCAGATTGGACCATCCGGTCGACCGGCCAACGGTCAAAAAAATTAACCGTTGGGCCTGCCGGACGACCGCCCGGTCGACCGCGCCAGCCCAGAACCAGAGAGCAAACGCTCTCTGGCCGGTCGACCGCCCGGTCGACCAGGTCAACCCGAGAGTTGGCTGACTTCAGTCGGTCGACCGCTCGGTCGACCGGCCTAAGAGGCTGGCCTGCGTGCATGTCCTTGTGCATGTCGGTCGACCGACTCTGGGTCCGGTCGACCCCCCGGTCGCCGACCGCCAGAGCCTGGTAGGGCAATTTATAGGATTTAAAACTGGTCTTTTTAGTATCAAATATATCCCATAAAATTTCTAAAAATCCACAAAAATAGTTTCAGTATAATACTTTGATATACCAACATGTTTGAGAAAAATCAAACCATGTTACAAACTTTTGAACTATTTTTTTAACTTAGAAATTTTGTCGAAAACCAAAATCCGTATTTTCCAAAACTTAGATTTTGAAATGAAAATCCGATTTTTTCAAAACACATCCAAATACAACATGATATTGAAACAACATTTAAGCATGTTGTATATGGATATAATCCAATATACATGAAAGATATATATATCAATGTTTTTGACTTTAAATCCGAAAATAAGTTTTGTTAAAATACCAAAACTCCAAACTCATGAAATAGACTATCAAACTAAGTTTGTTTAAATAGTTGAAGCATAGATGTATATAGAACAAATCTAATATACATTAAACCATGTAAACTTGTTTTGATTCTATCTATTCATGAAAACGAAGGTCGGTTAAACCAAAAACCAATAAACATGAAACGTGTGTGTGTTGTGAACTTGAGCATATCACACTATTTAATCTTTAACAATGGATCTAAACTAACTATTCTAAACAAACCGAGGTCTTCTTATAGAGCGCCGTCATCAAGTCGACTCGATCCAAAAGTGATCCACCGAGCTTGACTCCAACGTGCTGCTAGATATGAACTTCGATGCTCGGGCTCTTGAATTACCATGTGAAATCCAAAACACCTTTGTTGAAGCTAATCACCTACTAATATCTTGGTTAAATATCTGAACTAAATATCACAAGATTATTAGTAAATTATAACTACATGAGTCAATCATCATCAAAACTAGAGTGGAAGGCCTCTGGGCCAATAATCTCCCCCTTTATTATGACAAAACTCATGGAGTTATATATGCATGTATTAAAGTTAAGATTTAAAGAAGCTCCCCCTTAACTCATGCATAGCAATAAACAATAAATATATGCAATGAATATTAAACATGAATATGCATAAACATGCATAATGAAATAAAAATGCTCTTGATACCAAATTTTTAAAATAAATTCCTTTTCCTTTTGTTTAAAATAAACATGTTCTTAAGTATCAATTGAAAATATAAACTTAAAATATTACTCTTGATACCAATAAAAATTTCAATTGAAAACTTTATCAATAAGAACAATAAAAGCTCTTGATACCAATCAATAAAATTCTTAATACCAACTGAAAGATAATCAATAAAAGCTCTTGATACCAACAATAAAATTTTAACAAAAGTTCTTGATACCAATAAACCAAAAACAATAAAGTATGTTCTCTTGATACCAATATCAACAAAACATCAAAACATCAAACAAACTCTCTTGATACCAATATGAAACAATTTTGATATAACTTACAAATAAACAATAAACATGCATATAAACTCAAATACTTCTCCCCCTTTTTGTCAATCATCAACAAAGGGGTTAAAGAAAACAATAAAACATATTCTTCCCTTTTTGTCTTAAACAAAAAATATCAATAAGGGGTGAAATCAAATCAAAACATTTTGATACCAATTGAAAAAAATATATCAATTTAGTGCATCATGATATCAATTTAAAAATAAATAAAACATACCAATTGAAAGTACATAAAATAAATATTTTTAATATAAATTTAAATACCAATTGTAAGTAAATAAATCATTTTGAAGAATTCAACCAAAAATTTTGATATCAATTGAATGATGTAAACATATAGATAATCTTGATATCGATTGTAAAAATTAGTACCAATTGAAAGTAATTTCATTAGGAGCATATGATACCAAAAAAAATCATATCATTTTTCAATCATTTTTCAACATAAAGTGTGGGAGTAAAATACCAAAGGTAAACCCAATTGAAAGGTGAAATATGAATTTTCTCTCCCTTTATGAAATTCCAAACAAAATGATGCATAAGCTTGTATAAGATACCAATTGAACATAATCAATTGAAATATAATAGTCATTTAAGAAATCAAGCTTAGCATAACCAAATTTATGCTCAAAGATATAGAGATATAGTAAGCACAAATAAAGCATATACATATGTATGAAAAATTGAATACCAATCGAAATTGATACTATTGAAGTGTAAGCATACATATATAGAAAACATATATGAGTATACAAAAAGAATGTCAATAGTGATACCAATTTAAAAGATCCAATGATACCAATTGAAAACATGATAAGATCAAGTGTATAACTCATACTTTTACCACCCATTTCATGCACATGTTTTAAATGGATTTTTAATAATAAGCATACAAGGCATGGTCGCCCACCAACCGCCCTTGAATGGGTAGGGGTTTTCAAAAATAATTTTAAAATAGTATGTTTGAAAAACTCTACCATAATAAAGAATACGAACTAGTTATATGAAAAAATTTGAAAACTAGTACGAAATCCTTCAAGTAAGGAATAAAACAAATTATATTTCATGAAAAACTGTTGTCACATGATCATCAACACTCAAAATCAATAAGGTACATATAATACTCATGAAAACAAAATCATGAGAAAACATCAAATAATATGAGTGTACAAGTTAGTGAAAAAACATAATCATGAAAATAGTCAATTTAGCTCAATTATGAATTCCTTGTCAAAACATGAAATCATCAAAGTCAAATAGGCTTCAAGATATATGTATGTTTTGTCTAAACTAGAGTATACATACATATCCAAACATAAACGAGTTCACAAAAGTATATGCAGAAGGCAAGTGGAGTCATGGATGATATGAATAATTATACACTATTAGTTTAGACAAAATAGACATATGCATGAACTTAAACATAACATGAAAAACATGTACAAAATAGGAATACAAGTCAAAATGTTTGAATCATCAAAACTAGACTATACTAGTACATCTAATAAGTATAAATGAGCATTCAAGTACAAACATATAATAATCTATTTGTGGCTCACTAGTTGTACAAGTATATATCCAAGTTTTAGTGAAAACTAACATCTAGATATGTAATCAAACATGAAGCATAAAAATCAAAACAAACTCATATGATCATTATGGCAAATGCACATGCATTAGATCTAGGACATACACATGAGTTAAACTAGAGTGAGAACACTAAATATGGGTCCATATAAACATGGGTGTCTCTAATCATGTATGACAATAGTCTAATAAGCATGGCACATGGCATAATGAGCATTAAAACAAGACATGATATAAATGAATGATCTAAAAGCATGCAAACATAAATAAGGAGTAAGAGATAGTTACCAAACCACGAGGGCAACTCTCCATGTCTCCAAAATAAGGTGGTCCTCTCACCAAACTCCCCTTGAAAGTGATGCATCCAAATAGTTCTCTTTAGGCTCGGAACGCATCCACCTCAAGGTACCATCACTCTCACGTCATGTGAGAGCCTACACCTACATCAAAAATAGGAGTGATCTTTGGTACCCACACTCTTTTGGGTCCATGGGAGTTAGCTCTTTTCCTAACTCAAACAAATTTAGTTGCTAAATTTACATCATGTATCTTATCATAGCAAAATTTAGCAAGGTGGTCCTTACGTTCACAATGTGTACAAGTGTACACATGAGCATACATCGTGTTATGAGAGTGAACGTGAGAAGCATGTGTATGTCGTGGTTTGTGTGCATGCATAGGAACTTGTTTCTTTCGAAATAGAGATTCCAAACGTGAGTGGTTCAAAGCACAATGGCTCAAAGTGGAGCCCAAACAATCAACACTTTTTCTTCAAAACATTTATATCATTTTTAATACTAGAAGATAAAGTGGAGCATGCAATAGGTAAGCTAGGTGAAGCTACACTAGCATGACAAACATGTGAATCTATATCATTTTTCAAAGATTTATTTTCATTTAAGCAAACTTCTAAATCTTTTGAAATCAAATCATTTTTGTTTTTAAAGAAACATTTTCTTTTACAACAAAGTCAAGTTTTGAAGACAAGATCTCATTTTTCTTCAATACCTCATTGCAATCATTTTTATTTTTCAAAATTTCATTTTCTTTTAGAACAAGGTCAAGTTTGGATTTCAATGAATCCCTTTCATTAGAAATCTTCATTTTCTCTTGCAAAACCAAATCTAGTTTTGAACACAAATCCTTATTTTCTTTGTTAAGTCCAAAACTCTTTTTTTTTCAAAAGATTATATTTTTCTAACAATTTTTTCATATACAATTGATAGTTCTTCATTCAAAGCATTTGGACCAACATAATTATGACAAGAAGAACTAGCATCATCACCATCTAATTGAGTTTCCGAGTATATCTCAAGGGAGTCATTCCCTTGGTCCATGTAGCAATGTTGCTCGGATTCTCCACTAGATTCATCCTCCACAATGGTTGGCGTTTGAAGCTTGGAGGTGGTCAATGTGTTCCACACTGCAAAGGCAGAATCACAGTTAGAAACCAACATAAGATATTCTTTATTTAGCGTGCTTCTTCTAAGTGCCTCAAGGGCTTGTGCATTGGCCTCTATATGCTTGCTATTACCAAGATAGGATTTCTTGGTAGCGGCAAGGAAGACATGCAAGCCTAGGGTTTTCAAGTACATGGACATCCTAAATTTTCACATGTCAATGTTGGAAACATCAAACATGGGGGTGTCAAGCAATCCATGAGTGTGTGTAAACAATATAAGTGTGCAAATGTAAATGCCAATGTAGATTAGCAAACCAAGATCACACTCCTAGGTGGTTAAACCTAATATCAGGAGTGTAGGCTCTGATACCAATTGTAAGTACACCTAGAGGGGGGGTGAATAGGTGTACGGCTAATCTAATGAACAAAATGCGAAATTAAAATCTTAATTGCAATACACTTAGTGTAACCAACGAGTGTAACCGAATTCCCAGGGAAGGGCTCTGGACTAACTCCTCTTGATTCCTCTGAATAAGAGTTAAGGTGCTATATGAAGCTCTCGTGGTTAAACACAAGTGAAGCACACACAAACAACACAAGCATATATATGATATGGCAATATGATGCAATGCTCAAAGTAATAGAGAGAGTTTAGAGAAGTGGATCAATCGCAAACACACGGATATGTTTCGAGGTTCGAGCACACAGCTTTACGTCCCCGCCTTCACACAGAAGGATTTCCACTAACTTGTCCACACAGGACTCCCACACAGGGAACCTCCACTGAGGATTTGGGGCAATACAATAACAAGGAGTACACAACTCCTCTCTCAATTAGAACACAACCTCTACACTTAGAGGTTAGGCACAAAGCCACACACAAATCTCTCACAAATGAGGGATGGGCATAAAGACAAACAACCAAATAACCTCTCACTAGAGGGATAGGGTACAAAGCCACCACTCCAAAAATCAACCTCTACACAAGAGATATCACAAAAGAGGAGGGTTTATAACTTGGTGGTTTCCACAACCACAAACTAATTTTCTCACAAATCAAGATCCTAATAGATAGATAGATATGATAAGCTCAAGTAAGAAAATAAAGTGTTTTGAAAAAAGAAAATCACTTGGGAAAATCTCCAAATAGATATAGAATTTTTTGACCAAAAACAAATTCCCAAAAGACTATTTTCTTTGAATTAACAAACACTTTAAAAACAAATGAAGATTGATCTTTTAAAACTAAAAACTCTTTTGAAAACTTGCTCTTAAAACACTAGAGAAGATCAGAATTTTGGCTCTTAAAAAACTTGTTCAGAAACATCTCTCAAATGGGGTATTTATAAACCCCATAAAAATTCTGCCCGTTGGCAGCTGACAAGGTCAAATTTGACCTTCCGGTCGACCAGCCGGTCGACCGGCCAACGGTCAAAAAATTGACAGTTGGGCCTGCCGGTCGACCGTGCCCAGAACCAGAGAGCAACGGCTCTCTGGCCGGTCGACCGCCCGGTCGACCGGGTCAACCCGAGAGTGGGCTGACTTCAGTCGGTCGACCGCTCGGTCGACCGGCCTAAGAGGCTGGCCTGCATGCACGTCCTTTTGCATGTCGGTCGACCGGTCCGGTTGACCGACTCTGGGTCCGGTCGATCGCCAGAGCCTGGTAGGGTAATTTATAGGATTTAAAACTGGTCTTTTTAATATCAAATAAATTTCACAAAATCTCTAAAAATCCACAAAAATAGTTTCAGTATAATAATTTGATATACAAACATGTTTGAGTAAAATCAAACCATGTTACAAACATTTTGAACTATTTTTGTAACTTAGAAATTTTGCCGAAAACCAAAATCCGTATTTTCCAAAACTTAGATTTTGAAATGGAAATCCGATTTTTCTAAAACACATCCAAATACAAAAACATGATATTGAAATAACATTTAAGCATGTTGCATATGGATATAATCTAATATACATGAATGATATATATATCAATGTTTTTGACATTAAATCTGAAAATAAGTTTTGTTAAAATACTAAAACTCCAAACTCATGAAATAGACTATTAAACTAAGTTTGTTTAAATAGTTGAAGCATAGATGTATATAGAACAAATCTAATATACATTAAACCATGTAAACTTGTTTTGATTCTATCTATTCATGAAAACCAGGTCGGTTAAACCAAAAACTGAAAACCAATAAATATGAAACGTGTGTGCTGTGAACTTGAGCATATCACACTATCTAATTTTTAACAATGGATCTAAACTAACTATTCTAAAACAAACCGAGGTCTTCTTGTAGAGCACCGTCTCCAAGTCGACTCGATCCAAACGTGATCCACCGAGCTTGACTCCAACGAGTGCTAGATATGAACTTCGATGCTCGGGCTCTTGAATCACCATGTGAAAGCTCCAAAACACCTTTGTTGAAGCTAATCACCTACTAATATCTTGATTAAATATCTGAAACTAAATATCACAAGATTATTAGTAAACTATAACTACATGAGTTAATCTTCATCAAAACTAGAGTGGAAGGCCTCTGGGCCAACAAGAAATGGGTACAAAATTTTCACCATTTGTGTTTGATGTAGGTGTGGGCTCACACATGACGTGAGAGGTTTGGTGCCTTAGAGGTGGATGCATGAGCTTGATGGACACATACAAAATTGATGCACCATTATCAAGAAAATTTGGTGGAGGACCACCATGTTTGGAGACTTAGAGAATAGTGCTTGTGGTTTTGGTAACTATCACTAAACTCCTATTTTATTTACATGCTTTTTCATTAATATTTTAGCATGTTTTTATGATCATGTTTTGATTTTGTGCTTCATGTGGTGTATACTTGCTTAGATGTAGTTTTCATTAAAACTTGTGTATATATTTGTACAAGCAGTGAGCAACTTTGATTCTTATATGTTCGTACTTCATTGCTTATTTGTACTCATTACATGTACATGTATAACCTAGTTTTGATGATTCCTTCATTTTTACTTGTTTTGCATATTTTTGTGCATGTTTTGCTTTATGTATATGTAATTTTTGTCAAAACTAATAAAATACATGTATACCCTTGAGTCTCTTACCTTCATGCAAATTCTATCATTGGCTCATTTTTGTTTAGGATATGTATGTATATTTTTAGTTTTGATAGAAATACATATGCCTTGAAGTTTGTTTTTAAATGAAATAACTCTTATGATTTTCATGTTTTTGATGAAAGGAAATTCATGTTTATTTTGAGCCTTATTGATCATTTTCATGAAAATACTATTTACATACCTTTTGTACACTCACATTATTTTTGTTTACTCATGGTTTTGTTTCATGAGCACATTTTTGAGCTTTATAGATTTTGAGTGACAACTTTTGTGTATTTGGTATATATCATGAGATACACATGATTTGATTTCATATTTGAAGGATCTTTAACTAGTTTTTTAAAAATTACTTTAACTAGTTATTTATTCTTCATTTGGTAGTGTTTTCAAAATACAACTATTTTCAAATTATGCAAAATATTTTCAAACTCTTATTTTTTTTTGAAACCCCTACCAACCCTTAAGGGCGGATGGTTGGGTAACCATGCCTTGTATGCTCTAAATTGAAATCTTTTAAACATGTGCATGAATAGTGTGGATAGATATAAGATATACACAAGAACTTCATAAAATTTTATCTTTGTATACTCATATTTGTTTCTATATATGTAGGCTTCAAACTATCAAATAATATCAATTTCAATTGGTATTTTCTTTCATACATACATATGATTTGATTGTGCTTATTTTATACTCTTTACATGTTTAAAGCACAAATTACATTTATGCTAAGCTTGACTTAAAGTTAAATATAAATTGGTATCTCTATATGCTTATGCATTATTTTCAATTGGTACTTCAATTGACATTTTATTAGGTATCAAAATTTACCATATATTGCAATTGGTAAAAATATAAAATATTTTACTTTCAGTTGGTATCAATATTTACAATGTTTAAATTTCAATTGATATCAAAATTTACAATGTTTCAATTTCAGGTGGTATCAAAATTTACCATATGTTTTCAATTGGTATCTAAATATTTTTACCTTCATTGGTATCAAAATTTGTTTTTGTTAACTTAAGAGAATTCAAATTTTGGGTTTAAGAAATTTCAAAATTTTGCTTTAAGTATTATCAAAATTTGTGTTAAAAATGTTTTGATATGTATTGCCTATATGCAAGGGGAGCTTAACATCTCTTCTATATATAGATTCATGTTGAGTGTATCTTATAATGAAGAGCTTGATATCTCTTCTTTATGTGGTGCACGTGTGTAGGGGGAGCTTAACATCTCCACTTATGCATTGTATATTATGCTTTATGTGAGTTAGGGTTTTGTCATCCCTTCTTCATGTAATGCATGTATGCAGAGGAGCTAACTTACCGTCTTCCTCTTCATGAATGGATATCGCATATATATCTTTATTATTTGATTTGTTTTCACCCCTTTGTTGATGATTGGCAAAAGGGGGAGAATGATTTTGAGTTTATATATGCATATTTAGAAAATGAGTTTATGCATGTTTTATATTTTATGTTTATACAAAAAGGAGGAGAAGGATTTTGAAAGTTTATACAAAAAGGTAGAGAAAGTTTTTGGTAAAAGAAATTTTGATTTATACATGTTTCTCTCATCTTGTTTATGCATATATATTTGTTTAGTTTTATGCACTTCATTGCAATATCTATTTGTTTATTGTCATGCATGAGTTAAAGGAAGCTTCTATGAAACTTAACTTTAATCCATGCATATATAACTCCATAAGTTTTATAATCATCAAAAAGGGGAGATTGTTGGTCCAAAGGCCCATCGCTCTAGTTTTGATGAGGATTAACTCATGTAGTTATAGTACTAATGATCTTGTGTTTAATTAAGTCTCAGATATTGGATCAAGATCTCAGTAGATGTTTAGCTTCAACAAAGAATTTGAAGTCAAGTTTTGGAACTAGCACGTGTTGATTCAAGAGTTCGCGCATAAAGATCCCATCATGAACTCAAAGAGGAGTCTAGCTCATTGGATCAAGGTTTGGACCAAGTCAAGAAGAAGAAGAAGAATTTCAAGAGAAGACTTGTGTCATGGTTATAAGTGTCAAAATTTTATTTTAGATAAAATGTAATGATAGATTAGTTGGTGGATTGCTCAAGTTCGTATACACTCACACACAAGATTTATATGTGTTTTCATAAAAGAGTTTTCGTTTTCAAAAATACCGGTTTGATTTTTAGCTTCAAAATATACATGTGTTCTATCAAAACTTATTTTAGAGCTTATTGTCAAAAACATAGATATTTCATCATATATGTGTAGTGGATCATATCCATACATACTAAACTTCAAAAGTGTTTAAAATATCCTGTTTTTGTATTTGGAGAAGTTTTGGAAAAATCATTTTTGAAAAATATAGGTTTTTTGTTTAAGGCAAAAATTCTACATTACAAAATAGTTCAAAATGTTTGCAACATGCTTTGATTTTTACTCAAACATGTTTGTATATCAAAGTATATTAATGAACTTATTTTTGTGAAATTTATGAGAATTTATGGTATTTTATTGAAGGTAAAAAGATCATGTTTTTATCCCTTAAAAATGTTGGACTGGCCTTCTACTGGCCGACCGGACGGTCGACCGATCTAGAAGTCGGTCGACCGGCGGTTGACCGATGTGCACAAACATGCACAGCCTGTTTAGGCTGGAGGGCTGGTCGACCGACCCGGTCGACCGCCAGATAGCTGTGCTCTCTGGATTTGGCCCCAGTCGACCGAGCGGTTGACCGGTATAGAGTTGATGCTCCTGTATCCAGGCCTCGGTCGACTGGCCGGTCGACCGATGGCTCAATGGTCAAAAATCTGTCCGTTGGCCAGCCGACCGGGGCTGTCGACCGATCGCAGGATATCCTGCTGAGTTGGCCTCCAATGGCTATATTTTGGGAGCCTATAAATTGGGCTTCCCTTGGACTGTTTTGGACAAGATTTTAAGTGGGTTTTCAAGATAGTTTTACCACACTTCTAAGTGTTTATCTCCACTTGTTTTAGAGCCAAATACTTCCATGTCAAAAGGAGAGTCTTTCAAGAGTGTTTTGAAAAAGAGATTTCTTGAGTTTTTCACCACCAAATCAATCCTAGTTTTCTCACACACATTTGAGCTATCTATTGCTATATCAATCCTGTAGGGATCTTTGTTGTGAGTGTGTTTTAGGTGATCAAAGTATTGTGATCACCAAAAGTGTTTCTACTTTATATTTGAGGAGGCGGACTTGCGGGTTCGCGTTGCTTCGAGTTCTAGTGAGAGCTTGGTATAGAGGTGCGGCCTCGGCAAGCTAGTGTGCTTGTGGTGTGTAGTTCTTGCGGGAACAAGAGAGGGACTATTGAGTCCAAGGAGTTCTAGTGTGAACTTGTTTAGGTGTTGCGGCACTGAGTGATCCAGTGGGATTGATTTTAGTGAAAATCCTTCATAGTGTTGAAGGTGGGGACGTAGAGCAAGGGTGCTCGAACCTCGAAACAAATCTCCCGTATTTGTGATTGCTCTCTCTTTATCTCTCTCTTGTGTTTGTATCTTGCATGCTCTTATTATTCATATTCATTACTTGCTTGATATACTTGTGCTTATATTGATATATGCTTGGGGATTGTTTGCTCACACTTGTATCAACCAAGAGAGCCATAGCTGTACCTAACCTCTTATCTAGAGGAATCTTGAGGAGATATTCAGAGCCCTTCACTGGGAATTCGGCTACACTCTTGTGTTATACTTGGTGTGTTTAGCTTCATAATTTTTAGTTTGAATAAATAGTTTTTAATTCCGCATTAATTCATCATTAGATTAGTTAGTTACCTATTCACCCCCCTCTTGGTGATTTCAATTAATATCAGAGCTTGGTGCTCTTGATTTGGGTCTAACAACCTAGAGTTAAAGATCCTCATTTTTTTGCTAATCACAATATCTATACACGCACATGGATTTCAAGTCACCTCCCACTTTTGATATTCTTAACATCCAAACTTGGAAGGTTAAGATGCCAATGTACCTCAAAGCCCTAGGTATTCATGTCTATTTTGCCAAGATTCATATTGTTTAAATGGCAAAAACCTTGAGGCTAATGCAAAAGCCCTTCATGCTTTAAAGAGTACTCTAAATGATGAATGTCTATCTAGAGTTGCTAATTTTTGATTTGGCTTTTATAGTATGGAACACTATAGTCTCCCTTGGTGAACAAAAGCATTACTATGCGGGGAGTGACTCGGATGATGGAAGTGATGCTTCCAACTTGTGCTACATGGTCCAGGGGATAACCACCTTGAGGTAAATTCTGAATCCAAGCTTGATGAAGATGTTGACATGCCTTATGAAGAACTTGCATCTTTTGTCAACAACTTCTTGAAAAATATGATTTGCTTAAAAGGATAATAATAAATTGAAAAAGAACAACACATTCTTGTTAAAAGAAAATGACTCTCTTAAAATAAATTTGCATGCATTTCAAAAGAAAATGATATGTTGAAAAAGGATAATATTTCCTTGTCATCTAAATTAAATGATCTTTGTGAAGGAAATACTTCTTTGAGAAATAAAATTAGTTTGGTGAAAAAAGAAAAAGAAATTATTTTCGAAGAAAACAACTCTTTGAAAAAAAAATTTGTTTCAAAAGAAAAGGAAAACATTTCTAAAAAGAAAGAGGTTGTTGATTATCATACTTGCCATGCTCTTCATGCAACCATTGATAAAAATGAGATTAAATTTTTGAAAAATAGAATAGATTTTTAAGCTCAACCTTGAGTAATTATGCCGTTAATTATAATAGATTGGAAATCTTGTTTCAAAAGAAACAAGCTCCATATGTTCACGCACATCACCCACGGCACACATATGCACACTTTGCACATCATGATCATTCATTCTCATATGCATTAAAGAGTGTATAAATGTACACATTGTGGCTGCAAAAGCCATTTAGCAAAATTTTATTATGATAAGGTAAATTCTATAAATTTTGCTAATAAAAATGTTTAGGTTCCGAATAATACTAACCCCCATGGACCCAAAAGAAAATGGGTACCAAAATTCCCACCGTTTGTGTTTGATGTAGGTGTGGGTGTTTTCCATAGATTTTGAAAAGGGGAAAACTTACAAAAAAGGGTCGAGGAGCTAAATTACAAGTAATTCTTTTGCAATAAAAAATTACAAGTAGATCTCCTCTGAGATTTGTAAATCACCTAGAGGGGGGGTGAATAGGAGATGGCTAATCTAATGGTCACCAAATGCGAATTAAAAACTTATTAAACTAAACACCAAGTTTAACACAAGAGTGTAGCCGAATTCCCCGTCAAGGGCTCTGGACTAACTCCTCAAGATTCCTCTAAATAAGAGTTGAGGTGCCGCATCGGCTCTCTTGGTTGAAAACTAGTGTTAGCAAACAATCCCCAGCATATAACAATAAGCACACAATATATCAAGCATATAAGATAAAGACAATAATAGCATGCAAGATATAAAGACAAGTAAGAGATAGAGAGAGCAATCGCAAACACGGGAGATTTGTTTCGAGGTTCGAGCACACTTGCTCTACATCCCCGCCTTCAACACTTTGAAGGATTTCCACTAAAATCGATCCCACCGGATCACTTGGTGCCGCAACACCTACAAGCTCTTGGACTCCCTAGTCCATTCACTCGTTCCCGCAAGAACACACCGCAAGCTCACTAGCTCGCTGAGGCCGCACCTCAAACACCGAGTTCTCACTAGAACTCGAAACACACCGCGAACACACTTGTCCTCCTCCTCAAAGTACAAGAAAGAACTCTTGGTGATCTAAACACTTTGATCACCAATAAAACTCTCACAAGAACACTCCTATAGAATGAATATGTCAATGCGTTGCTCAAGTGTTTGTGAGAAAACAAGGATTGAAATGGTGGAGAAAAAACTCAAGAAAATCACTTTTAAAACACTCTTGATAAACTCCCCTTTTGATTGGAAATATTTGCTCTATAAACAAGTGGAAAAGCTCTGAAAAGAGTTGGAAAAACTAGCTCAAAACCACTTCAAAATCTTGTAGAAAACAGCCCCCAAAAGCCCCAATTTATAGAGCTAGAAAAACTAGCCGTTGGAGCCAGGTGGCCTGACGGTCGACCACCCGGTCGACCGCCAATGGTCAGATTTCTGACGGTTGGGGGTAGCGGTCGACCGACCGGACGACCGAGACCCTGGAACAGAGAGCAGGTCTCTCTGCCGGTCGACCGGCTCGGTCGACTCGGGCTTTCCAGAGAGCAGAAGCTCTCTGCGGTCGACCGGGGTCGGTCGACCGGCCTTCCAGCCAGAGTTGGCGTGCACGTCTGTGCACGTCGGTCGACCGTTCCGGTCGACCGACTTCTAGCGCGGTCGACCGGTCCGGTCGACCGGCAGAAGCCAGGACAGAAATTCTGGGATTGAAAACTTGGTCATTTTGGCTCAAATAAAATCCCATAAAATTATGAAAAATCTACAAAAATAGTTTTAACATTATACTTTGATAAACAAACATGCTTGAACAAAATCAAGACATGTTACAAACAATTTGAACTATTTTTGTAACTTGAAAATTTTGGCTAAAAACGAAAACTGTATTTTTCCAAACTTCTCCAAATACAAAAACAAGATATTTAAACAACTTTTAAAGCATAGAGTGTATGGATATGATCCACTACACATACATGATGAAATATCTATGTTTTTGACATTAAGCTCTAAATTTGGTTTTGGTTAATACATGTAACTTTGAATACCAAAAACCAAACCGGTATTTTGAAAAGAAAACTCCTTTGTATTTTTTCAAAATAAAAATTCTTTTATGAAAACTTATCTAAATCAAGAGTGTGTGTGTGTAAGATATACTTGAGCAATCCACCAACTATTCTATCCTTCACATTTTATCTAAAACAAAATCTTATAAAACAAACCTAGACACAAGTCTTGATCTTGAAGTTTTCACTTGAAGTCTTCACATCTTCTTGACTTGGTCCAAAACACGATCCAACGAGCTCGACTCCTCTTGAGTACTTGATGCGGTCTTGATGCATGGGCTCGTGAATCAAACCGTGCTAGCTCCAAAACTTGACTTTAAATCCTTTGTTGAAGCTACGCACCTACTAAGATCTTGATCACAAATCTGAAACTAAATAAACACAAGATCATTAGTACTATAACTACATGAGTTGATCATCATCAAAACTAGAGTGATAGGCCTTTGGGCTAACAATCTCCCCCTTTTTGATGATGACAAAACTCATGAGGTTATATATGCATGGATTAAAGTAAAGCTTCAAGGAAGCTCCCCCTTAACTCATGCATAACAATAAATAATAAATATAGCAATGAAGCACATAAACATGTATGCAAATATACGGAGATAAAACATGCCAATCAAGCATAAAACTCACAAATTCTTATTCTCCTATTTGCATAACAAAACCGAGATGATAGAGGTAGATAACTTGGGATTGTCACACACACACTTTTCATATTTGCTTCATGCTTACAAACCAATTTTCATTACAAAATGTTCTCCCCCTTTTTGTCAAAAGCAAAAACAACAAAGGGGTGACATTAAATAAATCAATAAGGATATATGTGATATACATTCATGAAGAGGAAGACGCTAAGTTAGCTTCCCTATATATATACATTACATGAAAGAGGGATGACAAACCCTAATTCACATAACGCATAATATGTAATGCATAAGAGGAGATGTGAAGCTCCCCTTACACACGTGTACCATATAAAGAAGAGTTGTCAAGCTCCTCAATATAAGATACACTCAATATGAATCTATACGTAGAAGAGATGTTAAGCTCTCCTTGCATATAGGCAATACAAATCAAAACATTTTAATTTTCTCATTAAAATATATTGAGAATTCTCCTTAATAAAACAAATTTTGAGATATCTTGTAATCAAATTTTAAGATATCATATAAACAAATTTTTAAGATACCAATTGTAGTCAAATTTTAAGATATCATTGTAAATAAACATTACAAAATTTGAAAATTATTGTAAATTATTTTGATACCAATTGCAATCAATAGATACCAATTGAAGATTATTGCACATATTTGATATCAATAAAAAATATCAATTTAAAAAATAATGCATAAGCTTATTAAAATATCAATTGAGAAACCAATTGAAAAATAAGGATTTGAATTAAGCTTAGCATAAACAAATTGTGTGCTCTTAAATAGGTAAATCAATTTTGATCAAGCACAAATAAAACATATATATGTATGAGAATGAAAATACCAATAGAAATTATGAAGCATACATATATAGGAAACATAATATGAGTATATACAAAATAAATATCAATTGAGATACCAATTGAAAAATAACAATGTAAATCAAGTATATAACTCATAAACTAACAATTGAAGAACAATAACTAGTTAAAAGCAATTTTTGAAAAACTAGTTAAAGATCCTTCAAAAACATGAAACCAAATCATATGTTTTTCATGAATCATACCAAATACACAAGAGTTGACACTCAAAATCGATAAAGCTCAAAAGAATCATGAAACAAAGTCATGAATAAACAAATAAAGTGTGAGTGTACAAGAATCATGTGTTTAGCATTTTTCATGAAGATAAACAATGAAGCTCAAAACATAAAATCATTTTATTAAATCATGAAAATTCATTTTTCATTTTAAAACAACTTCTAGGTATATGTATGATTTATTCAAAACTAACAATATGCATACATATCCCAAACATAAAAAGAGTCCATAATGTAAATTTCATGAAGGCAAATGACTCATGGAGTATACATGTATATTTATTAGATTTGAATACGAAATACATATATATGAAGCAAAACATAAAAATAGGCAAAACAAGTGTAATGAGATAATCATCAAAACTAGGCTATACATGTGCATATAGTGAGTACAAATGAATAATGAAGTGCAAACGTATACGAATCAAATATTGCTCACTACTTGTGCATGTATAAATCCAAGTTTTAATAAAATCTACATTTAAACAAGTATTTACCACATGAAGCACGAAAACAAATGAACATGCTAAAAATATCATATATGAATAAGCATGTAAATAAACTAGGAGTTTAGAGATAGTTACCAAACCAAAGAACTATACTCCAAATCTCCAAAACCCGGTGGTTGTCCCACCAAACCTCCTTGATAGCGGTGCATCAATTATGTGTCCATCAAGTCCATACATCCACTACCAAGGCACCAACCCTCTCACGTCATGTGAGAGCCCTCACCTACATCAAAAACACAAGGTGGGATTTTGGTACCCATTTTCTTTTGGGTCCTTGGGGGTTAGCTTTGTAAGGAACCCAAACATTATTATTATTAGCAAAATTAATATGATGCAACTTATTAAAACAAAATTTTGCTAGATGGCCTTTGCGGTCACAATGTGTACATTTGTACACCTTAGGATGCATATGTGTATGAGTATGATCGTGACGTGCAAATAGTGAATATGCATGATGTGAATGATGTGCATGAATTTGTGGAGTTTGTTTCTTTGAAAACAAGGACTCAAATCTAGAGTGGTTAAATGCACATGTGCTCAAGGTTGAGCTCAAACAATTTATTTTATTTTTCAAAACATTAATCTCATTTTGATTTATGGTGGCATGTAAAGCATGATGAGATATAGAATCTGTTGGCCCAAAGGCCTATCACCCTAGTTTTGATGATGATCAACTCATGAAGTTATGATTACTAATGATCTTGTGTTTAATTAGTGACAGATTCATTATCAAGATCTTAGTAGGTGCATAGCTCAACAAAGGATTATATGTCAAGATTTGGAGCTAGTACGGTGTGATCCAAGAGCTTTTGGATCAAGCTTGGACCAAGTCAAGAAGATGAGAAGACTTCAAGATCAAGACCTGTGTCTAGGTATAAGATTTAGTTTTTGTTTTTAGTTAAAATGTAAAGGATAGATAGTTGGTGGATTGCTCAAGTATACCATGCACACACACTCTTGATAGAATTGCTTTCATAAAAGATTTTTATGTTTAGAAAAGAATTTTTATTTAGTAAAAGATTTTCTTTCTGACAAAATATATATACCTTGGTTTTTGGTATTTCTATCATGTATATCTTTTCAACCATAACCAAGTTTAGAGCTTAATGTCAAAAACATAGATATTACATTATAATTGTGTAGTGGATCATATCCATACACACTATGCTTTAAAATGAAATCAAATATCTTGTTTTTATATTTTGTGAAGTTATGAAAACCAAGTTTGAAAAATACATGTTTTAATTTTTGATAAAATTTGCAAGACGCTGAAATGATATGAATATGTTGATATATGTCTTAAAAAATTTTTATCACAAGTTTGGTTTTCAATATAGAATGTTAAAACAAGTTTATGGAATTTTTATAAGTGTTAAAAAATTTTAAAATAAATTTTTAAACCAGTTTTCCAGACCTGGAATTGGCTGACAGGCCAGTTCGGTCGACCGGGCGGTCGACCGAACCAAGGGCCGGTCGACCCACGGTCGACCGACGTGCACAGACTTGTGCATGTCTGGCAGCACAGTGGTCCGGTCGACCGACGGTCGACCGCTGCAGAGAGTTCTGCTCTCTGGATTTCTGGGTCGACCGGGCGGTCGACCGGAGGCTCCAACGGTCGGATTTTTGACCGTGGGCGGTCGACCGGCCGGTCGACCGGCAGCTCTGACAGACCCCAACGGTCATATTTTTCTGACCTCTATAAAAGGGGGTTTGGTCATTGTTTTGAGCTAAGATTTTTGGAGATTTCTAAGCCAGTTTTCCCATCCTTTTAACAGAGTTTTCTCCACTTATTTGAGTGCAAATACTTTCAATCAAAAGGGAAGAAATTATCAAGAGTGATTTAAAGTGTGATTCTTTGAGTTTTTCCTCCACCTTTCTAATCCTTGCTTTTCTCACACTACACTTGAGCATCCATTGTTATATCTATCCTATAGGAGAGTGTTATTGTGAGAGGATTTTAGGTGATCAAGAGTTGTGATCACCAAAGTTCTAATTTGTTCATTTGAGGAGGCGGGCAAGTGTGCTCGCGGTTGTTTGAGTTCGTGTGTGAACTCGTTGGTTCGAGGTGCGGCCTCGGCAAGCTTGTGGGGCTTGCGTGTGTACGGGACTAGGGAGTCCGAGGGCTTGTAGGTGTTGCGGCACCGAGGAGAGATCCATTGGGATCTTGCATAGTGAAAATCCTTCGTGTGTCGAAGGCGGGGATGTAGAGCAAGTGTGCTCGAACCTCGAAACATACCCTTGTGTTTGCGATTGCTATTCTCTCTCTCACTCTCTTTGTCTCTTGTTATATCTTGCATTACTTATATTGTCTTTACATTTACATGCTTGATATACCTTGTGCTTAATTGTTATATACTTGCGTGGGATTGTTGCTAACACTTGTATTCAACCAAGAGAGCCAACGCGGCACCTCAACCCATTCAAGGGGAATCAAGAGGGGTTTAGTCCAGAGCCTTGCAAAGGGAATTCGGCTACACTCTTGTGTTATACATAGTGTTTAGAGTAAAAGATTTAATTAGGTCATAATTGTTTTTAGCTTCCGCATTATTTGCATCATTGTTAGGCATTAAGTGACCATTAGATTAGCCATCACCTATTCACCCCCCCTCCAGGTGAACTTACAATTGGTATCAGAGCTTGGTGCTCTTGATATTGGGTCTAACAACCTAGAGTTAAAGATCCTCATTTTAGGCTAATCACAATATTTTGTACACACACCATGGACTTCATGTCACCACCCACCTTTGACATTCTTAACATCCAAATTTGGAAGGTTAAGATGTCTTTGTACCTCAAAGCCTTTGGTTTTCATGTATATCTTGCCACTACTAATAATGCATATTCTTTAGATGGTAAGAATTTTGAGGCTAATGCAAAAGCCCTTAATGCTTTAAACTCTACCCTAGATGATGTTTATTTATCTAGAGTTGCTAATATTGATTCGGCTTTTGTAGTATGGAACACCCTCACCTCCCTTGGCGAAAAGGATCTATACTATGCGGGGAGCGATTCGGACGTTGGAAGCGACATCTCCAACGTATGCTATATGGTCCAAGGGGATAACCCCCTTGAGGTAAACTCCGAATCCGATGATGAGGACATGTCATATGATGAGCTCACTTCATTTTGCCAAACAATTCTTGAGAAATATGACATGATTAAAAAGAAAATAAAAACTTGAAAAAGAACATTGCTTGCATGCATATAGAACAAGATTCATTTAAATCTAACATTGCATGTTTAGAAAAAGATAACAAAAATTTGAAAAAGAATTTTGATGCCATGCTTAATGAAAAAGATTCTTTAGAAAATAAAATGGCATGCTTAGAAAAGAGAATAAAGATTTGAAAAATGAGAATGTTTCCTTGATTGCTAAATTGAATGATTTATGTGAAGGGAATACTATTTTGAAAAATAAGATTGATTTGGTAGAAAAACAAAAGGAAGATGTTTTTCAAGAAAATATTACTTTGAAAAGAAAATTTGTTGAAAAAGAAAAAGATTTTGTTTCTCAAAAGAAAAAGAAAAATGATCATATATCTCATCATGCTTTACATGCCACCACTAATGAGATAAATATGTTGAAAAATAAAATAGATAATTTGAGCTCTAATTTGAGCTCATGTGCATTGAATCATACTAGATTGGAATCTTTGTTTCAAAGAAACAAGTTCCACATGTTCATGCACATTCACATGCTTATGTTGCACACCATGATCATACACCCTCTCATAAGCATACTAAGGTGTACATATGTACACATTGTAGCCGCAAAGGCCATTTAGCAAAGTTTTGTTATGATAATATTAATTCTTTAAATTTTGCTAATTATAGAAGATTTTGGGTTCCTTACAAGTCTAACCCCAAAGGACCCAAGAAAATATGGGTATCAAAACCCCCACCTTTTGCTTTTGATGTAGGTGAGGGTTCTCACAAAACGTGAGAGGATTGGTGCCTTGGTAGTGGATGCAATGGACTTGATGGACATACATTTGGATGCATCGCTATCAAGGAGTTTTGGTGGAAAGGCCACCATGTTAGGAGCTTTGGAGTTGGTAACAATATCTAAACTCCTACTTTTCATGTACATGCTAGTTCATTTGTCATATTCATAGCATGTTCATATTTTTATGTGCTTCATGTGGTATTTACATGCTTAGATGTAGAATGTGTCAAACTTGCATTAATACATATACAAATAGTGAATTACAATTGATTCATATATGATTGAACTTCATGCTCATTTGTATCCACTTTATGCATATGTATAGACTAGTTTTGATGATTCTTTTTCATACATGTTTTACCTATTTTAGTGATTTACTTCATGTATATATATGTAATTCAAATCTAATAAATATACATGTATACCCGTGAGTATCTTACTTTCATGCAAATACATTTAATAAGACTCTTTTATTTTTGGGATATGTATGTGTATTGTTAGGATTGGATTAATCATACATATACCATGAAGATTAGTGTTTTGATGAAAAATGTTTTTGAGTTATTTTGTTAAAAAAAATTTGTGACTTATGAGCTTCATTGACTATTTTCATAAAAATGCTTTTTACATGATCATTTAACACTCACATTTTTATTAAAACATTTTGAGCCTTATAGACTATGAGTGCTTAAATTTTTATGTATCTAGTTATGTTTATGAAAAACATATGATTTGATGTTACTTGAAGGATCTTTAACTAGCTATTCAAAATCAATTTAAACTAGTTATCTATTCTTCTAAGATTATCCACATGATCCTACTTTATTTCAATTATATGGATAAATTTTTTTTGTGATCTAAAAGATTTGATGCTTCATGATTTGAATATTAGTTTATATGTTAGTTTTTGTCAACACTAGGATTTATACTTGTACATATCGTGGGCCACAAATAAATTTATTTATATTTGTGCGTGAATGCTTATTTGAACCCATGAAATGTGCTTGTATTGCTTAGTTTTGATGATACATACATTTTTAAACTTGTATTCCCACTTTTTGGATTTGATTTATGATTATGTGTTTTCATTTCATGTATATGTGTATTATGCCAAACTTTAACATATACATGTATACCTCTTGAGTCATTTGCCTTTAATGCAAATCTATTTATATGGACTCAATTGTGTTTAAGAGATATGTATGTATACTTATTGTGTTGTCAAAACATACATATATCTTGAAATATAAATTTTGTTTTTAATAAAAAAAAATGTGATGATTTTTGCTTGAAGGATTCCGTACTAGTTTTTAACACTTTCATATTAACTAGTGCCAATTCTTCATATGGTAGAGTATATGATAAGCTTACTCTTCAATTGGTATCATTGGATATTTTCAATTGGTATCAATATGATTTCTATATACTCATATTTTGATTGTATGAATGCCTTCAAATTCAAATTATATCAATTTCTATTGGTATTCTCTTTTCATACATATATGATCTATTTGTGCTTGATTTACATTTGATTCACACTCTTCATGCACAATGTATATGCTAAGCTTAATTCAACTTTCAAATTGGTAATTCTCAAGCTTATGCAATATGTTTTCAAAATTGATATCAAAATAAATAAAAAAATATGTTGATTTGATATCTCAAAATGTGTTTTATTAAGAAAGTTCAAAATTTTGTCTTGATAAAGAAATATTCAAAATTTTTGATTTGTATTTCCTATATGCAAGGAGAGCTTAACATCTCTCTTACATATGGATTCATGTTAAGTATATTATAAATTGAGGAGCTTGACAACTCTTCTTTATATGATATACGTGTGTAGGGGGAGCTTCACATCTCCTCTTATGCATTACATAATATGTGTTATGTGAGTTAGGGCTTGTCATCCCTTCTTCATGTAATGCATATGTGTAGGGAAGCTAACTTAGCGTCTTCCTCTTCATGGATGTATATCGCATATAAATTTTTTATTGATTGATTTGTATTACCCCTTCTTGATCTCTTTGCTTTTGACAAAAGGGGGAGTAAAATTTGTTTGATTTGATTTTACTTTGAACCCTTTGTTGATGAGTGACAAAAAGGGGGAGAAGTATTTGAGTTATATGCATGTTTTCATTGCTTAAGGGGAGAAGTATTTGTCTTCCTTGTTAGTTATGCATATATTTTTGTATTGTAAATAGGAGAAAAAGATTTTGATTTATGCTTGTTGCAATTTTTATCTCCATACTTGCATACATACTCGTGTGCCTCATTGAATACCTATTATTTATGTCTATGCATGAGTTAAGGGGGAGCTTCTTTGAAGCTTTACTTTAATCCATGCATATATATCTTCATGAGTTTTGTCATCATCAAAAAGGGGGAGATTGTTGGCCCAAAGGCCTATCACCCTAGTTTTGATGATGATCAACTCATGAAGTTATGATTACTAATGATCTTGTGTTTAATTAGTGACAGATTCATTATCAAGATCTTAGTAGGTGCATAGCTCAACAAAGGATTATATGTCAAGATTTGGAGCTAGCACGGTGTGATCCAAGGAGCTTTTGGATCAAGCTTGGACCAAGTCAAGAAGATGAGAAGACTTCAAGGGAAGACTTCAAGATCAAGACTTGTGTCTAGGTATAAGATTTAGTTTTTATTTTTAGTTAAAATGTAAAGGATAGATAGTTGGTGTATTGCTCAAGTATACCATGCACACACACTCTTGATAGAATTGCTTTCATAAAAGATTTTTATGTTTAGAAAAGAATTTTTATTTAGTAAAAGATTTTCTTTGTGACAAAATATATACCTTGGTTTTTAGTATTTCTATCATGTATATCTTTTCAACCATAACCAAGTTTAGAGCTTAATGTCAAAAACATAGATATTACATTATGATTGTGTAGTGGATCATATCCATACACACTATGCTTTAAAATAAATCAAATATCTTGTTTTTATATTTTGTGAAGTTATGAAAACCATGTTTGAAAAATACATGTTTTGATTTTTGATAAAATTTTCAAGACGCTGAAATGATATGAATATGTTGATATATGTCTTAAAAATTTTTTATCACAAGTTTGGTTTTCAATATAGAATGTTAAAACAAGTTTATGGAATTTTTATAAGTGTTAAAAGATTTTAAAATAATTTTTAAACCAGTTTTCCAGACCTGGAATTGGCTGACAGGCCAGTTCGGTCGACCGGGCGGTCGACCGAACCAAGGGCCGGTCGACCCACGGTCGACCGACGTGCACAGAATTGTGCATGTCTGGCAGCACAGTGGTCCGGTCGACCGGACGGTCGACCGCTGCAGAGAGTTCTGTTCTCTGGATTTCTGGGTCGACCGGGCGGTCGACCGGAGGCTCCAACGGTCGGATTTTTGACCGTGGGCGGTCGACCGGCCGGTCGACCGGCAGCTCTGACAGATCCCAACGGTCATATTTTTCTGACCTCTATAAAAGGGGGTTTGGTCATTGTTTTGAGCTAAGATTTTTGGAGATTTCTAAGCCAGTTTTTCCCATCCTTTTAACAGAGTTTTCTCCACTTATTTGAGTGCAAATACTTCCAATCAAAAGGGAAGAAATTATCAAGAGTGATTTAAAGTGTGATTCTTTGAGTTTTTCCTCCACCTTTCTAATCCTTGCTTTTCTCACACTACACTTGAGCATCCAATGTTATATTTATCCTATAGGAGAGTGTTATTGTGAGAGGATTTTAGGTGATCAAGAGTTGTGATCACCACTACTTTGTTCATTTGAGGAGGCGGGCAAGTGTGCTCGCGGTGGTTTGAGTTCGTGTGTGAACTCGTTGGTTCGAGGTGCGGCCTCGGCAAGCTTGTGGGGCTTGCGTGTGTACGGGACTAGGGAGTCCGAGGGCTTGTAGGTGTTGCGGCACCGAGGAGAGATCCATTGGGATCTTGCATAGTGGAAATCCTTCGTGTGTCGAAGGCGGGGATGTAGAGCAAGTGTGCTCGAACCTCGAAACATACCCTTGTGTTTGCGATTGCTATTCTCTCTCTCACTCTCTTTGTCTCTTGTTATATCTTGCATTACTTATATTGTCTTTACATTTACATGCTTGATATACCTTGTGCTTAATTGTTATATACTTGCGTGGGATTGTTGCTAACACTTGTATTCAACCAAGAGAGCCAACGCGGCACCTCAACCCATTCAAGGGGAATCAAGAGGGGTTTAGTCCAGAGCCTTGCAAAGGAATTCGGCTACACTCTTGTGTTATACATAGTGTTTAGAGTAAAAGATTTAATTAGGTCATAATTGTTTTTAGCTTCCGCATTATTTGCATCATTGTTAGGCATTAAGTGACCATTAGATTAGCCATCACCGATTCACCCCCCCTCTAGGTGAACTTACAGAATCATTTTTCTTATTCTTTTTAGAAACATTTTCTTTTTCTTTTTCATCAATTTTTCTTTTCAAAGAAGTGTTTTCATGTAAAGCAACTTCCTTTTGTTTTTCCACCAAAACAATCTTATTTTTCAAAGAAGTGTTTCCTTCACATAAATCATTCAATTTAGACATTAAGGAAACATTCTCATTTTTCAAACTTTCATTTTCTTTTTCAATACATGTAACTTTGTTTTTAAAAGACTCATTTTCTTTTAAAACATTTTCAAATTGTGTTTGAAAAGAATCCTTTTCTTTTGACATGCAATCAATTTTATTTTTTATTTTCTTATTATCTTTTCTAAGTATGTCATATTTCTCTAAAAGTTGTTGACAAAAAGAAGTAAGCTCATCATAAGTCATGTCAAGATCTTCATCTACCTCGGATTCGGTAGTTACCTCAAGGGGTTATCCCTTGGACCATGTAGCACAAGTTGGAGGTGTCACTTCCAACATCCGAATCGCTCCCCGCATAGTATTGTTCTTTTTTGCCAAGGGAGATCAACGAGTTCCAAACTACAAAAGCCGAATCAAGATTAGCAACCCTAGATAATTAAACATCATTTAGGGTAGATCTTAAAGCATTTAGGGCTTTTGCATTAGCCTCAATATACTTGCTATTATTAACATATGAATCATTAATGGTAGCAAGATAAACATGAATACCTAGGCCTTTGTGGTACAAAGACATCTTAACCTTCCAAGTTTGGATGTTAAGGATGTCAAAGGTGTTGGCCCAAAGGCCTTCCACTCTAGTTTTGATGATGATTAACTCATGTAGTTATGTGTACTAATAATCTTGTGATTTTAGTTTCAGATCATTAGTCAAGTTATTAGTAGGTGATTAGCTTCAACAAGATGATTTGGAAGCTACCCACATGTTGATTCAAGAGCCCAAGCGTTAAAGATCATATATAGCACTTGCTCGGTGGATCAAAGAGTTATGGATCGAGTCGGCTTGGAGATTGCGCTCTACAAGAAGACATCGGTACCATAGTTTAGTTTTGGGTTTAGATCCTAATTGTAAAGATTAGAATAGTATGATATGCTCAAGTTCACAACACACACGTTTCATGTTTTGGTTTTTCAGTTTTAGGTTTAACCGATCTTGGTTTTCATGAATAGATAGATCAAAACAAGTTTACATGGTTTAATGTATATTAGATTTGTTCTATATACATGCATGCTTAATTTCCTAGACAAACTTAGTTTTGACTTACCTATTTCATGAGTATTATGTTTTGGTATTTTTGTCAAAACATATTTTGGAATTAATGACAAAAACTATGATATGTATATGTTTCATGTATATTGGATTTCATCCATATGCATCATGTTTCAAAATGTTTAAATATCATGTTTTTGTATTTGGATGAGTTTTAGACAAAATGTATTTTCTATTCAAAGATCCAAGTTTTAGAAAATACAGTTTTTGGTTTTTGGCAAAATTTCTATAACACCAAAATAGTCCTTATTGATTGATATTTGAGCTAAACTTTTTACCACATGTTTATATATCAATGCAAAATGATAAAACTATTTTTGTGGATTTTTAGAGATTTAATGAGAATTTTTAGGATTAAAAATTTCAGGTTTTTGCTGACCAGAACAGTGTCTGCCAGGCTAGGTCGGTCGACCGGAACGGTCGACCGCACCATGTAGCCGGTCGACCGTTCGGGTCGACCGACGTGCACGGATACGTGCACGCTGGCTACACTTGTAGCCGGTCGACCGCGCAGGTCGACCGACTGAGAGCAATTGCTCTCTGTTTGTTTGGGTCGACCGGGCCGGTCGACCGGCTGCTGCCAACGGGCAAAAATTGACCATTGGGCGGTCGACCGGACCGGTCGACCGGCAGTGCATTTCTGGCAAAATTGCTGCCAATGGCTATATTTTTCTGGGGTCTATAAATACCCCATTTGCAAGAGTTTTTCTCTAAGATTTTTTGTGCGAATTTTTCCATACTCTCTGGTGTTTTTGCTGCAATCAAAAGAAGTTTTTGGACTTGAATTGAACAATCTTTTTGGTGTTTTTGCTAGGGTTTGGAAAATCAAAGAAGAGGATTTTTGGGAAAAGCTTTTGATTGAACTTCACCATCTTGATTTCTATTGTTTTCCCAAGGATTTTTCTTTGTGATTTTGATTTCAAATCCCTTGGTTTTCTCCACACTTTAGCTAAAATCTACTATCTATTCTATAGGTTATTTGTGTGGGAGAAAGAGATTGTTTGTGGTTGTTGTTTGAAACCACCAAGTTGAAAGAGATTGTTTGTGGTTGTTGTATTGACCACCAAGTTGTAAACCCAATCTTTGTTTGGCTTTGTGCCTTTGGGTAGTATCCCTCAAGTGGTGAGGTGATCCTTGTTTGCTTTGTGCTAATCCCTCAAGGTGTGAGGTGATTGTTGTTGGCTTGGTGCCTTTGCCTCAAGTGGAGGTTGTGATTGTGTAACTGGGTACTCCTGTGGAGTTGGGTACTCTAGCTAGTGGATTAGAAATCCTTCTGGGGAAGGCGGGGATGTAGAGCTGGGTGCTCGAACCTCGAGAACATATCTTGTTGTTTGCGTTTGATCCATTGGCTCTCTCTCTATCTCTCTCTTTACTTTGTGCCTTGCATTTATATCCTTATTGTGCATTCATATTTGCTTGGCTTGGTTGTGTGTGCATCATTAGTTGATCACACTTGAGTGTATTGCAATTAGTTTTTAAATTCCGCATTAAGTCACATAGATTAGCCATATCACCTATTCACCCCCCTCTAGGTGATTTCAATTGGTATCAGAGCTAGTGCTCCTGATATTTAGGTTTAACCACCTAGGAGTGATCTTGGTTTGCTAATCTTCATTTGCATTGTCATTTGCACACATATTAGTTTGCACTCATGGATAGCCCTCCTATGTTTAATTTTGCTAGACATGATATTTGGATAGCCAAGATGAGTAGTCATTTAAAAAGCCTAGGACATCTAGCTTATCAAGCCTCTACACAAGAATCCTTCTCAAATAGTAGCAAGCATAAAAAGGCCAATGCATTAGCACTTAGGGCACTTAGAGCATCTTTCAATGAAAATCTTCTACATGTTTTTGATCGATATGATTCGGCTTTTGCAGTTTGGAGCATGTTGTCATCTCCCGAGCTTCCAAAGATTATCAACAAGATAAGGAGATCTAGGAGAGACATATCCGAAGAACCTTGCTTTATGGTCCATGGGAATGACTCCCATGAGGTACAATCAGACTCTCAACTAGATGATTGCTCTAGTTCTTATTGCTATGGATGTGGTGAGGTTCAAACTTTAAATGTTGAACTTACCTCTAAGCTTGAAATTTTTTTAGAAAAACATGAACTTTTGAAAAAGAAACATTTTGATGTAAAAGAAGAATTGAAAGATTTATGCTCTACTTTTGAAACTGTTTTGCAAGAGAAAGGAGAGATTGCTAGTGAACGTGACTCACTAAAATCTCAACTTGAACTTGCCCTTAAAGAAATTGAGGTTTTGAAAAATAGAAATGATTGTGATGATACTTTGAAGAACAATAAGGTTTTATCTTCAAAATTAGATCTTGTTCTAAAAGAAAACATTGCTTTGAAAAATGAAATTGATTTCATTTCAAAAGAATTGGATTTGGTTTTGATTAAAAATAAATCTTTGCAAAAAGAGATTGATGTTTGCCATGCTAATGTAGCTTCATGTTCTAGCACACCTATTGCATGCTCCACTTTATCTTCTAGAATTGAAAATGACATAATTGATTTGAAGAAAAGTGTTGATAGTTTGGGCTCCACTTTGAGCCATTGTGCCATGAATCACACACGTTTGGAAACCCTGGTTCGCAAGAAACAAGCTCCAACCTTGCATGCACACACCTCTAGGCATACACATGCTTTTCATGATCACCACCATCATATGTATGCTCACGTGTACACATGTACACATTGTGGTCGAAAAGGCCACCTTGCTAGATTTTGTTATGATCGCATTTATCATGAAAATTTAGCAACTAATTTTGTTTGGATGAGAAAAGAAACTAACCCCCGTGGACCCACTAGAAAATGGGTACCAAAAACCACCTTTTTGACTTTTGATGTAGGTGGGAGCTCTCGCATCACGTGAGAGTATTGGTGCCTTGAGGTGGATGCGTTCTAAGCCTAAAAGAGAACCATTTGGATGCTTCACTCTCAAGGGGATTTGGTGGAGAGGACCACCATTGGTTTGGAGAACTAGAGATGCACCTTCATCGGTTTTGGTATCATTCTCTAACTCCCATTTTTATTTGCATACTTTTCATGTTCATCCTTCTATGGCATGTATTGTTTTATTGTTCATTATGCTTATGTCATGTTGATTAGATTAGTGTTATACATGTTTAGTTACTTGAGCACCCATGTTTCATATGGATCTATATTTAGTGTTCTCACCTTGTTTAGAACTAACATGTATGCCCTAGATCTAATGCACATACATTTGCATTATGACCATTTGGATGTTTATGATTATATGATGATTTGTTTTGATGACTCATGTTTTAGTATGATATTTGCCATGTTTATTAGACTTATGCTTTACATGATTAGTGGTTGAGACACCCATGATTAGTATGGACCCATATTTTGTATTCTCTTTATGTTTAGCTATCATGTTGATCATAGTTCTAATGCACATGTCTTTGTCATCCTAATCATATAGTTGACTATGACTTTTTGTTTTAATAATTCATGTTTTTGATTATTATGATTGTTGGCCCGTTTTATGCTTCATGTTTTGACTACTTGCTTGAATGATAGTTTTCATTAAGACTAGGATTTATACTTGTTCAACTAGTGAGCTACAAATAGACTTTTATATATGTTTGTGCTTAAACGCCCATTTGTATTCACTTGATGTACTAGTATTGTCTAGTTTTGATGATTCTTGCATTTGACTTGTATTCACCTTTTTACATGTTTTGTTTTAACTTCATGTATATGTCTATCTTGTCCAAACTATTGAGTATACATGTATATCCTTGAGCCACGTGCCTTCATGCATATACTTTTGTGGACTCATTGTGTTTAGGATATGTATGTATACTTTAGTTTGTACGTGACATACATATGCCTTGAAGTTTAGATCGTTTGGATGAATTTCATGTTTGCTAGGTGATTTCACATTTATGATGAATTTTATGTTTTTAAAGATGATTTCAATTGGTGATTTCACAATGAATTTCATGTTTTTAAATATTGAGCTTGATTGTCCATTTTCATGTTGATATGTTTCTCACAACACTTGTACACTCACCTTATTTAATGTTTTCTCATGACTTAGTTTTCATGAGTACAAATTGTGCTATATGGATTTTGAGTGTTTTAGTGCCATGTGGTTTACATGTGTCTTCATGAAAAATATTTTTATTATTCCTTATTTGAAGAATCTCGTACTAGTTGACTCATATAACTAGTTGTGATATTCTACCTTGGTAGTAGCTTTCAAATTTACTATATTTGCAAACCTATTTTTGAAAACCCCTACCATTAAAGGGCGGTTGGATGGGAGATCATGTTCATGTTTACTTTAAAATGAAAACCATTTGAAACTTGAACCATGATTGGGAGGTATAGGAGTATGAGATATACACTTGATCTTATTGTTGTTTCTATTGGTATCATTGAATTCTTTCAATTGGTATCAATCTTGACATTTCTTGTATACTCATATTTTTGTGTATGTATGCTTACATTTCAAAGAATATCAATTCCATTGGTATCTACTTTTCATACATATATATGTTTTATTTGTGCCTATTATATCCCTATATCTTTAAGCACAAATCTTGTTTATGATGATAAGCTTGAGATTCAACCTTGTTTCAATTGATTTAGTTTTCAATTGGTATCTTAACTCGAGCCTTTTCATAGTTTTTATTGGTATTTCATAAAGGGGGAGAAAATTTTGTATTGTTTCTTTCAATTGGTATTTTGTTTTCCACTCCCTTACTTTATGATAGAAAATAATAATTTCAATTGGTAATAATTTCAATTGGTATTAAGATCTAGATTTAATTTTCAATTGGTATCAACATTTATGCTTAGAAATTCAAAATTTGCTATGTTTGATATCAAAAATTGTTTATGTACAATTGATATGATGATTGTTTACTTATCAATTGGTATCAAGATTTTTTGTTTTTCAATTGGTATAGTTTCATTTTTAATTGGTATCCATATGCACTTCCTTGACACATTTCTAATTGGTATCATATTTGTGTTTAGACAAAAAGGGGAAGAACATCCCTTGTTTTGATTCCTTGTTTTGAATATAAAAAGAATATGTTTTCATTAGCTTTGTAAATAAGAAAAAGAAGAATTTCTTTTTATGTTTTTATTAGTTTTGTTTTTAAACCCCTTTGTTGATGATTGACAAAAAGGGGGAGAAGAATTTGAGTTTATATGCATGTTTTATGTTTTTAATGTTTTTATTAAGTTCAATTGGTATCCAATGCATTATTTAAAGAACATGTTTAGTTTTCTTAGTTTTGGTATCAAGAGCTTGTATAAGAGATCATTAGTTTTGTTTTGTATATATATTGTGTTTAATTGGTATCTAGAGCATGTTATGTTTAGTTTAATTGGTATCAAGAGCATGTTTATTTTTTTAAAGATTTTCATTGGTATCAAGAGCATGTTTATTTGTTTTTGCTAATAATTGGTATCAAGAGCATGTTTATTTGTTTTTGCTAATTGGTATCTAGAACATGTTTATTTGTTTTATAATTTCATTGGTATCTAGAGCCATTTGTTAGTTGTTTATCCTATGCATGAGTTTAAGGGGAGCTTCTTTGAAGCTTAACTTTAATCCATGCATATATAACTCCATGAGTTTTGTCATCATCAAAAAGGGAGAGATTGTTGGCCCAAAGGCCTTCCACTCTAGTTTTGATGATGATTAACTCATGTAGTTATGTGTACTAATAATCTTGTGATTTTAGTTTCAGATCATTAGTCAAGTTATTAGTAGGTGATTAGCTTCAACAAGATGATTTGGAAGCTACCCACATGTTGATTCAAGAGCCCAAGCGTCAAAGATCATATATAGCACTTGCTCGGTGGATCAAAGAGTTATGGATCGAGTCGGCTTGGAGATTGCGCTCTACAAGAAGACATCGGTACCATAGTTTAGTTTTGGGTTTAGATCCTAATTGTAAAGATTAGAATAGTATGATATGCTCAAGTTCACAACACACACGTTTCATGTTTTGGTTTTTCGGTTTTAGGTTTAACCGATCTTGGTTTTCATGAATAGATAGATCAAAACAAGTTTACATGGTTTAATGTGTATATTAGATTTGTTCTATATACATGCATGCTTAATTTCTAGACAAACTTAGTTTTGACTTACCTATTTCATGAGTATTATGTTTTGGTATTTTTTGTCAAAACATATTTTGGAATTAATGACAAAAACTATGATATGTATATGTTTCATGTATATTGGATTTCTATCCATATGCATCATGTTTCAAAATGTTTAAATATCATGTTTTTGTATTTGGATGAGTTTTAGACAAAATGTATTTTCTATTCAAAGATCCAAGTTTTAGAAAATACAGTTTTTGATTTTTGGCAAAATTTCTATAACACAAAAATAGTCCTTATTGATTGATATTTGAGCTAAACTTTTTACCACATGTTTATATATCAATGCAAAATGATAAAACTATTTTTGTGGATTTTTAGAGATTTAATGAGAATTTTTAGGATTAAAAATTTCAGGTTTTTGCTGACCAGAACAGTGTAGCCAGCGTGCACGTATCCGTGCACGTCGGTCGACCCGAACGGTCGACCGGCTACATGGTGCGGTCGACCGTTCCGGTCGACCGACCAGCTGGTCGACCGTTCGGGTCGACCGACGTGCACGGATACGTGCACGCTGGCTACACTTGTAGCCGGTCGATCGCGCCGGTCGACCGACTGAGAGCAGTTGCTCTTGTTTGTTTGGGTCGACCGGGCCGGTCGACCGGCTGCTGCCAACGGGCTAAAATTGACCGTTGGGCGGTCGACCGGACCGGTCGACCGGCAGTGCATTTCTGGCAAAATTGCTGCCAACGGCTATATTTTTCTTGGGTCTATAAATACCCCATTTGCAAGAGTTTTTCTCTAAGATTTTTTGTGCGAATTTTTCCATACTCTCTGGTGTTTTTGCTGCAATCAAAAAAAGTTTTTGGACTTGAATTGAACAATCTTTTTGATGTTTTTGCTAGGGTTTGGAAAATCAAAGAAGAGGGTTTTTGGGAAAAGCTTTTGATTGAACTTCCCCATCTTGATTTCTATTGTTTTCCCAAGGATTTTTCTTTGTGATTTTGATTTCAAATCCCTTGGTTTTCTCCACACTTGAGCTAAAATCTACTATCTATTCTATAGGTTATTTGTGTGGGAGAAAGAGATTGTTTGTGGTTGTTGTTTGAAACCACCAAGTTGAAAGAGATTGTTTGTGGTTGTTGTATTGACCACCAAGTTGTAAACCCAATCTTTGTTTGGCTTTGTGCCTTTGGGTAGTATCCCTCAAGTGGTGAGGTGATCCTTGTTTGCTTTGTGCTAATCCCTCAAGGTGTGAGGTGATTGTTGTTGGCTTGGTGCCTTTGCCTCAAGTGGAGGTTGTGATTGTGTAACTGGGTACTCCTGTGGAGTTGGGTACTCTAGCTAGTGGATTAGAAATCCTTCTGGGGAAGGCGGGGATGTAGAGCTGGGTGCTCGAACCTCTAGAACATATCTTGTTGTTTGCGTTTGATCCATTGGCTCTCTCTATCTCTCTCTTTACTTTGTGCCTTGCATTTATATCCTTATTGTGCATTCATATTTGCTTAGCTTGGTTGTGTGTGCATCATTAGTTGATCACACTTGAGTGTATTGCAATTAGTTTTTAAATTCCGCATTAAGTCACATAGATTAGCCATATCACCTATTCACCCCCCTCTAGGTGATTTCAATTGGTATCAGAGCTAGTGCTCCTGATATTTAGGTTTAACCACCTAGGAGTGATCTTGGTTTGCTAATCTTCATTTGCATTGTCATTTGCACACATATTAGTTTGCACTCATGGATAGCCCTCCTATGTTTAATTTTGCTAGACATGATATTTGGATAGCCAAGATGAGTAGTTATTTAAAAAGCCTAGGACATCTAGCTTATCAAGCCTCTACACAAAAATCCTTCCCAAATAGTAGCAAGCATAAAAAGGCCAATGCATTAGCACTTAGGGCACTTAGAGCATCTCTCAATGAAAATCTTCTACATGTTTTTGATCGATATGATTCGGCTTTTGCAGTTTGGAGCATGTTGTCATCTCCCGAGCTTCCAAAGATTATCAACAAGATAAGGAGATCTAGGAGAGACATATCCGAAGAACCTTGCTTTATGGTCCATGGGAATGACTCCCATGAGGTACAATCAGACTCTCAACTAGATGATTGCTCTAGTTCTTATTGCTATGGATGTGGTGAGGTTCAAACTTTAAATGTTGAACTTACCTCTAAGCTTGAAAATTTTTTAGAAAAACATGAACTTTTGAAAAAGAAACATTTTGATGTAAAAGAAGAATTGAAAGATTTATGCTCTACTTTTGAAACTGTTTTGCAAGAGAAAGGAGAGATTGCTAGTGAACGTGACTCACTAAAATCTCAACTTGAACTTGCCCTTAAAGAAATTGAGGTTTTGAAAAATAGAAATGATTGTGATGATACTTTGAAGAACAATAAGGTTTTATCTTCAAAATTAGATCTTGTTCTAAAAGAAAACATTGCTTTGAAAAATGAAATTGATTTCATTTCAAAAGAATTGGATTTGGTTTTGATTAAAAATAAATCTTTGCAAAAAGAGATTATGTTTGCCATGCTAATGTAGCTTCATGTTCTAGCACACCTATTGCATGCTCCACTTTATCTTCTAGCATTGAAAATGACATAATTGATTTGAAGAAAAGTGTTGATAGTTTGGGCTCCACTTTGAGCCATTGTGCCATGAATCACACACGTTTAGAAACCTTGGTTCGCAAGAAACAAGCTCCAACCTTGCATGCACACACCTCTAGGCATACACATGCTTTTCATGATCACCACCATCATATGTATGCTCACGTGTACACATGTACACATTGTGGTCGAAAAGGCCACCTTGCTAGATTTTGTTATGATCGCATTTATCATGAAAATTTAGCAACTAATTTTGTTTGGATGAGAAAAGAAACTAACCCCCGTGGACCCACTAGAAAATGGGTACCAAAAACCACCTCTATGACTTTTGATATAGGTGGGAGCTCTCGCATCACGTGAGAGTATTGGTGCCTTGAGGTGGATGCGTTCTAAGCCTAAAAGAGAACCATTTGGATGCTTCACTCTCAAGGGGATTTGGTGAAGAGGACCACCATTGGTTTGGAGAACTAGAGATGCACCTTCATCGGTTTTGGTATCATTCTCTAACTCCCATTTTTATTTGCATACTTTTCATGTTCATCCTTCTATGGCATGTATTGTTTTATTGTTCATTATGCTTATGTCATGTTGATTAGATTAGTGTTATACATGTTTAGTTACTTGAGCACCCATGTTTCATATGGATCTATATTTAGTGTTCTCACCTTGTTTAGAACTAACATGTATGCCCTAGATCTAATGCACATACATTTGCATTATGACCATTTGGATGTTTATGATTATATGATGATTTGTTTTGATGACTCATGTTTTAGTATGATATTTGCCATGTTTATTAGACTTATGCTTTACATGATTAGTGGTTGAGACACCCATGATTAGTATGGACCCATATTTTGTGTTCTCTTTATGTTTAGCTATCATGTTGATCATAATTCTAATGCACATGTCTTTGTCATCCTAATCATATAGTTGACTATGACTTTTTGTTTTAATAATTCATGTTTTTGATTATTATGATTGTTGGCCCGTTTTATGCTTCATGTTTTGACTACTTGCTTGAATGATAGTTTTCATTAAGACTAGGATTTATACTTGTTCAACTAGTGAGCTACAAATAGACTTTTATATATGTTTGTGCTTAAACGCTCATTTGTATTCACTTGATGTACTAGTATTGTCTAGTTTTGATGATTCT
Source organism: Agave tequilana (assembly GCA_038442645.1). Lineage (NCBI taxonomy): Eukaryota > Viridiplantae > Streptophyta > Magnoliopsida > Asparagales > Asparagaceae > Agave > Agave tequilana. The sequence continues at coordinate 89,878 of JAVJIF010001963.1, forward strand.
TGCATTTGACTTGTATTCACCTTTTTACATGTTTTGTTTTAACTTCATGTATATGTCTATCTTGTCCAAACTATTGAGTATACATGTACATCCTTGAGCCACGTGCCTTCATGCATATACTTTTGTGGACTCATTGTGTTTAGGATATGTATGTATACTTTAGTTTGTACATGACATACATATGCCTTGAAGTTTAGATCGTTTGGATGAATTTCATGTTTGCTAGGTGATTTCACATTTATGATGAATTTCATGTTTTTAAAGATGATTTCAATTGGTGATTTCACAATGAATTTCATGTTTTTAAATATTGAGCTTGATTGTCCATTTTCATGTTGATATGTTTCTCACAACACTTGTACACTCACCTTATTTAATGTTTTCTCATGACTTAGTTTTCATGAGTACAAATTGTGCTATATGGATTTTGAGTGTTTTAGTGCCATGTGGTTTACATGTGTCTTCATGAAAAATATTTTTATTATTCCTTATTTGAAGAATCTCATACTAGTTGACTCATATAACTAGTTGTGATATTCTTCCTTGGTAGTAGCTTTCAAATTTACTATATTTGCAAACCTATTTTTGAAAACCCCTACCATTAAAGGGCGGTTGGATGGGAGATCATGTTCATGTTTACTTTAAAATGAAAACCATTTGAAACTTGAACCATGATTGGGAGGTATAGGAGTATGAGATATACACTTGATCTTATTGTTGTTTCTATTGGTATCATTGAATTCTTTCAATTGGTATCAATCTTGACATTTCTTGTATACTCATATTTTTGTGTATGTATGCTTACATTTCAAAGAATATCAATTCCATTGGTATCTACTTTTCATACATATATATGTTTTATTTGTGCCTATTATATCCCTATATCTTTAAGCACAAATCTTGTTTATGATGATAAGCTTGAGATTCAACCTTGTTTCAATTGATTTAGTTTTCAATTGGTATCTTAACTCGAGCCTTATCATAGTTTTTATTGGTATTTCATAAAGGGGGAGAAAATTTTGTATTGTTTCTTTCAATTGGTATTTTGTTTTCCACTCCCTTACTTTATGATAGAAAATAATAATTTCAATTGGTATTAAGATCTAGATTTAATTTTCAATTGGTATCAACATTTATGCTTAGAAATTCAAAATTTACTATGTTTGATATCAAAAATTGTTTATGTACAATTGATATGATGATTGTTTACTTATCAATTGGTATCAAGATTTTTTGTTTTTCAATTGGTATAGTTTCATTTTTAATTGGTATCCATATGCACTTCCTTGACACATTTTCTTCTAATTGGTATCATATTTGTGTTTAGACAAAAAGGGGAAGAACATCCCTTGTTTTGATTCCTTGTTTTGAATATAAAAAGAATATGTTTTCATTAGCTTTGTAAATAAGAAAAAGAAGAATTTCTTTTTATGTTTTTATTAGTTTTGTTTTTAAACCCCTTTGTTGATGATTGACAAAAGGGGGAGAAGAATTTGAGTTTATATGCATGTTTTATGTTTTTAATGTTTTTATTAAGTTCAATTGGTATCCAAAGCATTATTTAAAGAACATGTTTAGTTTGCTTAGTTTTGGTATCAAGAGCTTGTATAAGAGATCATTAGTTTTATTTTGTATATATATTGTGTTTAATTGGTATCTAGAGCATGTTATGTTTAGTTTAATTGGTATCAAGAGCATGTTTATTTTTTAAAGATTTTCATTGGTATCAAGAGCATGTTTATTTGTTTTTGCTAATAATTGGTATCAAGAGCATGTTTATTTGTTTTTACTAATTGGTATCTAGAACATGTTTATTTGTTTTATAATTTCATTGGTATCTAGAGCCATTTGTTAGTTGTTTATCCTATGCATGAGTTAAGGGGGAGCTTCTTTGAAGCTTAACTTTAATCCATGCATATATAACTCCATGAGTTTTGTCATCATCAAAAAGGGGGAGATTGTTGGCCCAAAGGCCTTCCACTCTAGTTTTGATGATGATTAACTCATGTAGTTATGTGTACTAATAATCTTGTGATTTTAGTTTCAGATCATTAGTCAAGTTATTAGTAGGTGATTAGCTTCAACAAGATGATTTGGAAGCTACCCACATGTTGATTCAAGAGCCCAAGCGTCAAAGATCATATATAGCACTTGCTCGGTGGATCAAAGAGTTATGGATCGAGTCGGCTTGGAGATTGCGCTCTACAAGAAGACATCGGTACCATAGTTTAGTTTTGGGTTTAGATCCTAATTGTAAAGATTAGAATAGTATGATATGCTCAAGTTCACAACACACACGTTTCATGTTTTGGTTTTTCGGTTTTAGGTTTAACCGATCTTGGTTTTCATGAATAGATAGATCAAAACAAGTTTACATGATTTAATGTATATTAGATTTGTTCTATATACATGCATGCTTAATTTCCTAGACAAACTTAGTTTTGACTTACCTATTTCATGAGTATTATGTTTTGGTATTTTTGTCAAAACATATTTTGGAATTAATGACAAAAACTATGATATGTATATGTTTCATGTATATTGGATTTCTATCCATATGCATCATGTTTCAAAATGTTTAAATATCATGTTTTTGTATTTGGATGAGTTTTAGACAAAATGTATTTTCTATTCAAAGATCCAAGTTTTAGAAAATACAGTTTTTGGTTTTTGGCAAAATTTCTATAACACAAAAATAGTCCTTATTGATTGATATTTGAGCTAAACTTTTTACCACATGTTTATATATCAATGCAAAATGATAAAACTATTTTTGTGAATTTTTAGAGATTTAATGAGAATTTTTAGGATTAAAAATTTCTGGTTTTTGCTGACCAGAACAATGTCTGCCAGGCTAGGTCGGTCGACCGGAACGGTCGACCGCACCATGTAGCCGGTCGACCGTTCGGGTCGACCGACGTGCATGGATACGTGCACGCTGGCTACACTTGTAGCTGGTCGACTGCGCCGGTCGATCGACTGAGAGCAGTTGCTCTCTGTTTGTTTGGGTCGACCGGGCCGGTCGACCGGCTGCTGCCAACAGGCAAAAATTGACCGTTGGGCGGTCGACCGGACCGGTCGACCGGCGGTGCATTTCTGGCAAAATTGCTGCCAACGGCTATATTTTTCTGGGGTCTATAAATACCCCATTTGCAAGAGTTTTTCTCTAAGATTTTTTGTGCGAATTTTTCCATACTCTCTGGTGTTTTTGCTGCAATCAAAAGAAGTTTTTGGACTTGAATTGAACAATCTTTTTGGTGTTTTTGCTAGGGTTTGGAAAATCAAAGAAAAGGGTTTTTGGGAAAAGCTTTTGATTGAACTTCACCATCTTGATTTCTATTATTTTCCCAAGGATTTTTCTTTGTGATTTTGATTTCAAATCCCTTGGTTTTCTCCATACTTGAGCTAAAATCTACTATCTATTTTATAGGTTATTTGTGTGGGAGAAAGAGATTGTTTGTGGTTGTTGTTTGAAACCACCAAGTTGAAAGAGATTGTTTGTGGTTGTTGTATTGACCACCAAGTTGTAAACCCAATCTTTGTTTGGCTTTGTGCCTTTGGGTAGTATCCCTCAAGTGGTGAGGTGATCCTTGTTTGCTTTGTGCTAATCCCTCAAGGTGTGAGGTGATTGTTGTTGGCTTGGTGCCTTTGCCTCAAGTGGAGGTTGTGATTGTGTAACTGGGTACTCCTGTGGAGTTGGGTACTCTAGCTAGTGGATTAGAAATCCTTCTGGGGAAGGCGGGGATGTAGAGCTGGGTGCTCGAACCTCGAGAACATATCTTGTTGTTTGCGTTTGATCCATTGGCTCTCTCTATCTCTCTCTTTACTTTGTGCCTTGCATTTATATCCTTATTGTGCATTCATATTTGCTTGGCTTGGTTGTGTGTGCATCATTAGTTGATCACACTTGAGTGTATTGCAATTAGTTTTTAAATTCCGCATTAAGTCACATAGATTAGCCATATCACCTATTCACCCCCCCTCTAGGTGATTTCAAAAGGTGGGAGGTGACATGAAATCCATGGTGTGTGTACAAATATTGCAATTAGCCTAAAAATGAGGATCTTTAACTCTAAGTTGTAAGACCCAAATCAAGAGCACTTGGCTTTGATACCAATTGTAAATCACCTAGAGGGGGGGTGAATAGGAGATGGCTAATCTAATGGTCACCAAATGCGGAATTAAAAACTTATTAAACTAAACACCAAGTTTAACACAAGAGTGTAGCCGAATTCCCCGTGAAGGGATCTGGACTAACTCCTCAAGATTCCTCTAAATAAGAGTTGAGGTGCCGCGTTGGCTCTCTTGGTTGAAAGCTAGTGTTAGCAAACATTCCCCAAGCATATAAAAATAAGCACACAATATATCAAGCATATAAAGATAAAGACAATAATAGCATGCAAGATATAAAGTCAAGTAAGAGATAGAGAGAGAGCAATCGCAAACACGGGAGATTTGTTTCGAGGTTTGAGCACACTTGCTCTACATCCCCGCCTTCAACACTTTCAAGGATTTCCACTAAAATCGATCCCACCGGATCACTTGGTGCCGCAACACCTACAAGCTCTTAGACTCCCTAGTCTCTTCACTCGTTCCCGCAAGAACACACCACAAGCTCACTAGCTCGCCGAGGCCGCACCTCAAACACCGAGTTCTCACTAGAACTCGAAACACCGCGAACACACTTGTCCGCCTCCTCAAAGTACAAGAAAGAACTCTTGGTGATCTAAACACTTTGATCACCAATAAAAACTCTCACAAGAACACTCCTATAGAATGAATATGTCAATGGGTTGCTCAAGTGTTTGTGAGAAAACAAGGATTGAAATGGTGGAGGAAAAACTCAAGAAAATTACTTTTAAAACACTCTTGATAAACTCTCCTTTTGATTGGAAATATTTGCTCTCTAAACAAGTGGAAAAGCTCTGAAAAGAGTTGGAAAAACTAGCTCAAAAACCACTTCAAAATCTTGTAGAAAACAGCCCCAAAAGCCCCAATTTATAGAGCTAGAAAAACTAGCCGTTGAAGCCAGGTTGGCCTGACGGTCTACCGCCCGGTCGACCGCCAACGGTCAGATTTCTGACCGTTGGGGTAGCGGTCGACCGACCGGTCGACCGAGACCCTGGAACAGAGAGCAGGTCTCTCTGCCGGTCGACCGGCCCGGTCGACCGGGGCTTTCCAGAGAACAGAAGCTCTCTGCGGTCGACCGGGGTTGGTCGACAGGCCTTCCAGCCAGAGTTGGCGTGCACGTCGGTCGACCGTTCCGGTCGACCGACTTCTAGCGCGGTCGACCGGTCCGGTCGACCGGCAGAAGCCAGGACAGAAATTCTGGGATTGAAAACTTGGTCATTTTGGCTCAAATAAAATCCCATAAAATCATGAAAAATCTACAAAAATAGTTTTAATATTATACTTTGATAAACAAACATGCTTGAGCAAAATCAAGACATGTTACAAACAATTTGAACTATTTTTGTAACTTGAAAATTTTGGCTAAAAACGAAAACTGTATTTTTCCAAAATTGGTTTTTTTCAAAACTTCTCCAAATACAAAAACAAGATATTTAAACAACTTTTAAAGCATAGAGTGTATGGATATGATCCACTACACATACATGATGAAATATCTATGTTTTTGACATTAAGCTCTAAATTTGGTTTTGGTTAAATACATGTAACTTTGAATACCAAAAACCAAACCGGTATTTTAAAAAGAAAACTCCTTTGTATTTTTCCAAAATAAAAATTCTTTTATGAAAACTTATCTAAATCAAGAGTGTGTGTGTGTAAGATATACTTGAGCAATCCACCAATTATTCTATCCTTTACATTTTATCTAAAATAAAATCTTATAAAAACAAACCTAGACACAAGTCTTGATCTTGAAGTCTTCACTTGAAGTCTTCACATCTTCTTGACTTGGTCCAAAACACGATCCAACGAGCTCGACTCCTCTTAAGTACTTGATGTGGTCTTGATGCATGGGCTCGTGAATCAAACCATGCTAGCTCAAAAACTTGACTTTAAATCCTTTGTTGAAGCTACGCACCTACTAAGATCTTGATCACAAATCTGAAACTAAATAAACACAAGATCATTAGTACTATAACTACATGAGTTGATCATCATCAAAACTAGAGTGATAGGCCTTTGGGCCAACAAGATTCTGGAGAAGTGTGCCGATAGGAGTCTGGTCAGCGTGCGACCACTTTGTCCCTTTGACGATGCGATCGATGGGATTCCCTTCTCGCCTGGTTCGGGGAATCGGAGAACAGAAGGTTAGTAGAACCCTCTTATTACTTCTCAAACTGCCTCCACTTGGGAATTCGTTCTCGCCTAGTTCCGGAGATTCCTTGAGAGGGAGGAAGATCTTAGGGTATCAGCACCCTGATTAGAGAAGTAGTTCTCTGAATTCTTGGAAGCAAGAGAATAGTTCTATGTTTAGTCGTCTCTCTCTATTTTTCAGCCTCTCTATCTGTGCGTGTCTTCGTATGCCTCTGGTAGGCTATTTATAGGGAGAGCAGGGGTATAATTGTCCCTTGAAAATCTGAAAACAGATTGAGTCAATCTGTTTAAATCTGAAAAGTAGCCTTGCTGCGAGGCTAGAATCAGCTTCTATGAAGCTAGGAATAGCAGGTAGGTCGATCTCCTGATTTGTTTTGATTCTTTTCAAATAACTGAAATATCTCCCCTGATCTTCTTACTTGTTTTAGGAGAGTCAAGAGATTATGATAAAAAACTACCAAATTTGATCTAAGATTTGATCTCGATTAGATTTGATCTTGAATAGATTTGATCTCATCTGGAGATTTGATTGGTCAAAGGTGACCATAAAAGACCCGCAGCGGAGCTGCCGCGTCGAGCTCGCAGCGGAGCTGGAAGGAGCATCTGGCGAAGTCAGAAGAAAGCTCTTCAACGGAGCTGGATAAACATCTGTAGCGAAGCTACCGACCATCCTTCTGCGCGGTTGATGTGGCTTTGAGCGAAGCTAACTCGCTGCTGAGTTAACTGAGCGCTTCAGGCGAAGCAGTAAGTTAGCTCAGTGATAGAGCTTTGAACAGCTTCAAGGCGAAGTTGGACAAACTTAGCCTCTCAGGTGAGGCTATCCCCTCGGGCAAATGTGATGCTAAGTGTTGAGCTAACCTAGCATCTTAGACCTGCTTAGGTCTCTCCAAAGGCAATCTGGGCTCACTGTCTGCTTCATTGCATCAGTAGAGTCCAAGTTGCTGATTTGTCCCTCGGAGATGGGTAAAAAAACTGGTCATCAGCTTGTCTGCCACTTGTCTTTTGTAAATGTCAACAAGTTTAGACATTGTTCAGGCCAGTCAGGAATCTTGTCTTTTTTAGAGTGTCAACAAGACACCCTTCAAAGTTTTCGAAAGTCTGCAATGGAATGGTTCAGACTTTGAAATACTTTAAATTGCTTTGATTGATGGTATGTGAAGTACGAACGTCGCCATGGTCATTGAGTTCAGCTTCGCTTTTAATCCTGCTTCCGGATTGGAATAAGTTCGTCGAGAAATCATGTAGATTCGCGATTCTGGGTAGTTTCGCGTCTGGGTGGCTTCGCGTTCGAGCCTCCTGGAGTAGAGTCGCTTCAAATTGGTCTTGGAACATCGTTCCTTTCCCGAGGCCAACTGCCTTTTAGCTAGTTTCGAGAAGGATTGCTCCTTTTTTGAGGTTAGAATAATCTCTCTTGCATTAATGAGGAAGATCATTGCTTCTGCGCGCATTTCTGAGGGAGACTATTCCCTTTCTCAAGGCTCAGTACTTGAATGCCTTAAATTCGCTCGCGCTTCCAAGCTTGAAACGGCGACGGTGCGATCAGGCCATGAGGCCTATAAATAGGACACTTGAAGTCCTCTTCAAGGAAATAGTTCATTCATGACATCTCCTGGTCGTTCAGAGAAGGATACTCAGATCTCTGAAATAGTGGGGATGCCCACTCTAATCACTAACCAGCCAAGAACGGGTGAGTCTCGGTCATCCAGAGACTTCACCAATGAACTAGTGACTTTAGGGAGTTTATCTCCCTTAATTTAGCTTTTTCAGCTGCCTCAGGGATTGATTTTCCTTGCTCTTCATTTTGTATCTGACTGATTTGCAGAGAAGGGTTTCAGCCCTATTTCCTAGCTTCTTTGGCAAAGCTATCATTTTCACTTGATCAAAGAAAGATCATTCCATGCTTGCCTGTTAAGTTCGCCACATAGGCAAGAATTGGGACATAGTCTCTTCAAGGTTGAACCAGTCTTGCCATATAGGTGGGGTCAAGACTGCGTCCCTCTGGATCAGTCTGGCTTAGCCATATAGGCGAGGCTAGGACTTAGCTCTTTTTAACGCTCCTTCAGTATAACTGCCTTAGGCGGCGCTATGACTTGGCTTATGCTGAGCTAGCCCATCATCACTGCGCAAGCGAGGCTATCCTCTGCTTAACTGAAATCCATCCTTAAAGTGCAACTAGATCGGATATAAATTGCTTCGCCCAAAGAATTTGACTTAGCGTATCATGCTTGCATTTTCCTTTGATTTACTGCTAACTTGTTTCCAGTTTGTATGGCAGTGAACTATGCTCGCCCGTCTTTAATCTTGATGAAAGAGACTAGAAACTTGCCTCTTGATTTTCAAGTTGAAACTTTAATCCTAAGCAGGAGGAACAAACTGGAACAGCTGATGCGTGTTCTCAGAAGAGGTTGGCAGTCGCTTATCCAAGATGATCCACTTCGAGAAGGGGCTGGTAGTCACTTATCCGAGATGATCCACTTTGGGCAAGCGGACGTCACCTGTAAGGTCTTGGATCCTTCCTTTGCCAATTTTCATCAAAGAAGATCCAGCTTTCTGGTGGCAACCGGTCCTTTGCCTATTTTCATCAAAGAAGATCCAGCTTCTTGATGACAAAATTTGCCATTATGCGAAGGATTACGGCCTTGTGCAGGAGGAAGGCCTTTCGTGTCCAGTTGGTTTAGCTTATCACCTTGGAAGTAGATAGGACAACTTGTATGCCTTTGGAGCAAATGATTCTGTTGCATGAAAGACAACCTTGATGTAGTAGTATCAATGTATCTTCCCTTTTGAGTCAACAAAAGTTTATTTTCTACTGTTTATCTGCTTTGTTTCCCTCCTTTTTGATTCGAGAACACCTGGAGTAGACTAGCTTTGGTAAGCCTTTTCCTTAGGAGGAAATGAAAACTCTTAGCCGAGCTAAGCATCTATCGAAGCTGAAGATAGATTTCCAAATAAGTCAGGAGCCAGTTTTTGGCGAGGCTAGCACGGAATTTCCGCGAAGCTAGAGATGTGCTTTTAGCGGAGCTAAGGCATGTTTCTCAGCAAAGTTATTCAAGCGTCGCGCTAAGTCAACACTAGACTTACGGCAGAGTTAGCCCTTAGCGGGGCTGAAGTAACGCTTCTTGGGAAGGCGCTTTAGGCGCCGTTTCAAATTAATTTGAAACGACTGCCTGCGCTCCTTTCGAGGAGGCGACATTTAGGCAATCATCAGCCTATAAAAGCCTGATCGGGCTGAAAGAGAAGGCACCACTTCTCTTTGAATTTTCAGAGAACTGCAAATCTCTTCTTCTGCTTTCTTCTTCATTTGATAATTCAAGAACTTCTTTAGTTCTCCGATGGCTCCCAAAAGACGAGTGGAAAAGAGGTAGCAACCTCTACAACGGAGGATCCTTCTCCTCCTCCGGTCATCGAACGACCTATCGCGGGTAGGGATCTTTCCCTTTTGTGCAGAGGTTTTCATCTCCTTTTGAAGCCAATTTCTGGCTATCTTCCGATGAATCCAGGGCGATCAATCATGATCCCGTGATCTTAGGGAGTTCAACTCCCTGAAGTTTCCCTCTTGATTTTTTTTTGATTGGGAATTTTAAGAACCGAAGGGTCTCTTCTTCAAGCTTCCAGGCGAAACTATCCCTTAGGCGGTTCACATCCTGTTGGATGATAGGATGTAAAGTTAGCCTTAGAAGCGTGATTGGAAAAAGACCTTAATGCCCTTGAAATAGTTTTTTAAGCAGCAGTATTCTTCTGGCGAAGTTAGCACTTGGGGCTTTGTCGCGTTCTGTTATCCGAGGTCAAGCTTCCAGAGCGAAGCTACTACTTAGATATTTTTTCTGCATCCTGCCTTCATGTAGAGTGCGGAGTTAAGCTGCAGCTACGAAGCTGAGCTTCGGGGCGAAGCTATTGTTAGGCCAGCTTCGCTCGGAGAGTGAAGCTATGCCTTAACAAAAATTACATTATTGTTTTAGCTCTCCTTAAGCCAATGAACTAATCATAGTTTCTCCTTGTTTTTGCAGTGCACTATACTCCTGGTCCTCTGAACAGTCTCTTTGGAAAGCCAGGGGGTGGACGACAATGTCAGCCTGCAGTTCCAAGGGCAGGCTTCATTATTCAGCGAGCGGAGCGCTCCTGGTCAGGATGCACTTATTCATGCTGGGGATCAGCGTACCATGAGGAGCATCTTAACTACTGCTCTCCTTGAAGATTCTGACTGAAGAATCTATCGGAAGCCCGGCTTCATGTTTGGAGATGCAGCGCCAGACAACGATCACCAGCTGCTAGCCAGAGAGGGGCAGTGGATTTTCAAATTGGATAGTGAGAAGTACTATCTCCCATCTAGCAAGCGACATTTTCCCTTATCCTTCTTTCAATGTGTGACGAGGGCCTGGAAGATGCAGTGGCAAGTGACTCGGACTACTGACTCCGTTCATGTGGGGAAGTTGATAGCTCCGTCCCCTGGTTATACAAAGGTGGGTCCTCCTCACTGTATATTGGGTCTCCACCCTGGGAACGTACTTTTGAACATCCCAGTGGGAGAAAATCCCGCAGTGGCTCAGGCTTTTGGAAATCAGTTCTTTAAGGTTCATGGCAATTATTCAGCCACTGATTTCAGGACCCCGGGTGGATTCATCCCCCAAAAGAATGGTGGAGGGACTTGACTCTATATGTCCTTGCCGATTTTGAAGAGGATCTGGAGAGGCTGGGACTCCACGAGGCCGTTAGGGCGGCCTGTTATGGCATTCAGATGAGCGTAGTGAACTTCTATGCCATTTTTGAGTTGTACTGCCCGGCTACATGGACCTTCTTCACCCCTGTTGACGAATTGGGCATGGCTCTGTAAGAGATGTGGGAAGTTTCTGCTCTGCCTTTGGGGTCTCTCCCATATGAAGAATATTTTCCGTGCGAGGTGGAATTGGCACTTCTAGAGAAGCAGAAGCCCGCCTTGTTTGAGACTTATCGGGAGTTGATGTGTCACCTTTACATTTGTTCCAGCATACATGGGAGTTATAAGGGAGCTTCATGCAGTTTGAAGAGCTGGGGGAATTATTTGTTCCCCAACCTGGAAGGTACTCCTGAAGCGGCTCACTGTGGAGTTGCAGATGAAGATATCTTTCGCCGTATGCAAGAGCACTCCCAAGGGGATTTGATTCTGGAAGAAGATGACAGACTCTATGAAAAAGGTGATATTCTTCGGAGTTTCCACCACCAGGCTCTTTGGCCAACGTCTCGGAAGGCACTTTTGGCTTGCTTTTTAACGGTCTGGTTGAAGAGATGTGTGGTGCCATCTTCATCTGGCGATATCATTCATCCGACTGTCTTATTGCCTGCTGTTCATCTAGTCCATGGTCGTTCTATTGGACTTCTTCTAGCCATGGTGTGTTATATTCGAAGAGGCCTTCGTACATTGACGGAGGCTTTCTGTAGGCCACCATAACGAAGCGGGGAAAGGTGACTATCTTGCCTCGCGACGGACCAAACCCCAAAATTGGCTTGTCATATACTTATTTGATGGCATGGTTCGCCCTTCACTGTCCCTCCATTATCCAAGCCGGAGAGGAGCCCCCAGAAGGTGTTCACATGGCGCTTCTTCGTCGATTCGAGGGGTGTTCGTAGTCACGGACGTATATGGCTGCGGTCCATAAACTGCTGTGCCGTCATGACGTCTATAGCCATTTTTGATGCTTCCCCTATATTCGCGATGCAGGCTATGGTGAAGAATTCAAGGATGTAGGGGAAGGGCAGGCGTCATTGAGTCGGGGAGTCTTCGAATGGCTGGTTAGCATCCAGCCATCTCACTTGTTGTATAGAAGCGGGGACACCTGTTACCTGGAGCCCTATGTTCCGAGTCGGTTTGCCCGTCAATTTGGATATGACCAACTTTATGTAGGCAATCCAAACAGCAGTCTGGCCTTTATGGGGAGCGGCATCGATGGAGCTCGTGCATGGCGGTTCTTCATTGCTGGCTGTACTGAGGCGCGACTGTGCTTGCCGCTAAGGACTCCTAACCTTCTGACGACCCTGGGATTCTACTAGTGGTTAGAACCTCGAACTCCACATCCACTAGATTTTCTATTAATTCCTTTGTTGTGAAGTTGATCTCTCAGCGGCTGAAGCGAAAAGTCACTGAGAAGAGCGAGGGTAAGAGGGTCCACGTTCCAGGCCTCGGGGAATTATTGGTGTTGATGATAGCGAAGCCTCGGATGCAGAAAGTCCTCACTTTGAAGCGCATACAGCTGCTGAAGCTCCAACAGCTGCTTCTGGTGGGGTAGGTACGGCCCCCATGGAACATGTTGACGTGGAAGAAGGGAAAAAAGAAGATCCTGATGTCCACTTCAAGCGAAAGCGGGAAGGTGGATCACGTAGGAAGAGGGTAGTGAAGAAGCCTCGTCACTACGCTCCTACGGTTATTACAGAGGGCGAATCATCTGCAGTGCCTGCTCCTCTTGCTCCATTAGTCCTTAAGCTATCGGCTCATAGGCTGACTACTGGTAAAGCTGCTCCGGACCCGGGTATGATCAACTCCGTTCTTATAATACACTCTTATGTATTCCAGACAGCTCATTATTTACTTTATGATTTAGAAACTGAGGCGGTAAAAGACCCGAGAGCTGAGGCTGCCGGAGAATAGGAGGAGCATTATGATCCATTGTTTACTTATAAAGAAGGCGATGAGGCTGGCTATTTTGCCGTCTCAGAAGAGTCTGGAGGTGATGCAGCCGATGTAGGTCCTTCGGGTGCTGGGACTTCAAAAGGAAGTCCCGTAGTGTAATGCACCGATCCTAAAGATACGGAGACGTTATGGCGACGCATATACGCGAGGAAAATACCCCACGTACATACGCTAAGCCTAAATTGTAACCTGAACAAGCTATGAATCAGAACTATAATAATCAAGGATCACTGCAATAATACATATAAGACTGCACATGATAGCAATGAATAACAGGAAGAAAATGACAGCTGAATAGAAGTCAAAGGTGATATACAGGAATCAAAGAATCATAACAAGAATAAAATGCAAGTATACCAGAATTAAAGGGAGAGGGCCCAAGCTCCTCGCAAGGCAAACCGTCTCATCGAAAACCTGCACATTAGAACAACCGTCCAATAGCTGGACGTGCAAACCCAGGGTCGTCAGAACGCGACCATAATGAGTGTGTGTGTAAAGGGGAAACAACTCGTGCAGAAGAACAATGTGCATAAATAGTAATAAGAGCAACTGCAGATAAAAAGACTAAATAACAAAATAAGTAACTGAACAGTACCCCGTATGATAACAACATGAATGCAGGTAGAAGACAACTGGCACAACTGTAAATATGCAATCAATGTCAAGGCGTGTAATCTATCACATGTCACTAGGTTGGCATACAATCCAGGTCATGGTTATAGTTATATGTCTATTACAGTGATATAAATGTACAGTTAGATGATTGCGGTCAGTCACAATTCAATAACAGTTTATTATTAATTATGTCAGCGAACACCAATTGCCACCTGTAATAGGCGCATTCCATACTACGCCTACTACATGTGTCAATCAGAGTCCTAGTTATTGAAACTGATTGGTTGGAGACATTATCCATGCTTTAGGTGGGTCCCGTACATACCCGGGACCACGGCCTCAGTTTCCTGGCGCTGAACCAGGCCATACCGCTAGGTACTCAGTAACAGTAACAGTAACAGTAATCTCACTGTGAAAACAGTGGAACAGTAACAGTACAGATGGGATGTCAGTCATCCCCCAGGAACCCTGCAGTGGAACCCTCAGTCGGCTGCGCAACCTGATCCTAGGTCCACCCAAAATACAGACGCTGTCTCCTCCATCAATTTCCCCAATCCCAGTGTAAGTTATTCTATTACTTCATTATTTAATCAATTCAGTTAAATCAGTCAATGTCAATATTATCTAGAATACTGGGACGATACGGTGACAGTAACAATAACAGTACAGTAACAGTCAATCAGTGATCGTATACACGGTAAACAATATCAGTAACAGTGAACAGTAACGGTAACCGTGTATACGATGAGCAATAGGACTATACCGGGGTTACGGTCAATGATACTTTCCCAGTAACTTTCGATAACATGAATCAATACAACAACAATAGAACTCGATAGTGCTCAATAGCCGGTTTACATTTCTACCAATCCGTATAAGCTCTGAAATACAAGATCACTGATGTCGACTAGATTACCATCATCATAACTCAATCTCTATCAATAGGTGTAATCAATAACTATGCATGTCCTCGAGATCAACAAGTCAAACACATACCACAATCATATTAAATAGGAAACATCCTCAAAGAACTGCAGTCTAGAATAAGTCCACTCATGAGTCTATACCAACAGCTCATCATACTCTATAATCCAATCAGTTGATATATCTTGGAACTCTAGCTTCTAATAATCCAAAATCAATATGATATCACATATCAAGTCAAATGTAAGATATCCACATCAACACCTGAATGAATCATCATCAAGTCATCACCAATAAACAAATATCAAGTCTGGAAAGTACTCTACTTGAATATATCATCTCATCTTAATGCAGATCGGGCTTTATCATAAAGTATGTAAATCCAATGCTACCTATAACTCAAGTTCAGTCCAACCCTGAATAAGTCCATGTATCAATCCAATCGTCATAATCTTTTAGTAAGTAAGTTCACATCCAATATGTCCTCGATTAATTGTAATGCATAATAGCTTCCACTGATACTTAACATCAACACATATCATCTAATGAATCTCAAATGCCAACAACGTCAATCTCATCTCAAAACAAGTCAGGCTCCAATATAAGGAACATAGATTCTTGATAACCTCTAACTCAAGATCAATCTAAATCACAACTCAACTAATCCAGTCATATCTGATATGTCCTCAAATACTCAACTAATAAAGTCAGGTCTAATTACTGATCATCATTCTATGTAAATAACATAAGTCCCTGGTCAATCCAAATTCAACACAACCAACTCATGATTCCAATAGTTCCATAATCATCAAGTTTCATTACACATCTAGTAATCTGATTCAATAATTGTTGTTCCAACATATAACCATAATCAGACACAGCTCTCTCACTCTAACAATCTAATCTGATTTCCAAATCCTCAAGGGTTCACACTTCTATTAAGATCAAACATGATATCCCAATACTCGGTGTCCAACATATCATAAACATGTATCTAAGTTCTAACATCATAAGTCAGGTCATTCCATCATATATCCATCTTAATTACCCTCGTGCTACATCCTGATATGTCTACAACAATACTCTAGATATACATAGGACAAACATGGGGGTTCTAACATGTATCAAGAATCATGCATATCATATTCCTATACATCCAACATGTAAAAATAAACGGGAGATGACCGTCCGCCTTCATGCTCGGCGATCTCCACACATAAACATATAATCTAAGTATTCTACTCAACAAATACATCACATATAAAATAATAGCTGCGATCACTTAATAAAAGAGAGAAGGAGGAAGAGACACTCACATCGGGAAATCTGATCGTTGCCGGGCGAGTCGCTGTCGCGGTTGCTGTGATGCTGCTATTCGCTGTCGGACTGCATGGGAGGATAGCCAGGGTACTGGGGAAGACCTGGCTGCAAGCTGGGGATCTCGCGCTCGCCGGAAGGGCCTGGAATCGCCGCTCGCTCACTGCCTGTGCTGCTGGTCCGGATCTCACCAAACAAATCCAAAATGCTGTAACACGCAACCAATACATACAAATAATTATAAATACATGCTAAACACTCACACGTGCATACGGGCACATACGTGTATACCCACGTACACATACGTACACACTCAACAATACATATATATAAACATGCTTACACTTACATACACGCATACTATAAACATACATATCACTATACAATTACACATATACTTATATAATATATTATATATGCATACCTATCCACTTAACACACACAAGCTCACACATAATTAATTAACCCATACATATTACATACATACACATCAAATATTACCATCACTTGCAACAAACAGAGAATGAGAGGGAGGAGAAGTCTCACCATGGGGGTCTTGCAGGGGAGATCGGGGAGCCAGAGTGGATCGGGCTGTCGACCCAAGAGAGGGGAAGCCTGGAAGGGCTCTCGGCTGCAAGGGCAAGGAGAAAGGGCGCAGGGCTGTTGGTTGGCTGTGCACGCGTAGGTGACGAAGAGGCGACCAATGGGGGCGGTGGTGGTGGCCGTGGGCTGTGCGTGTGCGCGCGTAGGAGGGCTGCGCGGCCACGTCCAGGTGCTGCAGCGTCGGCCACAGGGAGGAGCTCCGGCCAGATCAAAGAGGGGGAGAAGGAGGTGGCTCGGCTTGCTGACGGAGAAGAGAGGGAGGCCGGGGGAGGTCTGAGCTGTGCCGGATCTCGCCGGAGACGAGAGTGAGGGCCCCGATCTGCTGCGCTGGTGTGCGCGGGCTGCTGCCACGGGAGAGGGGATCCTGGCCTGGCGCGGGGCTGCGGCTGTTGGTGTGCCGCCGGAGAGGAGGAAGGGGAGAGCAGCTCCGGTGGAGGGGATCGCCGTGGCTGCTGGTGGCGAGATGGGGGTTCGGCCAGGAGATGGGGATCCGGTTGAGATTGCGGCTGGATGTTGGGGGATTGGGGAGAGATAGGATTAGGTTAAGATTTTATAGAATGCGTGGGTTATTGGGTATTAGGTTTGGGTTATTGGGTTTGGATAGAAAATAGGTGTAAAGTAATGGATATGGTTGAGAGATGTAGATTGGGTTTCGGGTATGATTAGGAATAGGTTGAATAAATAGGGTTATGAAAATGGGTTAGGTTTAAGCTAATGAGTAAAGGATAATAATCAAGGGATAAAAGGAGGAGTAATACTATTAATAATAATACTAATAGCAACACATGAATATTAATATTAGTAATGAGAATGGTAATCAGTAATACTAATAAGTAATTACACTAACAATAACATTAGTAGTAACATCAATAAGTCATAATAATAATTAAAGAATATTAATGATGAAACTAACTACTACTAATATTAACAACTAATAGAAATAAAAATAATAATAATTAGTAAGAAGGAATGTTAATGAAAAATAAAATAATGCTAAATATAAAGTCAAGTTAACATTTACCATATTAAAATAATTTGCATATTTAATATATATTAATAATCACAAGAAGAATCAATAAATTAACTTGATTAAACAAAAATAATCGGTAAATCAAAATAAATACTTTAAAAAATTAAAAATACAGTACTTTAGATTAGTGATATTACATTCTACCCACCTTAATAAAAATTTCGTCCTCGAAATTTCATTAAAGCGGGGAATGATAAAAATCAAATTAGGAAGAAGATGAAGCTTCCATACCACTTCTCACTGCATCAAGACTTCACCACGCTTCCGCTGCGCGCTCTAATTTCTGGTACCGGCTTCAACGAGGAGTAACCAATCTCAAGAGATAGAATTAGGAGAAATGAATAGGAAAGATGGATGAAATCAAGATGGACATCCAAATCACTCTAATAAAGTGTTGGAATCATGGATATCAACAGATCAAGAATGGAATTCCAAAGGAGGACGATCAATTCCAAATGGAGTCAATATTATCATGTGAATAGTATATGTATATTGCAGTGTAATTATAACTCGATCAAGTTACCAGTAAGAATCAAGTCTGATTTACGTCGAAACCTGGCTCTGATACCACTCTGTAATGCCCCGATCCTAAAGATACGGAGACGTTATGGCGACGCATATACGCGAGGAAAATACCCCACGTATATACGCTAAGCCTAAATTGTAACCTGAACAAGCTATGAATCAGAACTATAATAATCAAAGATCACTGCAATAATACATATAAGACTACACATGATAGCAATGAATAACAGGAAGAAAATGACAGCAGAATAGAAGTCAAAGGTGATATACAGGAATCAAAGAATCATAACAAGAATAAAATTCAAGTATACCAGAATTAAAGGGAGAGGGCCCAAGCTCCTCGCAAGGCAAACCGTCTCATCGAAAACCTGCACATTAGAACAACCGTCCAATAGCTGGACGTGCAAACCCAGGGTTGTCAGAACGCGACCATAATGAGTGTGTGTGTAAAGAGGAAACAGCTCGTGCAGAAGAACAATGTGCATAAATAGTAATAAGAGCAACTGCAGATAAAAAGACTAAATAACAAAATAAGTAACTAAACAGTACCCCGTATTATAACAACATGAATGCAGGTAGAAGACAACTGGCACAACTGTAAATATGCAATCAATGTCAAGGCGTGTAATCTATCACATGTCACTAGGTTGGCATACAATCCAGGTCATGGTTATAGTTATATGTCTATTACAGTGATATAAATGTACAGTTAGATGATTGCGGTCAGTCACAATTCAATAATAGTTTATTATTAATTATGTCAGCGAACACCAATTGCCACCTGTAATAGGCGCATTCCATACTACGCCTACTACATGTGTCAATCAGAGTCCTAAGTTATTGAAACTGATTGGTTGGAGACATTATCCATGCTTTAGGTGGGTCCCGTACATACCCGGGACCACGGCCTCAGTTTCCTGGCGCTGAACCAGGCCATACCGCTAGGTACTCAGTAACAGTAACAGTAACAGTAATCTCACTGTGAAAACAGTGGAACAGTAGCAGTACAGATGGGATGTCAGTCATCCCCCAGGAACCCTGCAGTGGAACCCTCAGTCGGCTGCGCAACCTGATCCTAGGTCCACCCAAAATACAGACGCTGTCTCCTCCATCAATTTTCCCAATCCCAGTATAAGTTGTTCTATTACTTCATTATTTAATCAATTCAGTTAAATCAGTCAATGTTAATATTATCTAGAATACTGGGACGATACGGTGACAGTAACAATAACAGTACAGTAACAGTCAATCAGTGATCGTATACACGGTAAACAATATCAGTAACAGTGAACAGTAACGGTAACCGTGTATACGATGAGCAATAGGACTGTACCAGGGTTACGGTCAATGATACTTTCCCAGTAACTTTCGATAACATGAATCAATACAACAACAATAGAACTCGATAGTGCTCAATAGCCGGTTTACATTTCTACCAATCCATATAAGCTCTGAAATACAAGATCACTGATGTCGACTAGATTACCATCATCATAACTCAATCTCTATCAATAGGTGTAATCAATAACTATGCATGTCCTCAAGATCAACAAGTCAAACACATACCACAATCATATTAAATAGGAAACATCCTCAAAGAACTGCAGTCTAGAATAAGTCCACTCATGAGTCTATACCAATAGCTCATCATACTCAATAATCCAATCAGTTGATATATCTTGGAACTCTAGCTTCTAATAATCCAAAATCAATATGATATCACATATCAAGTCAAATGTAAGATATCCACATCAACACCTGAATGAATCATCATCAAGTCATCACCAATAAACAAATATCAAGTCTGGAAAGTACTCTACTTGAATATATCATCTCATCTTAATGCAGATCGGGCTTTATCATAAAGTATGTAAATCAAATGCTACCTATAACTCAAGTTCAGTCCAACCCTGAATAAGTCCATGTATCAATCCAATCGTCATAATCTTTTAGTAAGTAAGTTCACATCCAATATGTCCTCGATTAATTGTAATGCAGAATAGCTTCCACTGATACCTAACATCAACACATATCATCTAATGAATCTCAAATGCCAACAACGTCAATCTCATCTCAAAACAAGTCAGGCTCCAATATAAGGAACATAGATTCTGGATAACCTCTAACTCAAGATCAATTTAAATCACAACTCAAGTAATCCAGTCATATCTGATATGTCCTCAAATACTCAACTAATAAAGTCAGGTCTAATTACTGATCATCATTCTATGTAAATAACATAAGTCCCTGGTCAATCCAAAGTCAACACAACCAACTCATGATTCCAATAGTTCCATAATCATCAAGTTTCATTACACATCTAGTAATCTGATTCAATAATTGTTGTTCCAACATATAACCATAATCAGACACAGCTCTCTCACTCTAACAATCTAATCTGATTTCCAAATCCTCAAGGGTTCACACTTCTATTAAGATCAAACATGATATCCCAATACTCGGTGTCCAACATATCATAAACATGTATCTAAGTTCTAACATGATAAGTCAGGTCATTCCATCATATATCCATCTCAATTACCCTCCTGCTACATCCTGATATGTCTACAACAATACTCTAGATATACATAGGACAAACATGGGGGTTCTAACATGTATCAAGAATCATGCATATCATATTCCTATACATCCAACATGTAAAAATAAACGGGAGATGACCGTCCGCCTTCATGCTCGGCGATCTCCATACATAAACATATAATCTAAGTATTCTACTCAACAAATACATCACATATAAAATAATAGCTGCGATCACTTAATAAAAGAGAGAAGGAGGAAGAAACACTCACATCGGGAAATCTGATCGTTGCCGGGCGAGTCGCTGTCGCGGTTGCTGTGATGCTGCTACGCTGTCAGACTGCATGGGAGGATAGCCAGGGTACTGGGGAAGACCTGGCTGCAAGCTGGGGATCTCGCGCTCACCGAAGGGCCTGGAATCGCCGCTCGCTCACTGCCTGTGCTGCTGGTCCGGATCTCACCAAACAAATCCAAAATGCTGTAACACGCAACCAATACATACAAATAATTATAAATACATGCTAAACACTCACACGTGCATACGGGCACATACGTGTACACCCACGTACACATACGTACACACGCAACAATACATATATATAAACATGCTTACACTTACATACACGCATACTATAAACATACATATCACTATACAATTACACATATACTTACATAATATATTATATATGCATACCCATCCACTTAACACACACAAGCTCACACATAATTAATTAACCCATACATATTACATACATACACATCAAATATTACCACCACTTGCAACAAACAGAGAATGAGAGGGAGGAGAAGTCTCACCATGGGGGTCTTGCAGGGGAGATCGGGGAGCCGGAGTGGATCGGGCTGTCGACCCAAGAGAGGGGAAGCCTGGAAGGGCTCTCGGCTGCAAGGGCAAGGAGAAAGGGCGCAGGGTTGTTGGTTGGCTTTGCACGCGCAGGTGACGAAGAGGCGACCAATGGGGGCGGTGGTGGTGGCCGTGGGCTGTGCGTGTGCGCGCGCAGGAGGGCTGCGCGGCCACGTCCAGGTGCTGCTGTGCCGGCCACAGGGAGGAGCTCCGGCCAGATCAAAGAGGGGGAGAAGGAGGTGGCTCGGCTTGCTGACGGAGAAGAGAGGGAGGCCGGGGGAGGTCTGAGCTGTGCCGGATCTCTTCGGAGACGAGAGTGAGGGCCCCGATCTGCTGCGCTGGTGTGCGCGGGCTGCTGCCACGGGAGAGGGGATCCTGGCCTGGCGCGGGGCTACGGCTGTTGGTGTGCCGCCGGAGAGGAGGAAGGGGAGAGCAGCTTCGGTGGCGGGGATCGCCGTGGCTGCTGGTGGCGAGATGGGGGTTCGGCCAGGAGATGGGATCCGGTTGAGATTGCGGCTGGATGTTGTGGGATTGGGGAGAGATAGGATTAGGTTAAGATTTTATAGAATGCGTGGGCTATTGGGTATTAGGTTTGGGTTATTGGGTTTGGGTAGAAAATAGGTGTAAAGTAATGGATATGGGTTGAGGGATGTAGATTGGGTTTCGGGTATGATTAGGAATGGTTGAATAAATAGGGTTATGAAAATGGGTTAGGTTTAAGCTAATGAGTAAAGGATAATAATCAAGGGGATAAAAGGAGGAGTAATACTATTAATAATAATACTAATAGCAACACATGAATATTAATATTAGTAATGAGAATGGTAATCAGTAATACTAACAATAAGTAATTACACTAACAATAACATTAATAGTAACATCAATAAGTCATAATAATAATTAAAGAATATTAATGATGAAACTAACTACTACTAATATTAACAACTAATAGAAATAAAAATAATAATAATTAGTAAGAAGGAATGTTAATGAAAAATAAAATAATGCTAAATATAAAGTCAAGTTAACATTTACCATATTAAAATAATTTGCATATTTAATATATATTAATAATCACAAGAAGAATCAATAAATTAACTTGATTAAAACAAAAATAATCGGTAAATCAAAATAAATACTTTAAAAAATTAAAAATACAGTATTTTAGATTAGAGATATTACACGTAGCTTCTAGCTCTTTTGGGTGGACCACCGAGGGTTCGGCAAGTGAAGGTGGGTCGGCCGTCCGTGTTGACTCTGCCAAAGACTTTCCTATGGATCCTGAGGGGATTGATGTCGTTGTCGAAGGACTTCAGAGAGAGATTGCGGCCAAGGTAGTCGAGATGATTCCATCTTTTGGTAGCATTCTGCTCTTTCGTGAGTGATTTTCTTCTGATATTCATTACGCCTTGCTTAAACAAAATCATACTACATGTGTTCCACCTCTTGGTGCATTGACTTCGAGGGAGCCAACCAATCTTCGTGAGGGGACCGAGGTGAAGCAAGTACTTCGACTGCGGTGATGCTGCTGAGCTGGAGGCCTTGTATCACGGTCTGCCCTCCTATCAACCTGAACCGACAAGTGGAAGGGGGATTGAGGGAACAGTAGTTACAGAACCATCCTCGCTTCCAACTATATTGGTAAGTGGGGTGCCATTGGTTTTGCTGGTGCAGCCTATTTTGCCAAGCGCGGAGCTGAAGGTGATTACCAGTCCTACTTCTCCAACATTAGTGGTTGAGCCAGCTCTCCCAGAAATAGTCACTAATCCTACTTCAGTTATGGTTGGTGTACTGGTTTCAATGAGGACTCCTCCGAGATCACCGACGACCCCTCGTGTTGCTGCAGCCAGTGCTTATATTATTTCCTCCATAGTTACACCAGTGAAGGCAGTGAAACTCTGTCTTCAGGGGCTACTCGTTTGCCGGGAGTAATTGAGGCTGAGAACAAATTCGTGGCTGAGTTAATCGACAGCTTATATAAGGCTTGAAGCGATCCATTGCTTTGGTCTTGAAGGGCTTGACTACCTCATTTTCTGCCATAAAGGTGGTCCTCTCCAGAAGCATTGACAGTATCCGAGACTTTGGAGGGGATGACCAGGCCGCCACATTGGAGCTTTTGGTGGACAGACTCGAGAGGAATGTGGACAAATGGCGCCGTCTTAGCCATTCAGATCTGGAGTCTTCAGTTAACGAACAACTTGCGCATCTTGTTGCTCAAATGCATGAAGCTCATCTCGCCGCTCAAGAAGCTACTAAGGCAATTTCTTCTGATTTGAAATCTTTAGAGATAAGGAAAGTAGAGCTCGGGGATGCCATAGATGCTTCTAGCAGTGTTCTTCTTGACGCTGAAGATAAAGTTGAAAAGGCCAAAGAAATGATTGGAAGGCTAATCTCCTTTTGTCCAAGGCTGAACCAGTTCGTCTTGAAGAGACTGCTCGACTTGAGCAGCTTAAGGCCCAGAATGATGAAGTCTTGCGGCAGGAGCTAGCACAGAGGGTAACCTTGGTTGAAATTGAAGCTCGCTTGGCTCAGGCAGCGAGCTTTAATGAGGCTGAGTTGAGGTCGCAGGCGCTTATCAGGGCTGTGTTGGCCCAAAAGGTTACACTCTCCATTTGTTTAAATTTTGATGATAACAAAACACATAGATGCTATTTGGTACTAATAAGTTGTTTAGAATGAGTTTCAGGTTAGTACTATTCATGATGGCCTTTCTAGGCTATTGCAAGGAATTATGGTGCAAAAAGGCAAATGGCGCAAGAGGAAGTTTTCATAGAAGAAAAGGCTCTAGCTTGGTGTAGCATGGCTCAGAAACTTCATTTTTTAGTTTTTATATTTTTAGTTTGTTAAAGAATAGTGAATAGGTTTGAAGCTCAAAAATTCCCACACACAAGATTTTGTGCACATGATTTTTCTAAAAGAAATTTCTCTTATATACTAAATATTTTTAAATATATTTTATTACTTACAAACTCTATTTTATATAGTATACCAAGTCTTGATCAAAAGTACTTTGAAAAATTATCAAGATCTTCAAAACATTTTCCAAAAGTTTTGTTTTTGACCTGTTGCGATCGACCGGGCGGTCGACCGGCTCTGTTTCAGGTCAGAACGGTCGACCGACCGGTCGACCGGGCTTCTGACCGTTTGGGTGCGTGCATGTGTGCACGTCTCCCGGTCGACCGGGCGGTCGACCGGGCCCCATTTCGGTCGACCGACCTTCGGCCGACTAAAAGTCCCTTAGTCTCTGTTTGTTTCGGTCGACCGGGCGGTCGACGGCTAAATTTTTTGAAAACCCGGTCGACCGGCCGGTCGACCGAGAGCTCAATTTCAGCCTAACGGCTACTTTATTTAACACGTTTTAAAACATGATTTTCTTCTCTAAACGAATTTAGAGGTTAGTTTTGGGTCAAATATTTCCTAATCTTTCATTATATCAGTTTACTCTTTAATCCCTAGCTCTATCCTATAAATAGGAATGATTAGGGATGAGGTGATTACAACAATTATTTTGTAAAAAGAATTCAAGTTTAAGGCTTTCAAAAGAAGTTTTGTTCTCTGTTTTTGTGCTCAAAATTTTCTCTCTTTACTGAAATTTTTGGTTCAAAACTCTCTTCAATTTCATTTTCTTTTTCACTTACAAAACTTGAGCTTCAATCCTACACATTATTCCATAGGGTTTTTGTAAGGGAAAAAGTTTTTCAAAAGAGGGTTTGTGGTCTTTTGATCACCAAGATATTCTTATACTTGTGGCTCCACTACCTCTGGACTAGAGAAGTGTGATTGAGGAGTTGGGTACTCCAGTGTGGTTGTAACTCTTTTTGAAAGTTATAGTGGTTGGAAAATCCTTCTGGGTGAAGGCGGGGACGTAGAGCTGGGTGCTCGAACCTCGGAACAAATCTCAGTGTTTGCGATTGGTTTACTTGCTTCATTTACTTGCTTTATATTCATTGCTATATTTACTTGCTTCATAATCATTGCTACATTGTCGATCAATACTCACACAACAAGATTGCATTGCGCACCTCAAACTCTTATCTAGAGGAATCACGAGGAAGGAGTTCAGAGCCCCTCACGGGGTATTCGACTTCTAGTCTTGTTTCGGTGATCGTTGCATCATAACTTTTATATTTGTGCATTGATTAGCATTATCACCTATTCACCCCCCTCTAGGTGATTTCAATTGTTATCAGAGCTAGGACTCTAGTTTTTGGCTTCACATCCTTAGAGAGATCCTAAAATTTGCTAATCACTATTTGCATATTTTCATTCATACACTAGTAAAGATGGCCGGAAACATTAAGACCCCTCCCAAATTTGATGGACTCAACTTTCCCATATGGAAAGTTAGGATGACTATTTTTCTACAATCTCTAAGTAGTCTTGTTGCTAAGTCTTTGACCAAGCCCTATAGTAGACCCGAAAGTGAGGAGGACACTTGGTCCGAACTTACCTTCAAGGAATATGAAGCTAATTCAAAGGCTCAGAATGCCCTACTTTTAGCTTTGAATGAGGATGACTTAACACGAGTTATCTATTGCAAATCCGCCTTTGAGATTTGGCAACACTTATTGGTTATTCATGAGGGAACATCACAAGTCAAGAGAGCTAAAATAGATCTCTTGCGTTCCCAATATGAAAGTTTTAAAATGCTAGAAGATGAATCTGTTGATGATATGATTATCAAGTTCACTAAGATTACAAATGCTCTTTCTTCTCTAGGTGATGATATAAGCAATGACCAAAAGGTGCGCAAAGGGATTCGTGCTCTTCCTTCATCATGGGAGATCAAAGCTATCACCTTAAAGGAGTTGAATGACAAGGACGAGATGGAGCTCATAAGTCCTATTAGAAACCTTAAGACTCATGAGATGGAGAATAAGGCTAGAGAAGATGCGGTAGCTCAAAAGAAAAAGTCAATAGCTTTCAAGTCTTCCTCTTCCAACTACGATAATGAAGAAGATGAAGAAGATGATGAAGAGTTATCTCTCTTTGTAAGAAATGTAAAGAGAATATACCGCAAGAATAAGCTCAACTATAGAAAGCGATGGGAAGGGAAGGAGGAGAAAAGGATCATATGCTACAACTGTCGGAAACCCGGACACATCATGGCCAATTGTCCCGATTTCAAGAAAAAGATGATCTCCTCCTTGAAGCAAAAGAGGCCGGTTGAAAAGAAGGTATACAAAGCCACTTGGGATTCGAAAAGTGAATCCGAAGATGAAGTCGACACGGCAAATATGTGTTTCATGGCAAACACACCCAAGATAACTACTCACCATTTGATGATGAGAGTGAAATAAGTAAAGAAACTTTAGTACATGCTTTTGTTGAACTTTCAGAAAGTTTTGATGATAAAAAGGTAGAATGTTCAAAATTGAAAAAAGAAATTGAGATGCTTAAAAATCAACTTGCTATTTCTTTAAAAGAAAAGGATAAACTTTCTTCCAATCTTATTTCAACAAAAAGAGAATTTGATGCTTATAGAGTTGCTTGTAAAGCTAAATTTTCAAAAATTGATGAAAATGAATTATCCTTGCTAAAAACTAAAACCAATGATTTTGGAAATGTTTTAAAAGAATGTGCTTTTAACACTACTAAATTAGAAGAAATGTTTTCAAAGAAGCATATGCACACTCCACATGCTAAAAATGATAAAACAACTCATGCTCATCATGCCAACACAGCACATAAAACTACTCATGCTCACAATTCACATGTTCGTAAGCCACATGCTCATTATGCATTTAAATATGAAAGAATTTATAGATGCACTTATTGTGGTCGAAATGGCCATTTAGCTAAATTTTTCTATGATCATATAAATACTACAAATAATCTTGTGTGGGTTCGAGACACTAACTCTTTAGTACCCAAGAAAATATGGGTACCAAAATCAAGTCTTAAATTATTTGATGTAGGTACACACCAAGGCTCCAAGACGTAAGGAGCGGTGGTACCTTGATAGTGGTTGTTCAAGACATATGACATGGGATATCAACAACTTCACAACCCTATCAAGGTACGTTGAAGGTGGCACCGTCACCTTCGGAGATGACTCCAAGGGCATCATCATCAGTATAGGTAACATTAAGATTGGTGCATCTCCTTTAATAGAAAATGTTGTTCTTATTGATGGACTTAAACATAACTTGCTTAGTATAAGTCAACTTTGTGATCGTGGTCTTAAAGTGGTGCTTGATGAATCTTCTTGCAAAATTTTTGATTGTAAAACCAATGATTTTATTCTTACCGGATTTCGTGAAAATAATGTCTATATTATTGACATGCTTAATTTGGATTGTTCTACTAAATGCTTGAATGCTTTTGATGAGATTTCATGGCTTTGGCATAGAAGATTAGGACATACATCTTTTGATCACCTTGCTAGAATTAATTCTAAGGAATTGGTGAAGGGTATTCCTTATTTGAAGTTTGAAAAAGACCGCATTTGTAGTGCGTGCCAACTTGGGAAACAAACCAA
This sequence comes from Agave tequilana, assembly GCA_038442645.1. Lineage (NCBI taxonomy): Eukaryota > Viridiplantae > Streptophyta > Magnoliopsida > Asparagales > Asparagaceae > Agave > Agave tequilana. The sequence goes on from JAVJIF010001963.1 coordinate 117,719, forward strand.
GTCTTCTTTCAAACCAATCAAGGATATCATGTCAACTAGGCCATTGGAATTGATTCACATGGATCTTTTTGGACCAACTAAAACTAAAAGCTTAAATGAAAGTAGATATGTTTTTGTTTTAGTTGATGATTTTTCTCGTTTCACTTGGGTTTTCTTTTGGAACACAAAGATCAAACTTTTTCGCATTTTAAGGTTTTTCGAAAAAGGGTTGAAAAAGAAAAAGGATTTTCGATTTTAAAAATAAGAAGTGATAGAGGTGGTGAGTTTGTTAACCAACTCTTCATGACTTATTGTGATGAAAAGGGAATTAAGCATGAAATGTCATGTCCTAGAACTCCACAACAAAATGGAGTAGTTGAAAGAAATAATAGAACTCTTCAAGAAATAGCAAGGACTATGATAAGTGAATATGGGCTCCCTCAATATTTATGGGCCGAGGCCGTAAACACCGCATGCTACATATCAAACCGTATTTATTTGTGTAAAAATACTTTCAAAACCTCTTTTGAAATTTATCATTTAAGAAAACCAAATGTTTCATATTTTAAAGTTTTTGGATGCAAGTGTTTTGTTTTGAACACAAAAGATAATTTGGGTAAATTTGATGCTAAGGCTTATGAAGCAATCTTTGTTGTTATTCAAGTACTAGTAAAGCATATAGAGTGTTTAACAAATCATCTCACACTATTGAAGAATCTATGCATGTTAAATTGAAGAATCTAATACTATTGTTGAGAATGTTGTAGAGATTGACTCATTAGGTGAGAACATGGAGAAAATATCCTTGAAGGACTCACCCATCCAAGGAGACAAGCAAGAACTCATTGGTGAAGTTCAAAAGGATGAAGTGGAACAATCACAACCACTTCCTAAAGATTGGAGATACGCTACAAATCATCCCAAAGATCTCATCATAGGTGATGTATCAAAAGGGGTAACAACTTGCTTCAAACTTCATGAATTGTGTGGTAATTTTGCATTCATTTCTCATTTTGAACCCAAAAACATCCTCGAAGCCGATGGTGACTCATATTGGTTGCTAGCTATGCAAGAAGAGCTCAATCAATTTGAGCGCAACCAAGTTTGGCACCTTGTTCCTAGACCCCACGATAGACAATTAAATTTTGTACTAAGTGGATTTTTAGGAACAAGATGGATGAGTCAGAAAATGTTATTAGGAATAAGGCTAGGTTAGTGGCCCAAGGTTACACTCAAGTTGAAGGAATCGACTTTGAGGAGACCTTTGCACCCGAGCACGGCTTGAAGCCATACAGATTACACTAGCTTATGCATCTTTTAAAAATTTTAAACTTTTTTAAATAGATGTAAAAAGTGTATTTTTAAATGATTTTATTAATGAAGAAGTTTATGTTGAACAACCTCCCGGTTTTGTAGATCATGTTCATCCAAATTTTGTTTTCAAACTTGATAAAACTTTGTATGGTTTAAAATAAGCTCCAAGAGCTTGGTATGAAAGGCTTTCTAGTTTTCTTCTTTCAAATGATTTTGTTAAAGGCAAAATAGACACAACATTATTTACTAAGCATGTTGATAGTGACATTCTTATAGTGCAAATATATGTTGATGATATAATCTTTGGTTCTACTAATGAGTTTCTTTGCAAGGAGTTTGAACAATGTATGCAACGTGAATTTGAGATGTCATTAATGGGTGAATTGAATTACTTTCTTGGACTCCAAATCAAGCAAAGGCGTGATGGGATTTTCATATGTCAAGCCAAGTACTCCAAGGAACTCATCAAGAAATTTGGACTTAAAGGTTCAAAAATTTGCAACACTCCCATGACAACTACCACCAAGCTTGATAAGGATGACCAAGGTAAGTGTGTTGATATAAAATTATATAGAAGCATAATTGGTAGCTTGTTGTATTTGACGGCTAGTAGGCCGGATATCATGTTCAGTGTGTGTCTTTGTGCTAGATTCCAATCGTGTCCCAAAGAATCTCATTTAATTGCGGTAAAACGCATCATTCGTTATATTAAGGCACTATTGGAATAGGTCTTTGGTATCCGAAAATCGGAGATTTTTCAATGACGAGTTTTTCGGATGCCGACTATGCGGGTTGTAGAGTGGATAAAAAGAGTACTAGTGGAACATGTCAATTTCTTGGTAATTGTCTTGTTTCATGGTCTTCTAAGAAACAAAATTCGGTAGCCCTCTCAACCGCCGAGGGGGAGTATGTTGCGGCGGGGGCTTGTTGTGCACAAGTCCTTTGGATGAAACATACTCTTCTTGATTATGATTTGCATTATGATCATATAAAAATATTTTGTGATAATACTAGTACTATTCATATGACCAAGAATGCAAATCAACATAGTAAGACCAAGTACATTGAGATTAGATATCACTTTCTTAGAGATCGTTTTGAGAAAGGTGATATTGAGATTGATTATGTTTCTTCCAATTTGCAACTTGCTGATATTTTCACTAAACCACTTGATTATAATAGATTTTCTTTTATATGTGGTAAACTTAATATTTGTGTTATTGAATAAGAAAGTTCTCTTCCTAATTTATCTCTTTTTGATGTATGACAAAGGGGGAGAAATATGAAATATGGATTTGGTGTTTTATTGTTTTATTGATGCTTTTCAATATTTTTTATTGTTTTATACTTGTTTAAATAGAGCATTATTTGAGGGGGAGTTTTATCTCTCTTTTTATATCTTGTGTAATAGCCTATATGTTTTGTCATCATCAAAAGGGGGAGATTGTTGGCCCAAAAGGTTACACTCTCCATTTGTTTAAGTTTTGATGATAACAAAACACATAGATGCTATTTGGTACTAATAAGTTGTTTAGAATGAGTTTCAAGTTAGTACTATTCGTGATAGCCTTTCTAGGCTATTGCAAGGAATTATGGTACAAAAAGGCAAATGGCGCAAGAGGAAGTTTTCATAGAAGAAAAGGCTCTAGCTTGGCGTAGCATGGCTCAGAAACTTTAATTTTTAGTTTTTATATTTTTAGTTTGTTAAAGAATAGTGAATAGGTTTGAAGCTCAAAAATTCCCACACACAAGATTTTGTGCACATGATTTTTCTAAAAGAAATTTCTCTTATATACAAAATATTTTTAAATATATTTTATTACTTACAAACTCTATTTTATATAGTATACCAAGTCTTGATCAAAAGTACTTTGAAAAATTATTAAGATCTTCAAAACATTTTCCAAAAGTTTTGTTTTCGACCTGTTGTGGTCGACCGGCTCTGTTTCAGGTCAGAACGGTCGACCGACCGGTTGACCGGGCTTCTGACCGTTTGGGTGCGTGCATGTGTGCACGTCTCCCGGTCGACTGGGCGTCGACCGGACCCCATTTCGGTCGACCGACCTTCGGCCGACTGAAAGTCCCCTAGTCTCTGTTTGTTTCGGTCGACTGGGCGGTCGACCGTGGGCTGGCAACAGCTAAATTTTTTGAAAACCCGGTCGACCGGCCAGTCGACCGAGAGCTCAATTTCAGCCTAACGGCTACTTTATTTAACACGTTTTAAAACGTGGTTTTCTTCTCTAAACGAATTTAGAGGCTGGCTTTGGGTCAAATATTTTCTAGTCTTTCATTATATCAGTTTACTCTTTAATCCCTAGCTCTATCCTATAAATAGGGATGATTAGGGTTGAGGTGATTACAACAATTATTTTGTAAAAAGAATTCAAGTTTAACGCTTTCAAAAGAAGTTTTGTTCTCTGTTTTTGTGCTCAAAATTTTCTCTCTTTATTTAAGTTTTTAGTTCAAAACTCTCTTCAATTTCATTTTCTTTTTCACTTACAAAACTTGAGCTTCAATCCTACACATTATTCTATAGGGTTTTTGTAAGGAAAAAGTTTTTCAAAAGAGGGTTTGTGGTCTTTTGATCACCAAGATATTCTTGTACTTGTGGCTCCACTACCTCTAGACTAGAGGAGTGTGATTGAGGAGTTGGGTACTCCGGTGTGGTTGTAACTCTTTGTGAAAGTTATAGTGGTTGGAAAATCCTTCTGGGTGAAGGCGGGGACGTAGAGCTGGGTGCTCGAACCTCGGAACAAATCTCAGTGTTTGCGATTGGTTTACTTGCCTCATTTACTTGCTTTATATTCATTGCTATATTTACTTGCTTCATAATCCTTGCTACATTGTCGATCAATACTCACACAATAAGATTGCATTGCGCAACTCAAACTCTTATCTAGAGGAATTACGAGGAAGGAGTTCAGAGCCCTTCACGGGGTATTCGGCTTCTAGTCTTGTTTCGGGTGATCGTTGCATCATAACTTTTATATTTATGCATTGATTAGCATTATCACCTATTCACCCCCCCTCTAGGTGATTTCAGGCTCCTGAAGAGAGGAAAACTAGGCTGGCCACTCTTGAAGAACGGATCAAGTCCTGTGAAGCGCCGTCGTAGCTTGTAATCTGTACACTCATGTATCCTTCTTTTGGAATCAATAAAAAGTGATTTTATTTGACTTTCCTGTTGCATTTCCAACTTGTTTTATCTTCTGAATTCTTGCTTTCAAGTTGTATTGTAGCCCTTAAAAGAAAACAGAATAATGATATAACTAATCTAATCAGTGGTGATAAGCTGAGAGAGAGTCACACATTTGAGAAAATAGTCCTTACTGGACTAAAAGATGAGACTTGGCTATTTGCCGGTTCAAAGGTCGCAATGCATGACCGATTGAGAAGTGATTGGTCGCTAATGTTGCACATTTAGTATCATATTTTCATACTTATTATAGAATAAAATCTGCATTGTCCTAATTAAATGTTAATTTATTTGCAGGCCCATTCCTTAAGGAGAGTGAAGAGAAATGAGCCCAAAAGCCCACCAAATTCTGAATTAAATCAGAATTAATTCGAACTCAGTGAATTAGGGCAAAATCAAGAGGTTGAAAACCGGTTGAGAAGAATCCTCTCAGAATCGATCGGTTGAAGCAAATATCAACGGCTATTTCTTCAAAATCTCGGAGCTAAACTGCAAATCCAACCCAAGATAAAGACAAATCGAGAAGCCGGGGAGACCCACCAACAGGGTGTGGCCACCTGGCCACACCCTGGCCGCGAAAACGTGGTAAAAGCCGCGTTTCCGCGGATTGGTTAGCAAGTTAGGGGAGCGTTTGCTCCCCCAATCTTCCCGGGATCCTGTAGGTTGGGTTTTTGCCTATAAAAAGGCAGTATTTGCACTGAAAATGGGACGATCATGCAGAGATAGGATTTAGTCCAGTTTTCACTCTTTGTAGTTTAGGTTTTTCTTTTCTTTTTATGTAATTTTAATTTGTATGTAAGCTTAGGTTAGATGAAGATTCATGTAAGTAAGAGAGAGGCTTATGTTGAGAGTGATACCGATGTACCCTCCTCCTTTCTTCCATTGTTTCTACATGCAATAAAGGTAAATACTTTTTTTATGTTCGTCTCTTTACTTTTGTTTTCTTTTTCCTTCTCCTCTTTCTACTTTACCTCTTTGGTTTTGATGAGAATGCAAGTGAATCCAGAAGCATAAGTATAACAACATTTTTGTGAGTGCCAACGATACTTCATGAAGATGTTCTCCTCCTCAAGATCCGTATCACTTCATTCTTGCTCGGCTTGATGATATAATGCGAACGGAGACTGAGCTCGATCCTATGACTTATGCGTTGAACGCCTCCGAAGTAAGGTAGAACATGCAAGGGTTCCAGGTAAGTCATCAACCAAACTAGGTAAGTACTTCTTTAATCTTCTTTCTTTTCTTTTATTTCTTAGTCTAGATCACCAACACAATTTCTTTCATCACTCCTTTTCCATTTCCTTGTAAATAATCATTCTGGTTTTCTCCATCTTCCATTCTACCGCTTTCTTTTTAACTTTAACATAACTCCTTTTTTTTTATTTTCATTTCTTAAAACAAAGAAGAACCTTCATTTTTCTTCATAAAGATTTCAATACAAAACTTTGAACGCTTCTATCGCAAACCCTCCTTGTGGATCACGACCCGCATAGCCACTTGCTATAGCGGTTAGAATTGAGCACTTGCACATGTTTATTCTTAAATCTGAAATTTTGTATTTTGTGTGCAGGTAAAGCTTCAATCAAATTTTGGCGCCGTTTCCGGGGAGGGTAACGGTTTTTATTGAAATCCGATTTTTATTGAATTTTTAGAACTAAAATGAATTTTCTTCTCTGTTGCAGGTTATAGGGCAAGCAAAGCAGAAAAAAGTATTGCAGAAACATATAAGTGGTCTTGGGCCTCTGTTCTAGAAAGCAGAGACCAAGTACCCTCTGAATTGCCGCGTTTGCTCGACTTTAGCCGCGTTTCCGCGGCAAGGAAGAGTTCACTACTAACTGTCTTTTTTGCGGGCTGCTTACTTTGCAAAAATTAGTTTTCTGCAAACTTTATTTCTTATATGCCATCACTATAAACCTGCTAATAAACCAACAGTAAAACATTTGTTAAAAAAGTTAAAAAAATTGATTAGACGTTTGCATTTTTAGGCACGTGTCTTTTCAATTCATTTATTTTACTGTTGAAGAGTGCTGAAGCAAGGTATGTTAGCATTGCATCTAGAATAGGACTCATCTCTTGGTTGATTTATAACGCTTTGAGTGAATCTTATTTATCTTGTACACTTGCACAAATTGATTTTAAGGGCACCACCCATTAACAAGATAAGGTGGGGATTTAATCACCCTTCCTTGGCCCAAAAAAATCAGATTCCAAGCACTCACTAACCCAAGCCTAACTAAAAATGAGTAGACGTTGGCCCTAGGGACATCTCGGACTCAATTAGGAGATTATCCTAAGGGGGAAAGGTTTTGGAATTTGACTCCTGCCAAATCAGTGTCTAGGAAAGGGATTAAGGGCCGAAAGCCCAAAGGTTGGTGGTTATTTAATTAAGGAACGTCTTTGACGGAAAACCTCCCACCAACCTTGCCCTGACCTGGCTGATTAGCTTGTGGTCAAAGTCTGCATTATACCTCCCGTGGACAGTCTAACCAGTTAGTAGTCGTTTAGGTCATAGGTCTACCCTAACTTAGTTTAGAATTTTTCTTTTTATTTGTTTGCTTATTTGTTTGTATCCTATTGTGTGATATGGCTTATAATAACAATTTTTCTAACTTCAATAATAATCCATATTACACACCGACTTCATTTTCGGATATTACCAACCCGGCATATCATAACTTTAACCAACCTAGTGTGTCGGATTGGTCTTATCCGAATCAATATAACCCATGTCCCCAATCTTATAACCATAATTTCCATGATAATTTCAACTCTTCACAGAGTCAGTGGGGATTCACCTCCCCCGAGTCTAATATTCAACCAACTTGTCCCCCTTATCCACCTAGTCCGCAATATTTCCAAAATTCATACTCAGATCCACCAGTCCAAAATAGAAGACCATCAATTTTGGAAATGAGTATGCGTGAGTCCAAACAACAATCACAAAATCTGATGGACTCACAATTTCACTACCAATTCCAAGACAATACTTCATCTTTTCAACAAAACAATGAACTTATCAATTATGAAGAGATACTTGAAACCATGACCCAGGCTCAAATGCTCGTAATCGTGACATAGATATGATGGTCCAATCTCTACGTTCTCACCGTTTGATCAGTTCTGATGTCACTAACCATTCTCTTAGAGCCGAAGAGTCATGTAGTTTTGAAATCAAGGTTCCATTTCAGAACAATCATTTGAACTTGCCCAAACTCCAAATGATATTGATAGTTTGGCAAGTTATCCCTTGCCTGAAATAGAACTTGAAAATGAATATGATCATGAACCTCAACTTAATGATTCAATTTTACTTCCTGATTCAATAATGACTCCGGTGTCTTCACCTGATTTCAATCTTTTTCCCGAGTCAACATTGAATCCTGTACCATTCATCATGAAATTGAATCACCCATTTTTGATGATCATATTGAACTTGACCAATTTTACACTTTTGAAAGTCCTATTGACAAATTGGCAAGTTCTCATTTTTATAACATTGAACTCAATGAGATATGTGACCTAGATTCTCAAATCTGTGATCCAGTTCAAATTTTCGAATCAATATTGACTCCTATTTTGTTACCCGAATTGAGTAATATTTTAGAGTCAGTTTTGATTCCCACACCTATCATTCCTGAACTTGAATCACCAATATTAAGTCACATTCCATTGTTGGAAAATAAATGTGGACTTGAGTTTCAACTTCTTGACTTGGACCCGCTTCTTGAACCAATCTCGACTCCTGAACCTTTACTTGACTTAAGTCACCTTCCTGAGTCGGTATTAGTTCCTGTACTTCCTGAGTCCAAGTCAATCATTCTATCTTTTCACACTCCATTTTGGATAAGGCGGTTGACAAATTTGACTCCGAAATTAATTATGGAATATGGAAATTAGATGGGGTTAAATTTTTAATAAAAATCCTTTATGGATGCGTTATCTTAATGGGTTATATTAGAGAGATTTCTGGTGGGTTCCTCCGAACCCCACGAAAAGTCGATTGGGCCGCATTTCATGGACCAATCAGACCACCACCGGAACCACCACCTTAAGGTAACATTTTCCTTCCTTTCTCCTTTTTCATGCATCTATGCATTAATTCATACATTGAGGACAATGCATGAGATAGGTGTGGGGGAGGGTCTAACATAACTTAGATTTTTTCTTTTATTAAAAAAAAATAATAATTGACATTTTTCTTTACTTTTAAAAAACTTTTTGAAAATAGAAACAATATTTTGACATATTTTTTGTAAGAAATTAAGTTAATTTTAAGGAATAGGAAAATCCAAATTAGGATTTCTTATACTTGGTCAAAATAAGATTATTTGTTTGATTTTTAGGGTTAGGAAGAAAATTTGTCAAAGTAATTTAGTCTTGATCTTTTCCTTAATGAAATATGCACACTTCATACACTTACACACTTAGGTTTCAAAAACAAAGATTCTTATGCCTTATATATAAAAAAAAGAAAAAAAGAAAAAATATCTATGAAAAATGAACAAGTCTAATTATTGATTAGCTAGGTGCTTTGGCCTAAGCAAGCCTTAGTACTTATGCGAAAGATGATTAGATAAGTTTGAGAAAAAATTTCCTCTGATTAAGCTGGGTATTTGTGCCTAATAAAGCATAAGTATTCACGCCTAAAAGGGGTTCATATAATAAAATCCTTAGTTTTGTGGCCTTATTTGCTCGAGTCCTTAAGTCCTTGGGGTGTTTTCTCACCCGGTGCCCTAAGACCGTTTGGTTCGGGAGTCATCGATTAAAGGCTCGTTACATGGGCAGATTAGAAAGCCTAATAGAACTAAGGAATAATACCAAAAAAATATATATATATATATTTATATAAATAAATAAGGCATAAGAGTTAGAGTTAATGAACCCTTCGTCAAAATTTTCACAATCACAAGGTTGTTGACACTTAAAAAAGACAAGATTCTTATTGGTCCGAACAATGTCTAAACTTGTTGACATTTACAAAAGACAAGTGACAGACGAGCTGAAGACCATTTTTCACCCATCTCCGAGGGACAAGGAAGCAACTTGGACTCCACTGATCCAGCAAGCAGACAGTGAACCTGGATTATTTCTGAACAGACCTCAGCAGGTCTAAGATGCTAGCACTTAGCATTACATGAGCCCAAAGGGATAGCCTCGCCTGAGAGGCTAAAATCATCCAACTTCGCCTTGAAGCTATTCAAAGCCTCGCCAGGAAGCTAACTTATAGCTTCGCCTGAACTGCTAGAGCGCAACTCCGCAGAGAGAGTTAACTTCGCCTGAAGCCACATGCAACTGCGCAGAAAGGGTATACGGTAACTTCGCTACAGATGTTATCTAGCTCCGCCGAAGAGCTTTCTTCTGACTTCGCCAGATACTGCCTCTAGCTCCGCTATGAGCTCAATGCGGGCAGCTCCGCTGTTGGTCTGCTATGGTCAACCGTTGACCAATCAAATCTCCGGATGAGATAGGGTCCAATCAGATCAAATCCAATTAAGATCAAATCAGAGATCAAATTTGGCAGTTGATTGCCACAATCTCTTGACTCTCCTAAAACGAGTAAGAAGATCTGGGAAAATCCTCCAACGATATGGAAAGGATCAAGAAGATCAACCGACCTACCAATTCTAGCTTCGCAGAAGCTAATCCTAGCCTCGCAGCAAGGCTACTTTTCAGATTTAAACAGATTTGATTCAATCTGTTTCCATATCTTCAAGGGACAATTATACCCCTGCTCTCCCTATAAATAGAGGACCACCTCCAGAAGAAGAGAAGGAGGCGATACGCAAGAGAGAGGGCTCCACAAGCAGAGGCTTCTTCATAACGCACCGTGCGCTCTCGAATTCAGAGATCTTTTAGAGAATTGCTTTCTCTATCCAGGGTGTTGTTACCCTAACATCGTCCTTCTTCTCAAGGAATCTCCGAAACCAGGCGAGAAGGATTTCCTAATTGAAGGCGGTTTTGAGAAGTAACAAGAGGGTTCTACCAACCTTCTGTTCTCTAATTCCCCGAACCAGGCGAGAAGGGAATCTCATCGCTCGCATCGTCAAAGGGACAAAGTGGTCGCGCGCTGACCAGACTCCTATTGGCACACTTCTCCAGAATCTCTGAGGAGATCTACTTGTAATCTTTTTAAGAATACTTGTAATTTAGCTCCTCAAACTCTTTTTATTGTGAGTTTTTTCCCTTTGCAAATATAATGGAAAACAAGATGGCGACTCCGCTGGGGATTGCATTCTCCACCGCCGAGAATCAAGTGTCGCAATGCGACGAACAGACCTTCGGGTCTAACTCTGAATTCAGAAAAGCCGGTGCAGCCAGAGCCTCTCTGGTTAAATCTTAAAGGAAAGTCTCTGCGGAGACAGAAAAGGTTCTCTGCGAACCTGCTGCGGTCCTCTGGCGCAACAAGGAAGCACGCCCGCAGCCCAAGTCCTGCACTCTCAAGAACTTGGTCGTCCAGTTCGATCAAGGAAGATTTGAAGAAGTCCTCTCTGGGGGTGGTCTAATGCTTCGAGCACAGAAGCATAGGACGGTCTCCACGGCTAAGGTTCCAGAACAGAAACCAGAAGCAGAATTCTGCCAACACCCTCCAGCATCGCGTGTGGCTAATCAGGTTCCTTGCGAACCTAAGTATCCTCTGCCAAAGCGGATGTGGAGGCCTAAACAGAAGTCTCTGACCGAAGCTTCAGGCGTAGCTACGCCTAAACCGCGCCTCTCTCGCGAAGAAAAAGGCAAGATGCCTGTCTGCTCCAATCATAAAGTCAAGACGGCAATCATACCGTCGCCCAATTCAAGAGCAGCAATGCCTTGTGCCAGCATCGTTCTTATGAGCGAAGCTACTGTACCACAGCATACTCACTGCGTCCATGGCCGCGAGGCTAGGGCCAGAGTGTTATCTAAGGCAAATCCCCTTTGCAGCGGCATAGTGGGTAAAGCACCACAGCGTGCTCCGCTCTCCAGTTCGTCAAACATTAAGCTCGCACCTGTTGGCGAAGCTAGAACTGAAGTACTATTCAGTGCTAATCCCTTCCGCAGGGATAAGAGGAACGGAACATCATCCTATGTACGCTCTAGAAAGGCCTCTCCACAGGATTATGTAGGCTCTCATGGGCCTGACTTGCGGGAATTCGTGGCGAACAAGCGGAAGTCGGTGTCTTTCCGAACCACTTCCCCCTGTTGTCAACAAGGGGATGCCAGCTGGTGACAATCCATTCAGCTCGTTGCCGGTCACGACGAATCCTCGCCACTCCTCCATGCCGGCAATCAGTCTTTGATCGGCTGTCTGTACATCTCCCTATGAAGCATCGCAGAAGGAGCACCTCACGAGATCCAGCCTTCGCATCCGTCAACTTGACTGGGAGAGGACGAGAATTACGTGGAGGAAGTCAAACATCTGACGACACCCGCAGCTTCCCAGATCCAGACTACAGCCCAGGCTTAGGCGAAGTCTTGGTGCATGAAGAAGGTGTCTTCCGAAACACCAGATCCAGGGTGGCGATACCCTACAGTTACGAGCAAGCCATTTATTATCTAAGCAGGACTCTCATAGGAGCAGAATCTCGCTACAATCCTATCGAGAAAGAGTGTTTGGCTCTTGTCTTCGCTGTTCAGAAGACACGACATTATTTGGTTAGCCAAACCATACATGTCATCTCCAGGGTGAACCCATTACGTCTCCTTATGACAAAGCCAGGATCACTGAATTCAAGATTGGCTAAATGGGCACTTCTTTTGTCTCAATACGACATGATCTTTACCCCTCAGAAGGTGGTCAAAGGTCAGGCCCTTGCAGAGTTCTTGGCTGCTCATCCAGTTCCGAAACATTCAAACTTCACGAGGATATTCCAGATGAAGTCTTCAACTCCAATATAACCTCAGAGGAGGAAGTGTGGCAGATGTTCTTCGACGGAGCATCGCAAATGGGCCCTAAAGGCAAGATTATTGCCGGAGTGGGAGTTGTGTTTATCTCCCCACAGAATCATGTCCTTCCCAGAGCATTCTCCCTGACGGAATCATGCTCCAACAATGTAGCAGAATGTAATGCTCTGCTCGTTGGTCTTCAGCTCGCCCACTGAATGAGGGTACGCTACCTCGAAGCCTACGGCGATTCAAACTGATTATCAATCAGGTTAAAGGCGAATATGAGGTCCGCCACGAAGACTTGGTGCCTTATTACCATACAGCCATCGAATTGGCTAACCTATTTGAAGGTTTCTACATCGGGCACGTGTCTCGATCTCAGAATACCAAGGCAGACTCTCTTGCTGCATTAGCAACGACACTAGCCTTGCCAGCCGATACGAGTATCACCTCACAGTCGCAACTCGACATCTTGTATGCTCAAGCACATGCTAAGAACTCGAGAAGTCTATAATGTCTCCACGAATCTTGAACCAAGAGACTGGCGCTTTCCTCTCATTGACTATGCTTTGCACGGTCTGCTTCCAGACGATCCGAAGGAAGCGGCGTCCGTCAGACGAAGGTCCCTCCGTTTCTACTACGATCCAACTTTGAAGACACTTTACCGTCGTTCATATGACGGTTTCTCCTCCGTTACCTTTCTCATTTAGAGGCACAGGAAGCGCTCCAAGAAGCGCACGACGGCACTTGCGGAGCTCATCAGCCAGTCCTAAACTTAAAGACAGGTTGCATAGGCTGGGATATTATTGGCCAACTATGATAGCCGATGCCATCTAATATGCACGAAGGTGTAAAGCATGTCAGATTCATGCGGACTTCATACACCAGCCTTCGGAGCTGCTCCACCCGACTGTTGCTTCATGGCCATTTAAAGCATGGGGAGTAGATGTCGTAGGGCCAATTAGTCCCTCTTCGACGAAAGGTCACCGGTTCATCCTTGCAATAACCGACTACTTTTCAAAGTGGGCGGAGGCTATACCATTACTGAAGTCAAGACCTCTAATGTGGTTAACTTCATCAAACACCATGTCATCTATCGATTTGGTGTCCCTAGGCGGATCATCCACGACAACGGTCCCCAATTCATAGCAAGTATTCTATCGGTTCTGCGATAAATACCGAATTCAGAATGTGGCTTCAACCGCCTATAATCCCCGCCGCTAATGGCTTGGTGGAAGCATTCAACAAGACGATCATCAAGCTACTCAAGAAATTCGTCTCCTCAAAAAAACGAGATTGGGACGAAAAGCTTGGCGAATGTCTTTGGGCCTACCGGACCACAGTTCGAACACTGACAGGTAATACGCCTTTTTCCCTGGTATATGTGTGCGAAGCAGTCATCCCGTTGGAAATCCAGATGCCATCATTGCGAGTCGCTCTGACCACTAAGATCACGTCAGAAGACAATGATCGGTTACGTCTTCAAGAGCTCGAAGCCCTAGATGAGAAGCGACTTCAAGCCCAGCAACATATTGAGCTATATCAAGCTCGAATCTCAAAGGCCTTCAATAAGAAGGTCAAATAGAGGGTCTTCCAGAAAGGAGACCTGATTTTAGCCGTCAGAACGACCGATGATTATGACGCCCAAGACCAAGGCAAATTTCAGCCTAATGGGAATGACCGTTCGTAATAGAAACAGTCTATTCAAACGGAGCGTACCGCCTTATGACTTCAGATGGTAACCTACTCATGATGCCGATCATGGCAAGTTCTTAAAGAAGTATTATCCTTGATTAAGGATCCTTCTCATGATTAAGTTAACACTACACCTCTGATCAAGATCTTCGTGTCCAAAGTACACACAAAGAGAGCCTTTCTCTTCCTCCAAGCGAGATAACACAACGTAAACAGTAGGAACTGGTCGTGCATTGGCTGTCCCGAAGGAGAATCGAGGTTATGCATATATTAACCAGATAATCCGACATCCTTACGATTAAGGTAGAGGAAAATGTTGGCCTTTAGCCCACATAAATCCTCGACAACTCATCATGCTGAGGGGAATAGCATGGCTAGCCCAATTCAAATGGTAGTTGGTAAAGGCATATCAAACCCGTTGACAGCTGGGGATTTGCTAAAATCCTAAGGGACCAGTTCCCATTTGATTCCCTCTCCAAAATCACTTACCAATTCTCATCCATAGAGTGGTAAGACCACATATGCATTTCGCTGTTACGTTAACATTAAACCTATGACAGTGATTCCCTCGTTTCTCCTCGTGAAAATGAGATCTCCAAAATCTTACCAATTCTCATCCATAGAATGGTAACCACATATAAATTTCGCTGTTACGTTAACATTAAACTATGACAGTGATTCCCTCGTTTCTCCCTGTGAAAACGAGACCTCCAAAATCACTTACCAATTCTCATCCATAGAATGGTAAGACCACATATAAATTTCGCTGTTACGTTAACATTAACCTATGACAGTGATTCCCTCATTTCTCCCCGTGAAAACGGAGACCTTTTCCAAATTCCATTACAACCTTGAGCTTGGTGGCGTCTCAATCGGTTATGTCATTGCGACCTCTGAACCAGCAGACAGCCGAGTCTCATTTTGAGCTTGTTGACATTTACAAAGAAAAGTGTCACCAACCTTGAGCTTGGTGGCGTCTCAATCGTTATGTCATTGCGACCCTCTGAACCAGCAGACAGCCAAGTCTCATTTCGAAGCTTGTTGACATTTACAGACAAGTCTCACCCTGCGCCTGTTGACATTTACAAAAGATAGGTCTCGATGCTTATTGACATTTACAAAAGATAAGTATCACCAACCTTGAGCTTGGTGGCGTCTCAATCGGTTATGTCATTGCGACCTCTGAACCAGCAGACAGCTAAGTCTCACCCCGAGCCCTGTTGACATTTACAAAAGACAGGTCTCGATGCTTATTGACATTTACAAAAGATAATTATCACCAACCTTGAGCTTGGTGGCGTCTCATCGGTTATGTCATTGCGACCTCTGAACCAGCAGACAGCTAAGTCTCAACCCCGAGCCCTGTTGACATTTACAAAAGACAGGTCTCGATACTTGTTGACATCTACAAAAGACAAGTATCACCAACCTTGAAGCTTGGTGGCTCCTCAACCAGTTATGTCATCGCGACCTCTGAACTGACAGGCTGCCAAGTTTCAGCATTCAATCCAGCAAAGGACTATTCTCTCAAATGACACCAATACAATTTGGAACCAACAATTTAGCAAATGAAACGAGTTGGAGACTCGATAGGCAGTCAAAACAAAAGAGAATTTTCATTGATTCCAAAAGGATGGGATACAAGAAGACACATGTACAACGACCTACAGTCGTACATTGTAAGATCTGATTCGCTCTTCAAGGAAGTCAGCCTCGTCCTATCATCGGCAGCCCGGACAAGCGCCTGCGACCTCAGCTCAGCCTCATTAAAGTTCGTCGCCTGGGTCAGACGAGCTTCGACCTTAACCAAGGTTGCCCTCTGAGCTAACTCCTGCCGTGAGAGTTCGTCACTCTGGGCCTTAAGCTACTCAAGCTGCGTAGTCTCTTCAAGACGCACTGGTTTTAGCCCTGGATAAGAGAGATTTGCCTTCCTGATCATTTCCTCGGCCTTCCCAATTTTATCTTTAGCGTCAAGAAGAGCACTGGTGGAGGCATCAATGTCATTCCCAACCTCTACTTTCCTTGTCTCCAAGGATTTCAAGTCAGAAGAAATAGCCTTAGCAACCTCCTGAGAAGCAAGATGGGCTTCATGCATTTGAGCGACAAGATGCGCGAGCTGTTCACTAACCGAAGACTCCAGGTCTGAGCGGCTAAGACGGCGCCATTCCTCTACGTCCCTCTCAAATTGGTCTACAGGAGTTCCAAGGCAGTGGCCTGGTGGTACCCTTCAAGGTCCCGAATACTTTCAATACTGCGGGAGAGGACCACCTTTAACGTTGAGAACGACATAGTCGAACCTTTCAAGACCAGATCGATGGATCGCCCTAAGCCTTTATAAAAGCTATCGACTATGTCACCTATAAAATCATTTTCAATCTCGGCCACTTCTTGTAGACGGACAACCTTAGGAAAATCCACTAGCCTGGTTGACACTACTGTGGAAGGAACGGCGGGAACACTGGCTGCAACAGCATGACAGGTCGCTAATGATCTCGGAGTCCTCATTGAAACCAGTACACTAGCCACCGCTGGGGTAGGACTAGTGATCATCTCCTGAACAGTAGGCTCAACCACCAGCGTTGGGAAGAAGGGCTTGTAATCACCCTCAACTCTGCACGTGCCATAACTGACGGCGCCTCACTCGTTGATATAGCTGGGAGTGAGGACACCTCCGGGACTACCACCCCTTCAACCTCTGTTCCTTTGGCTAGCTCAGGCCGATAAAGGGCAAATCACCATACAGCGCGTCCAACATAGCGCATCCGCCGCAGTCGAAGTACTTATATCACCCCTGGACTCCCCAGGAAGATCAGCCGGTTCCCTTGAAGCTAATGCACCTTGAGGCCGAACACCTGTAACAAGACTGTGTTTAGACAGGACACAACATGCAATAGAAGCCAAGAGGTCAGGACAGTACCATAAGATGACGTCGCCTCAAACATCTCGGCAGCCGCATCAGTCTCCATGGGCTCCATCGAAAATTCTTTGCGGAATCAGCACGAATGACCGGCCCGCTCACCGAATCTCCTGTGGACCATCCAACAGAGCTCGACGCTACAGGGCTTCCTTTGGAAGTCCCAGCGTCCGAGGGACCAATGTCTGCCGCATCACCTCCGGACTCCTCCGGCTGGATAAAGAACCAGCCTCAATTCCATATGTAAATAAGGGATCATAATGTTCCCCTTGCTCTCCAGCCGCCTCAGCTCCTATAATCAAGAAAATTGATAATAAGTCATTTGGAACACACAAAGACCTATTATACAGACGGAGTTGATCTTACCCAGATCCGGAGCAAATTCACCGGTAGTCGGTTCAGCAACCGACGGGTCCGTTACTAACAGGATAGCAGGAGGAACGCTGCTGAGGGTTCGCCCTCTACGACAACCGTAGGAGCCTGGCGACGGGGCTTCTTCGCCAATGACTTCCTACGAGATCTACCCTCGCCGCTTTCTTTTGAAGTGAACATCAGAATCCTCTTCCTCCACTTCTTCTACACGATGAGGGGGAACGGTCCCCATCACACCAGAGCCAGTCGCAGAAGTCTCAGCCCCCGCTCCCGCTTCGAAGCGAGGACTTCCTGCATCTGAGGCCTCGCTGTCATTAACAG